>JAEIGQ010000314.1:0-227884 GCA_018904275.1 Lordiphosa clarofinis | reverse complement strand
TTTAAATAGTAAATCTTTCGCATATCAATTTCTGCTGTTAAATCTGACAACTTTCGGGGGGGGGGGGGGGGGGGTTTTTTTTGGTTTGACCCGTAATATGCTTTAGATATTCAAATTTTCCACAAATTGGGAAGCTAGGTGCAATGGTTTAGCCTAATGAGGTCGTAGGGCAATATTTAGTTTTAAATAGTTAATCTTTTTGTATGGAATCAATTTCTGATGTTAAATTCGACAACTTTCGACCCAGGTGGATGAAAATAGCCGTAATAGATCAGTTTAGACCCGTAATATGCTTTAGATATTCAAATTTTCCACAAAGTGGGAAGCTAGGTGCAATGGTTTAGCCTAATGAGGTCGTAAAGTACAATATTTAGTTTTAAATAGTTAATCTTTGTATGGAATCAATTTCTGCTGTTAAATTCGACAACTTTCGACCCAGGTGGATGAAAATAGCCGTAATAGATCAGTTTAGACCCGTAATATGCTTTAGATATTCAAATTTTCCACAAAGTGGGAAGCTAGGTGCAATGGTTTAGCTTAATGAGGTCGTAGAGTACAATATTTAGTTTTAAATAGTTAATCTTTGTAAGGAATCAATTTCTGCTGTTAAATTCGACAACTTTCGACCCAGGTGGATGAAAATAGCCGTAATGGATCAGTTTAAACCCGTAATATGCTTTAGATATTCAAATTTTCCACAAATTGGGAAGCTAGGTGCAATGGTTTAGCCTAATGGAGAGGTCGTAGAGGGGGTTGATGGTTTTAAATAGTTAATCTTTGTATGGAATCAATTTCTGCTGTTAAATTCGACAACCTTCGACCCAGGTGGATGAAAATAGCCGTAATGGATCAGTTTAGACCCGTAATATGCTTTAGATATTCAAATTTTCCACAAATTGGGAAGCTAGGTGCAATGGTTTAGCCTAATGAGGTCGTAGAGTACAATATTTAGTTTTAAATAGTAAATCTTTGTATGGAATCAATTTCTGCTGTTAACTTCGACAACTTTCGACCCAGGTGGATGAAAAAAACCATACAGGATCAGTTTAGACCCGTAATATGCTTTAGATATTCAAATTTTCCACAAATTGGGAAGCTAGGTGCAATGGTTTAGCCTAATGAGGTCGTAGAGTACAATATTTAGTTTTAAATAGTAAATCTTTGTATGGAATCAATTTCTGCTGTTAAATTCGACAACTTTCGACCCAGTTGGATGAAAATAGCCGTAATGGATCAGTTTAGACCCGTAATATGCTTTAGATATTCAAATTTTCCATAAATTGGGAAGCTAGGTGCAATGGTTTAGGCTTAATGAGGTCGTAGAGTACAATATTAAGTTTTAAATAGAAAATCTTTGTATGGAGTCAATCTCTGCTGTTAACTTCGACAACTTTCGACCCAGGTGGATGAAAATAGCCGTAATAGATCAGTTTAGACCCCGTAATATGCTTTAGATATTCAGAATTTGCCAGAAATTGGGAAGCTAGGTGCAATGGTTTAGCCAAATGAGTCGTAGAGTACAATATTTAGTTTTAAATAGTAAATTTTTGTATGGAGTCAATTTCTGCTGTTAAATTCGACAACTTTCGACCCAGGTGGATGAAAATAGCCGTAATGGATCAGTTTAGACCCGTAATATGCTTTAGATATGCAAATTTTCCATAAATTGGGAAGCTAGGTGCAATGGTTTAGCCTAATGAGGTCGTAGAGTACAATATTTAGTTTTAAATAGTAAATCTTTGTATGGAATCAATCTCTGCTGTTAACTTCGACAACTTTCGACCCAGGTGGATGAAAATAGCCGTAATGGATCAGTTTAGACCCGTAATATGCTTTAGATATTCAAATTTTCCATAAATTGGGAAGCTAGGGTGCAATGGTTTAGCCTAATGAGGTCGTAGAGTACAATATTTAGTTTTAAATAGTAAATCTTTGTATGGAGTCAATTTCTGCTGTTAACTTCGACAACTTTCGACCCAGGTGGAGGAAAATAGCCGTAATGGATCAGTTTAGACCCGTAATATGCTTTAGATATTCAAATTTTCCATAAATTGGGAAGCTAGGTGCAATGGTTTAGCCTAATGAGGTCGTAGAGTACAATATTTAGTTTTAAATAGTAAATCTTTGTATGGAATCAATTTCTGCTGTTAACTTCGACAACTTTCGACCCAGGTGGATGAAAATAGCCGTAATGGATCAGTTTAGACCCGTAATATGCTTTAGATATTCAAATTTTCCACAAAGTGGGAAGTTAGGTGCAATGGTTTAGCTTAATGAGGTCGTAGAATACAATATTTAGTTTTAAATAGTAAATCTTTGTATGGAGTCAATCTCTGCTGTTAAATTCGACAACTTTCGACCCAGGTGGATGAAAATAGCCGTAATGGATCAGTTTAAACCCGTAATATGCTTTAGATATTCAAATTTTCCACAAAGTGGGAAGCTAGGTGCAATGGTTTAGCTTAATGAGGTCGTAGAGTACAATATTTAGTTTTAAATAGTAAATCTTTGTATGGAGTCAATTTTTGCTGTTAACTTCGACAACTTTCGACCCAGGTGGATGAAAATAGCCGTAATGGATCAGTTTAGACCCGTAATATGCTTTAGATATTCAAATTTTCTACAAAGTGGGAAGCTAGGTGCAATGGTTTAGCCTAATGAGGTCGTAGAGTACAATATTTAGTTTTAAATAGTAAATTTTTGTATGGAATCAATTTCTGCTGTTAAATTCGACAACTTTCGACCCAGGTGGATGAAAATAGCCGTAATGGATCAGTTTAGACCCGTAATATGCTTTAGATATTCAAATTTTCCACAAATTGGGAAGCTAGGTGCAATGGTTTAGCCTAATGAGGTCGTAGAGGACAATATTTAGTTTTAAATAGTAAATCTTTGTATGGAATCAATCTTTGCTGTTAACTTCGACAACTTTCGACCCAGGTGGATGAAAATAGACGTAATGGATCAGTTTAGACCCGTAATATGCTTTAGATATTCAAATTTTCCATAAATTGGGAAGCTAGGTGCAATGGTTTAGCCTAATGAGGTCGTAGAGTACAATATTTAGTTTTAAATAGTAAATCTTTGTATGGAATCAATCTCTGCTGTTAACGTCGACAACTTTCGACCCAGGTGGATGAAAATAGCCGTAATGGATCAGTTTAGACCCGTAATATGCTTTAGATATTCAAATTTTCCATAAATTGGGAAGCTAGGTGCAATGGTTTAGCCTAATGAGGTCGTAGAGTACAATATTTAGTTTTAAATTGTAAATCTTTGTATGGAGTCAATTTCTGCTCTTAACTTCGACAACTTTCGACCCAGGTGGATGAAAATAGCCGTAATGGATCAGTTTAGACCCGTAATATGCTTTAGATATTCAAATTTTCCATAAATTGGGAAGCTAGGTGCAATGGTTTAGCCTAATGAGGTCGTAGAGTACAATATAAAGTTTTAAATAGAAAATCTTTGTATGGAGTCAATCTCTGCTGTTAACTTCGACAACTTTCGACCCAGGTGGATGAAAATAGCCGTAATGGATCAGTTTAGACCCGTAATATGCTTTAGATATTCAAATTTTCCATAAATTGGGAAGCTAGGTGCAATGGTTTAGCCTAATGAGGTCGTAGAGTACAATATAAAGTTTTAAATAGAAAATCTTTGTATGGAGTCAATTTCTGCTGTTAAATTCGACAACTTTCGACCCAGGTGGATGAAATAGCCGTAATGGATCAGTTTAGACCAAATATGCTTTAGATATTCAAATTTTCCATAAATTGGGAAGCTAGGTGCAATGGTTTAGCCCAATGAGGTTGTAGAGTACAATATTTAGTTTTACAGAGTTAATCTTTGTATGGGGTCAATCTCTGCTGTTAACTAGACAACTTTCAGCTAGGTGGATGAAAATAGCCGTAATGGATCAGTTTAGACCCGTAATATGCTTTAGATATTCAAATTTTCCATAAATTGGGAAGCTAGGTGCAATGGTTTAGCCTAATGAGGTCGTAGAGTACAATATTTAGTTTAAAATAGTAAATCTTTGTATGAGTCATCTCTGCTGTTAAATTTGACAACTTTCGACCCAGGTTGGATGAAAATAGCCGTAATGGATCAGTTTAGACCCAAATATGCTTTTGATATTCAAATTTTCCATAAATTGGGAAGCTAGGTGCAATGGTTTAGCCTAATGAGGTCGTAGAGTACAATATTTAGTTTTAAATAGTAAATCTTTGTATGGAATCAATTTCTGCTCTTAAATTCGACAACTTTCGGCCCAGGTGGATGAAAATAGCCGTAATGGATCAGTTTAGACCCGTAATATGCTTTAGATATTCAAATTTTCCATAAATTGGGAAGCTAGGTGCAATGGTTTAGCCTAATGAGGTCGTAGAGTACAATATAAAGTTTGGGCTAGAAAATCTTTGTATGGGGTCAATCTCTGCTGTTAACTTCGACAACTTTCGACCCAGGTGGATGAAAATAACCGTAATGGATCAGTTTAGACCCGTAATATGCTTTAGATATTCAAATTTTCCATAAATTGGGAAGCTAGGTGCAATGGTTTAGCCTAATGAGGTCGTAGAGTACAATATTTAGTTTTAAATAGTAAATCTTTGTATGGAGTCAATTTCTGCTGTTAAATTCGACAACTTTCGACCCAGGTGGATGAAAATAGCCGTAATGGATCAGTTTAGACCCGTAATATGCTTTAGGTATTCAAATTTTCCATAAATTGGGAAGCTAGGTGCAATGGTTTAGCCTAATGAGGTCGTAGAGTACAATATTTAGTTTTAAATGGTAAATCTTTGTATGGAATCAATTTCTGCTGTTAAATTCGACAACTTTCGACCCAGGTGGATGAAAATAGCCGTAATGGATCAGTTTAGACCCGTAATATGCTTTAGATATTCAAATTTTCCATAAATTGGGAAGCTAGGTGCAATGGTTTAGCCTAATGAGGTTGTAGAGTACAATATTTAGTTTTAAATAGAAAATCTTTGTATGGAGTCAATCTCTGCTGTTAACTTCGACAACTTTCGACCCAGGTGGATGAAAATAGCCGTAATGGATCAGTTTAGACCCGTAATATGCTTTAGATATTCAAATTTTCCATCAATTGGGAAGCTAGGTGCAATGGTTTAGCCTAATGAGGTCGTAGAGTACAATATTTAGTTTTAAATAGTTAATCTTTGTATGGAATCAATTTCTGCTGTTAAATTCGACAACTTTCGACCCAGGTGGATGAAAATAGCCGTAATGGACCAGTTTAGACCCGTAATATGCTTTAGATATTCAAATTTTCCATAAATTGGGAAGCTAGGTGCAATGGTTTAGCCTAATGAGGTCGTAGAGTACAATATTTAGTTTAAAATGGTAAATCTTTGTATGGAGTCAATCTCTGCTGTTAATTCGACAACTTCGACCCAGGTGGATGAAAATAGCCGTAATGGATCAGTTTAGACCCGTAATATGCTTTAGATATTCAAATTTTCCATAAATTGGGAAGCTAGGTGCAATGGTTTAGCCTAATGAGGTCGTAGAGTACAATATAAAGTTTTAAATAGTAAATCTTTGTATGGTGTCAATCTCTGCTGTTAACTTCGACAACTTTCGACCCAGGTGGATGAAAATAGCCGTAATGGATCAGTTTAGACCCGTAATATGCTTTAGATATTCAAATTTTCCATAAATTGGGAAGCTAGGTGCAATGGTTTAGCCTAATGAGGTCGTGAGTACAATATAAAGTTTTAAATAGTTAAATCTTTGTATGGAGTCAATCTGCTGTTAACTTCGACAACTTTCGACCCAGGTGGATGAAAGTAGCCGTAATGGATCAGTTTAGACCCGTAATATGCTTTAGATATTCAAATTTTCCATAAATTGGGAAGCTAGGTGCAATGGTTTGGCCTAATGAGGTCGTAGAGTACAATATTTAGTTTTAAATAGTAAATCTTTGTATGGAATCAATTTTTGCTGTTAAATTCGACAACTTTCGACCCAGGTGGATGAAAATAGCCGTAATGGATCAGTTTAGACCCGTAATATGCTTTAGATATTCAAATTTTCCATAAATTGGGAAGCTAGGTGCAATGGTTTAGCCCAATGAGGTCGTAGAGTACAATATAAAGTTTTAAATAGTAAATCTTTGTATGGAGTCAATTTCTGCTGTTAAATTCGACAACTTTCGACCCAGGTGGATGAAAATAGCCGTAATGGATCAGTTTAGACCCGTAATATGCTTTGGATATTCAAATTTTCCATAAATTGGGAAGCTAGGTGCAATGGTTTAGCCTAATGAGGTCGTAGAGTACAATATTTAGTTTTAAATAGAAAATCTTTGTATGGAGTCAATCTCTGCTGTTAACTTCGACAACTTTCGACCCAGGTGGATGAAAATAGCCGTAATGGATCAGTTTAGACCCGTAATATGCTTTAGATATTCAAATTTTCCATAAATTGGGAAGCTAGGTGCAATGGTTTAGCCTAATGAGGTCGTAGAGTACAATATTTAGTTTTAAATAGTTAATCTTTGTATGGAATCAATTTCTGCTGTTAAATTCGACAACTTTCGACCCAGGTGGATGAAAATAGCCGTAATGGATCAGTTTAGACCCGTAATATGCTTTAGATATTCAAATTTTCCATAAATTGGGAAGCTAGGTGCAATGGTTTAGCCTAAAGAGGTCGTAGAGTACAATATTTAGTTTAAATTGGTAAATCTTTGTATGGAATCAATTTCTGCTGTTAACTTCGACAACTTTCGACCCAGGTGGATGAAAATAGCCGTAATGGATCAGTTTAGACCCGTAATATGCTTTAGATATTCAAATTTTCCATAAATTGGGAAGCTAGGTGCAATGGTTTAGCCTAATGAGGTTGTAGAGTACAATATTTAGTTTTAAATAGAAAATCTTTGTATGGAGTCAATCTCTGCTGTTAACTTCGACAACTTTCGACCCAGGTGGATGAAAATAGCCGTAATGGATCAGTTTAGACCCGTAATATGCTTTAGATATTCAAATTTTCCATAAATTGGGAAGCTAGGTGCAATGGTTTTGCCTAATGAGGTCGTAGAGTACAATATTTAGTTTTAAATAGTTAATCTTTGTATGGAATCAATTTCTGCTGTTAAATTCGACAACTTTCGACCCAGGTGGATGAAAATAGCCGTAATGGATCAGTTTAGACCCGTAATATGCTTTAGATACTCAAATTTTCCATAAATTGGGAAGCTAGGTGCAATGGTTTAGCCTAATGAGGTCGTAGAGTACAATATTTAGTTTTAAATAGTAAATCTTTGTATGGAGTCAATCTTTGCTGTTAACTTCGGCAACTTTCGACCCAGGTGGATGAAAATAGCCGTAATGGATCAGTTTAGACCCGTAATATGCTTTAGATATTCAAATTTTCCATAAATTGGGAAGCTAGGTGCAATGGTTTAGCCTAATGAGGTCGTAGAGTACAACATAAAGTTTTAAATAGAAAATCTTTGTATGGAGTCAAACTCTGCTGTTAACTTCGACAACTTTCGACCCAGGTGGATGAAAATAGCCGTAATGGATCAGTTTAGACCCGTAATATGCTTTAGATATTCAAATTTTCCATAAATTGGGAAGCTAGGTGCAATGGTTTAGCCTAATGAGGTCGTAGAGTACAATATTTAGTTTTAAATAGTAAATCTTTGTATGGAATCAATCTCTGCTGTTAAATTCGACAACTTTCGACTCAGGTGGATGAAAATAGCCGTAATGGATCAGTTTAGACCCGTAATATGCTTTAGATATTCAAATTTTCCATAAATTGGGAAGCTAGGTGCAACGGTTTAGCCTAATGAGGTCGTCAGGTGGAATATAAATTAAATAGTGAAGCTCGTGCTGTTAAATTCGACAACTTTCGACCCAGGTGGATGAAAATAGCCGTAATGGATCAGTTTAGACCCGTAATATGCTTTAGATATTCAAATTTTCCATAAATTGGGAAGCTAGGTGCAATGGTTTAGCCTAATGAGGTCGTAGAGTACAATATTTAGTTTTAAATAGTAAATCTTTGTATGGAATCAATTTCTGCTCTTAAATTCGACAACTTTCGACCCAGGTGGATGAAAATAGCCGTAATGGATCAGTTTAGACCCGTAATATGCTTCAGATATTCAAATTTTCCATAAATTGGGAAGCTAGGTGCAATGGTTTAGCCTAATGAGGTCGTAGAGAACAATATTTAGTTTTAAATAGTAAATCTTTGTATGGAGTCAATTTCTGCTGTTAACTTCGACAACTTTCGACCCAGGTGGATGAAAATAGCCGTAATGGATCAGTTTAGACCCGTAATATGCTTTAGATATTCAAATTTTCCATAAATTGGGAAGCTAGGTGCAATGGTTTAGCCTAATGAGGTCGTAGAGTACAATATTTAGTTTTAAATAGTTAATCTTTGTATGGAATCAATTTCTGCTCTTAAATTCGACAACTTTCGACCCAGGTGGATGAAATAGCCGTAATGGATCAGTTTAGACCCGTAATATGCTTTAGATATTCAAATTTTTCCATAGATGGGAAGCTAGGTGCAATGAGTTTAGCCTAATGAGTCGTAGAGGGCAATATAAAGTTTTTAAATAGAAAATCTTTGTATGGAGTCAATCTCTGCTCTTAACTTCGACAACTTTCGACCCAGGTGGATGAAAATAGCCGTAATGGATCAGTTTAGACCCGTAATATGCTTTAGATATTCAAATTTTCCATAAATTGGGAAGCTAGGTGCAATTGTTTAGCCTAATGAGGTCGTAGAGTACAATATTTAGTTTTAAATAGTAAATCTTTGTATGGAATCAATCTCTGCTGTTAACTTCGACAACTTTCGACCCAGGTGGATGAAAATAGCCGTAATGGATCAGTTTAGACCCGTAATATGCTTTAGATGTTCAAATTTTCCATAAATTGGGAAGCTAGGTGCAATGGTTTAGCCTAATGAGGTCGTAGAGTACAATATAAAGTTTTAAATAGTAAATCTTTGTATGGAGTCAATCTCTGCTGTTAACTTCGACAACTTTCGACCCAGGTGGATGAAAATAGCCGTAATGGATCAGTTTAGACCCGTAATATGCTTTAGATATTCAAATTTTCCATAAATTTGGAAGCTAGGTGCAATGGTTTAGCCTAAGGAGGTCGTAGAGTACAATATTTAGTTTTAAATAGTTAATCTTTGTATGGAATCAATTTCTGCTGTTAAATTCGACAACTTTCGACCCAGGTGGATGAAAATAGCCGTAATGGATCAGTTTAGAACCGTAATATGCTTTGGATATTCAAATTTTCCATAAATTGGGAAGCTAGGTGCAATGGTTTAGCCTAATGAGGTCGTAGAGTACAATATAAAGTTTTAAATAGAAAATCTTTGTATGGAGTCAATCTCTGCTGTTAACTTCGACAACTTTCGACCCAGGTGGATGAAAATAGCCGTAATGGATCAGTTTAGACCCGTAATATGCTTTAGATATTCAAATTTTCCATAAATTGGGAAGCTAGGTGCAATGGTTTAGCCTACTGAGGTCGTAGAGTACAATATTTAGTTTTAAATAGTAAATCTTTGTATGGAGTCAATTTCTGCTGTTAACTTCGACAACTTTCGACCCAGGTGGATGAAAATAGCCGTAATGGATCAGTTTAGACCCGTAATATGCTTTAGATATTCCAATTTTTCCATAAATTGGGAAGCTAGGTGCAATGGTTTAGCCTAATGAGGTCGTAGAGTACAATATTTAGTTTTAAATAGTAAATCTTTGTATGGAATCAATTTCTGCTGTTAAATTCGACAACTTTCGACCCAGGTGGATGAAAATAGCCGTAATGGATCAGTTTAGTCCCGTAATATGCTTTAGATATTCAAATTTTCCATAAATTGGGAAGCTAGGTGCAATGGTTTAGCCTAATGAGGTCGTAGAGTACAATATAAAGTTTTAAATAGAAAATCTTTGTATGGAGTCAATCTCTGCTGTTAACTTCGACAACTTTCGACCCAGGTGGATGAAAATAGCCGTAATGGATCAGTTTAGACCCGTAATATGCTTTAGATATTCAAATTTTCCATAAATTGGGAAGCTAGGTGCAATGGTTTAGCCTAATGAGGTCGTAGAGTACAATATTTAGTTTTAAATAGTTAATCTTTGTATGGAATCAATCTCTGCTGTTAACTTCGACAACTTTCGACCCAGGTGGATGAAAATAGCCGTAATGGATCAGTTTAGACCCGTAATATGCTTTAGATATTCAAATTTTCCATAAATTGGGAAGCTAGGTGCAATGGTTTAACCTAATGAGGTCGTAGAGTACAATATTTAGTTTTAAATAGTCAATCTTTGTATGGAATCAATTTCTGCTGTTAAATTCGACAACTTTCGACCCAGGTGGATGAAAATAGCCGTAATGGATCAGTTTAGACCCGTAATATGCTTTAGATATTCAAATTTTCCATAAATTGGAAGCTAGGTGCAATGGTTTAGCCCTAATGAGGTCGTAGAGTACAATATTTAGTTTAAAATAGTAAATCTTTGTATGTATTCAATTTCGCTGCTAAATTCGCCAACTTTCGACCCAGGTGGATGAAAATAGTCGTAAAGATTAATCAGTTTTTAGACCCGTAATATGCTTTAGATATTCAAATTTTCCATAAATTGGGAAGCTAGGTGCAATGGTTTAGCCTAATGAGGTCGTAGAGTACAATATTTAGTTTTAAATAGTAAATCTTTGTATGGAATCAATTTCTGCTGTTAAATTCGACAACTTTTCGACCCAGGTGGATGAAAATAGCCGTAATGGATCAGTTTAGACCCGTAATATAGCTTTTAGATATTCAAATTTTCCATAAATTGGGGAACTAGGTGCAATGGTTTAGCCAATGAGGTCGTAGAGTACAATATAAAGTTTTAAATGGAAAATCTTTGTATGGAATCAATTTCTGCTGTTAAATTCGACAACTTTCGACCCAGGTGGATGAAAATAGCCGTAATGGATCAGTTTAGACCCGTAATATGCTTTAGATATTCAAATTTTCCATAAATTGGGAAGCTAGGTGCAATGGTTTAGCCTAATGAGGTCGTAGAGTACAATATTTAGTTTTAAATAGTTAATCTTTGTATGGAATCAATTTCTGCTGTTAAGTTCGACAACTTTCGACCCAGGTGGATGAAAATAGCCGTAATGGATCAGTTTAGACCCGTAATATGCTTTTTAGATATTCAAATTTTCCACAAATTGGGAAGCTAGGTGCAATGGTTTAGCCTAATGAGGTCGTAGAGTACAATATTTAGTTTTAAATAGTAAATCTTTGTATGGAATCAATTTCTGCTGTTAAATTCGACAACTTTCGACCCAGGTGGATGAAAATAGCCGTAATAGATCAGTTTAGACCCGTAATATGCTTTAGATATTCAAATTTTCCACAAAGTGGGAAGCTAGGTGCAATGGTTTAGCCTAATGAGGTCGTAGAGGACAATATTTAGTTTTAAATAGTTAATCTTTGTATGGAATCAATTTCTGCTGTTAAATTCGACAACTTTCGACCCAGGTGGATGAAAATAGCCGTAATGGATCAGTTTAAACCCGTAATATGCTTTAGATATTCAAATTTTCCACAAATTGGGAAGCTAGGTGCAATGGTTTAGCCTAATGAGGTCGTAGAGTACAATATTTAGTTTTAAATAGTAAATCTTTGTATGGAATCAATTTCTGCTGTTAAATTCGACAACTTTCGACCCAGGTGGATGAAAATAGCCGTAATAGATCAGTTTAGACCCGTAATATGCTTAAGATATTCAAATTTTCCACAAAGTGGGAAGCTAGGTGCAATGGTTTAGCTTAATGAGGTCGTAGAGTACAATATTTAGTTTTAAATAGTTAATCTTTGTATGGAATCAATTTCTGCTGTTAAATTCGACATCTTTCGACCCAGGTGGATGAAAATAGCCGTAATAGATCAGTTTAGACCCGTAATATGCTTTAGATATTCAAATTTTCCACAAATTGGGAAGCTAGGTGCAATGGTTTAGCCTAATGAGGTCGTAGAGTACAATATTTAGTTTTAAGTAGTAAATCTTTGTATGGAATCAATTTCTGCTGTTAAATTCGACAACTTTCGACCCAGATGGATGAAAATAGCCGTAATAGATCAGTTTAGACCCGTAATATGCTTTAGATATTCAAATTTTCCACAAATTGGGAAGCTAGGTGCAATGGTTTAGCCTAATGAGGTCGTAGAGTACAATATTTAGTTTTAAATAGTAAATCTTTGTATGGAATCAATTTCTGCTGTTAAATTCGACAACTTTCGACCCAGGTGGATGAAAATAGCCGTAATGGATCAGTTTAGACCCGTAATATGCTTTAGATATTCAAATTTTCCACAAATTGGGAAGCTAGGTGCAATGGTTTAGCCTAATGAGGTCGTAGAGTACAATATTTAGTTTTAAATAGTAAATCTTTGTATGGAATCAATTCTGTTGTTAAATTCGACAACTTTCGACCCAGGTGGATGAAAATAGCCGTAATGGATCAGTTTAGACCCGTAATATGCTTTAGATATTCAAATTTTCCACAAAGTGGGAAGCTAGGTGCAATGGTTTAGCCTAATGAGGTCGTAGAGTACAATATTTAGTTTTTAAATAGTTAATCTTTGTATGGAATCAATTTCGCTGTTAAATTCGACAACTTTCGACCCAGGTGGATGAAAATAGCCGTAATAGATCAGTTTAGACCCGTAATATGCTTTAGATATTCAAATTTTCCACAAATTGGGAAGCTAGGTGCAATGGTTTAGCCTAATGAGGTCGTAGAGTACAATATTTAGTTTTAAATAGTAAATCTTTGTATGGAATCAATTTCTGCTGTTAAATTCGACAACTTTCGACCCAGGTGGATGAAAATAGCCGTAATGGATCAGTTTAGACCCGTAATATGCTTTAGATATTCAAATTTTCCACAAATTGGGAAGCTAGGTGCAATGGTTTAGCCTAATGAGGTCGTAGAGTACAATATTTAGTTTTAAATAGTAAATCTTTGTATGGAATCAATTTCTGCTGTTAAATTCGACAACTTTCGACCCAGGTGGATGAAAATAGCCGTAATGGATCAGTTTAGACCCGTAATATGCTTTAGATATTCAAATTTTCCACAAATTGGGAAGCTAGGTGCAATGGTTTAGCCTAATGAGGTCGTAGAGTACAATATTTAGTTTTAAATAGTAAATCTTTTGTATGGAATCAATCTCTGCTGTTAACTTCGACAACTTTCGACCCAGGTGGATGAAAAAAGCCGTAAAGGATCAGTTTAGACCCGTAATATGCTTTAGATATTCAAATTTTCCATAAATTGGGAAGCTAGGTGCAATGGTTTAGCCTAATGAGGTCGTAGAGTACAATATTTAGTTTTAAATAGTTAATCTTTGTATGGAATCAATTTCTGCTCTTAAATTCGACAACTTTCGACCCAGGTGGATGAAAATAGCCGTAATGGATCAGTTTAGACCCGTAATATGCTTTAGATATTCAAATTTTCCACAAATTGGGAAGCTAGGTGCAATGGTTTAGCCTAATGAGGTCGTAGAGTACAATATTTAGTTTTAAATAGTTAATCTTTGTATGGAATCAATTTCTGCTGTTAAATTCGACAATTTTCGACCCAGGTGGATGAAAATAGCCGTAATGGATCAGTTTAGACCCGTAATATGCTTTAGATATTCAAATTTTCCACAAATTGGGAAGCTAGGTGCAATGGTTTAGCTTAATGAGGTCGTAGAGTACAATATTTAGTTTTAAATAGTTAATCTTTGTATGGAATCAATTTCTGCTGTTAAATTCGACAATTTTCGACCCAGGTGGATGAAAATAGCCGTAATAGATCAGTTTAGACCCGTAATATGCTTTAGATATTCAAA
The DNA here is from genome assembly GCA_018904275.1 of Lordiphosa clarofinis. Lineage (NCBI taxonomy): Eukaryota > Metazoa > Arthropoda > Insecta > Diptera > Drosophilidae > Lordiphosa > Lordiphosa clarofinis. The sequence goes on along the minus strand of JAEIGQ010000314.1, from coordinate 213,961 downwards.
TTTTCCACAAAGTGGGAAGCTAGGTGCAATGGTTTAGCTTAATGAGGTCGTAGAGTACAATATTTAGTTTTTAAATAGTTAATCTTTGTATGGAATCAATTTCTGCTGTTAACTTCGACAACTTTCGACCCAGGTGGATGAAAATAGCCGTAATGGATCAGTTTAAACCCGTAATATGCTTTAGATATTCAAATTTTCCACAAATTGGGAAGCTAGGTGCAATGGTTTAGCCTAATGAGGTCGTAGAGTACAATATTTAGTTTTAAATAGTAAATCTTTGTATGGAATCAATTTCTGCTGTTAACTTCGACAACTTTCGACCCAGGTGGATGAAAATAATGGATCAGTTTAGACCCGTAATATGCTTTAGATATTCAAATTTTCCATAAATTGGGAAGCTAGGTGCAATGGTTTAGCCTAATGAGGTCGTAGAGTACAATATTTAGTTTTAAATAGTAAATCTTTGTATGGAATCAATTTCTGCTGTTAAATTCGACAACTTTCGACCCAGGTGGATGAAAATAGCCGTAATTGATCAGTTTAGACCCGTAATATGCTTTAGATATTCAAATTTTCCACAAAGTGGGAAGCTAGGTGCAATGGTTTAGCTTAATGAGGTCGTAGAGTACAATATTTAGTTTTAAATAGTAAATCTTTGTATGGAATCAATTTCTGCTGTTAACTTCGACAACTTTCGACCCAGGTGGATGAAAATAGCCGTAATAGATCAGTTTAAGCCCGTAATATGCTTTAGATATTCAAATTTTCCACAAATTGGGAAGCTAGGTGCAATGGTTTAGCCTAATGAGGTCGTAGAGTACAATATTTAGTTTTAAATAGTAAATCTTTGTATGGAATCAATTTTTGCTGTTAAATTCGACAACTTTCGACCCAGGTGGATGAAAATAGCCGTAATGGATCAGTTTAGACCCGTAATATGCTTTAGATATTCAAATTTTCCACAAATTGGGAAGCTAGGTGCAATGGTTTAGCCTAATGAGGTCGTAGAGTACAATATTTAGTTTTAAATAGTTAATCTTTGTATGGAATCAATTTCTGCTGTTAAATTCGACAACTTTCGACCCAGGTGGATGAAAATAGCCGTAATAGATCAGTTTAGACCCGTAATATGCTTTAGATATTCAAATTTTCCACAAAGTGGGAAGCTAGGTGCAATGGTTTAGCCTAATGAGGTCGTAGAGTACAATATTTAGTTTTAAATAGTTAATCTTTGTATGGAATCAATTTCTGCTGTTAAATTCGACAACTTTCGACCCAGGTGGATGAAAATAGCCGTAATGGATCAGTTTAGACCCGTAATATGCTTTAGATATTCAAATTTTCCACAAATTGGGAAGCTAGGTGCAATGGTTTAGCCTAATGAGGTCGTAGAGTACAATATTTAGTTTTAAATAGTTAATCTTTGTATGGAATCAATTTCTGCTGTTAAATTCGACAACTTTCGACCCAGGTGGATGAAAATAGCCGTAATGGGTCAGTTTAAACCCGTAATATGCTTTAGATATTCCAATTTTCCACAAATTGGGAAGCTAGGTGCAATGGTTTAGCCTAATGAGGTCGTAGAGTACAATATTTAGTTTTAAATAGTAAATCTTTGTATGGAATCAATTTCTGCTGTTAAATTCGACAACTTTCGACCCAGGTGGATGAAAATAGCCGTAATGGATCAGTTTAGACCCGTAATATGCTTTAGATATTCAAATTTTCCACAAATTGGGAAGCTAGGTGCAATGGTTTAGCTTAATGAGGTCGTAGAGTACAATATTTAGTTTTAAATAGTTAATCTTTGTATGGAATCAATTTCTGCTGTTAAATTCGACAACTTTCGACCCAGGTGGATGAAAATAGCCGTAATGGATCAGTTTAAACCCGTAATATGCTTTAGATATTCAAATTTTCCACAAAGTGGGAAGCTAGGTGCAATGGTTTAGCCTAATGAGGTCGTAGAGTACAATATTTAGTTTTAAATAATAAATCTTTGTATGGAATCAATTTCTGCTGTTAAATTCGACAACTTTCGACCCAGGTGGATGAAAATAGCCGTAATGGATCAGTTTAGACCCGTAATATGCTTTAGATATTCAAATTTTCCATAAATTGGGAAGCTAGGTGCAATGGTTTAGCCTAATGAGGTCGTAGAGTACAATATTTAGTTTTAAATAGTTAATCTTTGTATGGAATCAATTTCTGCTGTTAAATTCGACAACTTTCGACCCAGGTGGATGAAAATAGCCGTAATAGATCAGTTTAGACCCGTAATATGCTTTAGATATTCAAATTTTCCACAAAGTGGGAAGCTAGGTGCAATGGTTTAGCCTAATGAGGTCGTAGAGTACAATATTTAGTTTTAAATAGTAAATCTTTGTATGGAATCAATTTCTGCTGTTAAATTCGACAACTTTCGACCCAGGTGGATGAAAATAGCCGTAATGGATCAGTTTAAACCCGTAATATGCTTTAGATATTCAAATTTTCCACAAATTGGGAAGCTAGGTGCAATGGTTTAGCCTAATGAGGTCGTAGAGTACAATATTTAGTTTTAAATAGTAAATCTTTGTATGGAATCAATTTCTGCTGTTAAATTCGACAACTTTCGACCCAGGTGGATGAAAATAGCCGTAATGGATCAGTTTAGACCCGTAATATGCTTTAGATATTCAAATTTTCCATAAATTGGGAAGCTAGGTGCAATGGTTTAGCCTAATGAGGTCGTAGAGTACAATATTTAGTTTTAAATAGTAAATCTTTGTATGGAATCAATTTCTGCGCTTAAATTCGACAACTTTCGACCCAGGTGGATGAAAATAGCCGTAATGGATCTGTTGTGTTTGTAGGAATTCCCTTGGAGTAGGATTGCGCTCCAGTTTGGCACGCTGGCAGCCCGACAAAGCTCGCCGTATGCGGGGTGGTCCCTTCGGATGCCATCCTATCCCAAACACTCACAATACATTTATATTACTTCGTGCCTACTGTAGATAGATATAGATATAAGAAGTCCGTCTAATAAAGATGTCTGATCCACCCACAAGCTGTCGTTCACATTCACCTCTATATATTCTCAGCATTCACACAAACCCCTCGCATACATATCTAGTATCTCACGGATACATTCATTCTCACACATCCAATCAACCATTACCTGCGCTCTCACTCTCTCACACATACACACACATTCTCGTCAGCTTGATCATGTGCATGATCGGCGGATTGGCCTTGTCCCACCCCTCCCACGCGAATGCGTGGCCATTGAACCAACCTTGGCCATTCCAGTTGATCCCCTTTTTCTGTCTGAGTCTGAGTCCTTTTCACCCTCTTTGGGATGGACTTCCTGCGGCTACACCATCACAAATACCCCCCAATTCCAGCTCAATAAAAAGAATTTTAGCAATTCATGTTTTCAATATTAACTAAAACAATATAATTCATTTCCAAAACTTTCTAACATATGCTATACTTAAAATTAACAATTCAAGAGGAAAAAAATATAAAATGATATGATTAATTCCAAAAAAAAAAAGGTAAAAAAAAATATAAACCTACGAAATAATAATCTTCTTGTTCATGTTCAAAAAAACTTCAAAAAGAAAGAGGCTGTCAAATTCCAGTGGCAAAGGCATGCAAACAAAAAAAATAAATAAATGGCATTAATAATTGCTTTTATATGCGTGCGTCTCTTCCCTCGGAGAGCTTGGAGTGCTTAGCCTGCATCTACTCTTCCTGATCACCTAGTACTATACTGTTCTCCTAGGTCGCCGGCTCGTGTGTCAGTGTTTTCCTTTACTCTTTTTTTTTTTTTTATGCTTGTTTTGGTCCAAGCATTCTGAGTTTTATTTAAAATCGATTTTCAATTAAGCACTTACCATGTCTTTTGATGTTGGCGCCAGCATCGGAAGATGAGGAATTGCTATTACAAATATAAGAAAGGGAAAGGGGGGAGAGGGCAGAAAAGAATAAGGAACACGCACACACACGCGACGCGAGTACCGCACTTTTTCTTCTCCTAGCTCTAAAAGCAAAACAAAAAAACTCTCTCTAACGGTTTGCTACCAACTCCCACTGCCACCACTCTCCGGCCTGTCTTCGTGTAGCCTTCTCGCTCCAATCCTCTCTTTGATGCTTGCTGTAATGCTGCTGCGCCTGCTACTTGACCGTAGCTTTCCCAATTCGCCGCTGATCCGTCGGTCCACTTGTTGCTTCTCACAAACAGCTGCTCTCGGTCGTTGACCCGTTGGATAGATTCGCCTGCCGCTTGGACTCTACAGATGATGTACTGCTCGTCTTCCTCCTTCGTTTGTAGGCGGGACAAGGGAGAGGGTATCCACGATTCCCGTTTCGAGGTGTTGAATTCAATGTAAAATTGGTGGTATATTTCTTTCTTTTTTTTTTTTTAATGTTTAATGCACTTGATGGCCGGTGACACAATATTAGGCCGATTTCGATTAGCTTAAAATCAGGAACGAACGATTGCTTCTTTGACGAAATGTTTATTTAAAAAAAAACATAAATTTTGGGGTTTTTGTTTCAGGCAAGCGATGGCCAGTAACACCGTATTTAGCCGGATTGTGTTAATTTAAATTTTTGCGGGTTATTTGTAATTTATTTTAAATGATAAAACCGTTAAAAAAAAATGCTCGCCGACACGGCTGAAGACTTTGACTTTTTCTTTGTCACCATACGAAACGCTCGACCTCTTCTCCTTTTGACTTTCCTTCCCAGACTAACTCCCGCAACGCTTGATGCTGTGTAATTTGCCCCTTTTCTTTTCTTCTCTCTTTGATGTATCTCAGCGTTTGGATTTATCTAGCCGAATGAATGATGCGTTCCACCCAAACAGGACCACATAACAGGCTCGGAATCGTCGATGTCATCAGGCATGGAACGGATCCGCAAAAAAAATCATATGTGGTCTTTTCCGTCATTGTCTGTCCTGCACTCTGCGTGTGGCTTCGACCTACGACCCTGAAAACTCCGGTTATACCACAAATAGATCTTTGGCGTGAAAAACACCCGCACATTTTCCTTTACCATCGCCCAGCTTGTAAAGACTTTGGCCCTTTCGCTCCAACACCACGCAACGAATCCTATTGGGTCCAAGCTTAGCATTATAAGCACCGGCTTTGCTGCTCTGCTTGAAGTTCTTTCGGTATACCACTTGGCCCACAGAAAATTCTACTTGCCGACACCGTGTGTTATAAATTTTTTCAGCCCGCTTGTGGGCCTGCTCCAGCTCATGACTTATTCTGTCTCTCATCAGAGTCATTTTGTCAGCCTGTGTGTACTCCTGATCCGCGGCCGCTATTCCACCTAGCAGGCGTGCAATCGGGTAAGCGTTGCCATGCTGCATCATTTTGGTTCCGAACATCGCGGAGTATGGTTCCGTACCTATTGAAGTATGCCAATCACTCCGCAAGGCGAACGCCACGTGACTGAGGTGAACATCCCAACTTCTCTGGTCGGCTCCAATGTGGGCTCGCAGCATTTGCAGCACCGATCTATTAACGCGTTCCGCTGCATTTGCCTGGGGTGAATAAAACGCTGTTCTTATATGTTTTACTCCATATTTCGTGACCAGATCCTTAAATATTTGTGACACAAACTGTTTGCCATTATCTGAATGCACGAATTCCGGCACTCCAAACTGGTGAAAGATTCCCTCCTCCAAGAACCGTGTCAACTCTGTAGAAGTTGCTTTTCGCATTGCTTTTAACCATACAAATTTTGTAAAGTGGTCTAAACATACAAACACCACTGTATTTCCCGCCTTAGTCCTTGGATATGGACCCATAAAATCGATGTAGATTCTTTGAAGTGGTCTTTCTGTATGTTGTTGCTGACCCATTGGTGGTCTTGTTATCTGGCTCGTTGTTTTGGTCCCCTTGCACACTTCACAGTCTTTTACTAGTTCTTTTACATCGGCAATCATACCTGGCCAGTAATATCTTTGACGTATCCTCCTTATGGTTTTATGGATTCCCCCGTGTCCTGCTGCTGGTGAATAGTGCGATCGATTTATCAAATCCTTCCGCAGTTCTGTTGGTACCCACAGTTTCCACGCCCGGTCATCGTCATTGCTATTTCCCGTCTAAATCCCGTGCGCTTATAAACATATCAATCGGATGTGCAAATTTCAGGCATTTCTTCTTTTCTCTTATCTGCTGTCTGTAGGAGAACCGAATATTCGTCTGAATTAAACGCCTTTGAATGTAAATCAATATCCAAGTCTGAAAAGGCGACCTTTATTTCATCCATGTGCACGCGCGACAGAGCATCTGGCACTACGTTTTGGGACCCTCTCCGGTGTTCAATCACAAAATCGAAGGACTGTAGTTTTAAGCTCCATCGAGCCAATCTGCCAGACAAGTCCTTTTGGCCCATTAACCATTTCAAACTAGCATGATCTGTAATTATCTTAAACGGGGTACCTTCCACATAGGCCCTGAACTTGCTGACACTAAGCACAGCTGCATAGCATTCCAACTCTGTGATGCTGTAATTCCTTTGAGCTTTATTCAGCTTTGCGGACATAAAAGCTACCGGGTGCTCATTTCCATCATCATCTTTCTGAAACAGTACACCGCCCACACCGGTCGTTGAGGCATCACACTGTATCCAGAAAGGCCTTTTGAACTCCGGAGTTACCAACACCGGTGCTGATACTAGACTTTGTTTTAGTGATTCAAATGCCCGCCTCCCCTCTTCCGTCATCGCAAACTTCTTTATTCTCTCTTTGGTCAGACTGTCGTGTAGAGGCGCCGCAAGAACTGCATAGTTTTGAATAAACCTGCGGTACCATCCTGTCATACCCAGGAAACGACGCAACTGTTTTGCTGTTTTGGGCTCTGGAAATTCCTTAATCGCTTTTACTTTGCCGCCATCGGTTTTAATACAACCTCCGCCAACTACATATCCCAGATACTTAGCTTGTTGATAACAAAAATGGCTTTTCTCAACGTTAATGGTCAATTTAGCTCGGGACAGACATGCACTCAGCTGCCGCAGAATTTCCATATGTTGTTCGAAAGTGGGCGAACACACGAGTAAATCGTCCAAGTATACGAAAATACTCTCCCGCAACGCTGCCGGTACCACTTTATCCATCAACCGGCACATTCTCTGGGCCGCATTGACAAGCCGAAAGGCATCACTGTAAAATGGTACAGCGGTCGGCCCGGTACCGTAAAAGCGGTCTTCTCTCGGCTTTTCTTCTCCAATGGGATTTGCCAAAAGCATCCTTTAAATCTATGGCAGAAATGTAGTGTGTGTTTTGCAACCGGCTTATGATCCCCTCGATGTGTGGCTGTGGATACGCATTCTTAATCCAAACACATTCGTACCTTAGGTCCCTTCACCACTAATGTCACGGGAGAGCTCCAACTACTACCCAAAGCCAGCATCCTATCAAGCTCTGGAAATAACAGCGATTGTTTATAGGGTGGAATAGGATAATGACATTGTTTTACCGGCAATCCTTCGTTCGTAACCTCTATGATGTGCTCCTCCAGATCCCCAATCCTAATGTTGTGCACGAGGGAAATGTGCTTCCAATACCGATGCCTGCTCCTCTGACAGCACGTGTGGCATGGAGGCTGTCTCCTGGCGCTCAGGCTCCTCTGTAACTAACACTTCGCTAATGGGTGCGACCAAACTTTGGCTGTCCTCCACACTGGATATCCTATTGGCACTTATAACCGCTAGGCCAAACGCTTTCCAAAATCCAATTCCGAAATAAAATGCCTGCTGTAAGGCTGGCTCTATTAGAAACTCCAAATCCTTAGCCCCTCCGTTCCACCAAACCGGCAGCGTAATTATTCCTTGTACCTGTGTCTCTCCGCCGTCTGCTGTTTTTACTCTTTGCCCTTTCAATTTTCGCATCTTGTCAATACGCCCTTGTAAAAATTTTTCGGCCCCTTTGCCTATGCAATTTGCTGACGCTCCGGAGTCCAATAAGGCTATAATTTCCTCTCCATCCACTTTTGTTTTGGCGAAGAAACGGTTGTCGTCCTCCATGGATATTACGGACGCAACCACTATTCCCTGAAGCATCTTAACATCAGCATCCCTCTGCCGTAGTTGTTGTATTTTCCTGTAGTTTCTGGTTGTCTTGTCATGTTCTTCTCTTTTAAATATTTGTATTTGAACCTCTCTATCTTCCACCAGCCGTTTATGCAGACTCTTTTGTAAGGAAGTCTGCACCTTGCTCCTCGAATTCTCATTTATTGATTCTGTCTCCGGGCTTGAACAACCTGACCAGGCTTCCCCGTTTCCCCTGCCAGGTTGTGCTCTAAAAACGGAACTGTCACCGCTAGGTACGACTCTGATTTGTTGCATGCGAAACAGTGTGATTCGTGGAACGCTGACTTGCAAGCTGCTTCTTTGCACTCTTCTGCTGATGTCTTTTTTCTATAGTAGTCGCTTGGAAGCCCACAAGTGAAACATAAATATAGATGAAAAGGAGAAGAACAAAATCCCTCTCCTGCTGCCGTCTTTTGGTTCTGCCTGCTGACTCGATCTTCGAGTCTATTGTTGGTTTGAGAGGTCCCTCTACTATAATTTACACCCCCTCCAGATCCCTGACGTTGGCTCCTTTGAAAGGCCTCAACTGCACAATCCTGTTCCTCCACCTCCGTACTTATTTCATGAACTGATCGGGGCTTTTGACGCCGTTCCCTGAGCCATTTTTCCGCTTTTTAAGCCCTCCCTTTTGAACGCTGCTAGAGACTGAACTGGCAACGCATAAAGAAGACTGCCCATCTGAGTATTCAGATTTTCCTTTATAATGTTTATAAAGCTTGCCTCGGGGATTTTTTTTTTCAACTTGAAATGGATATTATGTACTTCAGAATAAAAATCCTCAAATGACTCGCTAGTCCCTTGTTTTCTATCCATTATTTCCTTTATTGTCACATAATCGTTGTCAGATGTGGAGAATGCTGCTGTTAGCTCCTGCTTGAGTGAAAGATATCCGAACTCCTTATCCTCTGCTCGATCCTCAATCACCTGCCAGTACCACTTAGCCGCTGCTCCCCCCAGCAAACTATGGAACTCTCGGAAAACCTGATCTGTGGTCACCCCATATTGCGCCTGCATCCTTTCCACTCTAAAAAGAAAGCTTTCCACTGTCATTCCCCGACCTGAGCCATCAAATTTTAGGTTCCAGCGATCTAATCCTGCTGGACGTACCTGTGAGCAATTAACAGATGAATCCTCTGTCGACGACTCGTTCACCGCCAATTGTTGTGTTTGTAGGAATTCCCTTGGAGTAGGATTGCGCTCCAGTTTGGCACGCTGGCAGCCCGACAAAGCTCGCCGTATGCGGGGTGGTCCCTTCGGATGCCATCCTATCCCAAACACTCACAATACATTTATAATACTTCGTGCCTACTGTAGATAGATATAGATATAAGAAGTCCGTCTAATAAAGATGTCTGATCCACCCACAAGCTGTCGTTCACATTCACCTCTATATATTCTCAGCATTCACACAAACCCCTCGCATACATATCTAGTATCTCACGGATACATTCATTCTCACACATCCAATCAACCATTACATGCGCTCTCACTCTTTCACACATACACACACATTCTCGTCAGCTTGATCATGTGCATGATCGGCGGATTGGCCTTGTCCCACCCCTCCCACGCGAATGCGTGGCCATTGAACCAACCTTGGCCATTCCAGTTGATCCCCTTTTTCTGTCTGAGTCTGAGTCCTTTTCACCCTCTTTGGGATGGACTTCCTGCGGCTACACCATCACAAATACCCCCAATTCCAGCTCAATAAAAAGAATTTTAGCAATTCATGTTTTCAATATTAACTAAAACAATATAATTCATTTCCAAAACTTTCTAACATATGCTATACTTAAAATTAACAATTCAAGAGGAAAAAAAAATATAAAATGATATGATTAATTCTAAAAAAAGGTAAAAAAAATATAAACCTACGAAATAATAATCTTCTTGTTCATGTTCAAAAAAAAACTTCAAAAAGAAAGAGGCTGTCAAATTCCAGTAGCAAAGGCATGCAAACAAAAAAAATAAATAAATGGCATTAATAATTGCTTTTATATGCGTGCGTCTCTTCCCTCGGAGAGCTTGGAGTGCTTAGCCTGCATCTACTCTTCCTGATCACCTAGTACTATACTGTTCTCTTAGGTCGCCGGCTCGTGTGTCAGCGTTTTCCTTTACTCCTTTTTTTTTTTATGCTTGTTTTGGTCCAAGCATTCTGAGTTTTATTTAAAATCGATTTTCAATCAAGCACTTACCATGTCTTTTGATGTTGGCGCCAGCATCGGAAGATGAGGAATTGCTATTACAAATATAAGAAAGGGAAAGGGGGGAGAGGGCAGAAAAGAATAAGGAACACGCACACACACGCGACGCGAGTACCGCACTTTTTCTTCTCCTAGCTCTAAAAGCAAAACAAAAAAACTCTCTCTAACGGTTTGCTACCAACTCCCACTGCCACCACTCTCTGGCCTGTCTTCGTGTAGCCTTCTCGCTCCAATCCTCTCTTTGATGCTTGCTGTAATGCTGCTGCGCCTGCTACTTGACCGTAGCTTTCCCAATTCGCCGCTGATCCGTCGGTCCACTTGTTGCTTCTCACAAACAGCTGCTCTCGGTCGTTGACCCGTTGGATAGATTCGCCTGACGCTTGGACTCTACAGATGATGTACTGCTCGTCTTCCTCCTTCGTTTGTAGGCGGGACAAGGGAGAGGGTATCCACGATTCCCGTTTCGGGGTGTTGAAATCAATGTAGAATTGTTGGTATATTTCTTTCTTTTTTAATGTTTGATGCACTTGATGGCTGGTGACACAATATTAGGCCGATTTCGAGTAGCTTAAACTCAGGAACGAACGATTGCTTCTTTGACGAAATGTTTATTTAAAAAAAAACATAAATTTTGGGGTTTTTGTTTCAGGCAAGCGATGGCCAGTAACACCGTATTTAGCCGGATTGTGTTAATTTCAATTTTTGCGGGTTATTTGTAATTTATTTTAAATGAGAAAACCGTTAAAAAAAATGCTCGCCGACACGGCTGAAGACTTTGACTTTTTCTTTGTCACCATACGAAACGCTCGACCTCTTCTCCTTTTGACTTTCCTTCCCCGACTAACTCCCGCAACGCTTGATGCTGTGTAATTTGCCCCTTTTCTTTTCTTCTCTCTTTGATGTATCTCAGCGTTCGGATTTATCTAGCCGAATGAATGATGCGTTCCACCCAAACAGGACCACATAACACTAAGGCAAATTACGGGTCTAAACTGATCCATTACGGCTATTTTCATCCACCTGGGTCGAAAGTTGTCGAAGTTAACAGCAGAAATTGATTCCATACAAAGATTTACTATTTAAAACTAAATATTGTACTCTACGACCTCATTAGGCTAAACCATTGCACCTAGCTTCCCAATTTGTGAAAAATTTGAATATCTAAAGCATATTACGGGTCTAAACTGATCCATTACGGCTATTTTCATCCACCTGGGTCGAAAGTTGTCGAAGTTAACAGCAGAAATTGATTCCATACAAAGATTAACTATTTAAAACTAAATATTGTACTCTACGACCTCATTAGGCTAAACCATTGCACCTAGCTTCCCACTTTGTGGAAAATTTGAATATCTAAAGCATATTACGGGTCTGAACTGATCTATTACGGCTATTTTCATCCACCTGGGTCGTAAGTTGTCGAATTTAACAGCAGAAATTGATTCCATACAAAGATTAACTATTTAAAACTAAATATTGTACTCTACGACCTCATTAAGCTAAACCATTGCACCTAGCTTCCCACTTTGTGGAAAATTTGAATATCTAAAGCATATTACGGGTCTGAACTGATCTATTACGGCTATTTTCATCCACCTGGGTCGAAAGTTGTCGAATTTAACAGCAGAAATTGATTCCATACAAAGATTAACTATTTAAAACTAAATATTGTACTCTACGACCTCATTAAGCTAAACCATTGCACCTAGCTTCCCACTTTGTGGAAAATTTGAATATCTAAAGCATATTACGGGTCGAAACTGATCTATTACGGCTATTTTCATCCACCTGGGTCGAAAGTTGTCGAAGTTAACAGCAGAGATTGACTCCACACAAAGATTTACCATTTTAAACTAAATATTGTACTCTACGACCTCATTGGGCTAATCCATTGCACCTAGCTTCCCAATTTATGAAAAATTTGAATATCTAAAGCATATTACGGGTCTAAACTGATCCATTACGGCTATTTTCATCCACCTGGGTCGAAAGTCGTCGAAGTTAACAGCAGAAATTGATTCCATACAAAGATTTACTATTTAAAACTAAATATTGTACTCTACGACCTCATTAGGCTAAACCATTGCACCTAGCTTCCCAATTTGTGGAAAATTTGAATATCTAAAGCATATTACGGGTCTAAACTGATCCATTACGGCTATTTTCATCCACCTGGGTCGAAAGTTGTCGAATTTAACAGCAGAAATTGTTTCCATACAAAGATTAACTATTTAAAACTAAATATTGTACTCTACGACCTCATTAGGCTAAACCATTGCACCTAGCTTCCCAATTTGTGGAAAATTTGAATATCTAAAGCATATTACGGGTCTAAACTGATCCATTACGGCTATTTTCATCCACCTGGGTCGAAAGTTGTCGAATTTAACAGCAGAAATTGATTCCATACAAAGATTAACTATTTAAAACTAAATATTGTACCCTACGACCTCATTAAGCTAAACCATTGCACCTAGCTTCCCAATTTGTGGAAAATTTGAATATCTAAAGCATATTACGGGTCTAAACTGATCTATTACGGCTATTTTCATCCACCTGGGTCGAAAGTTGTCGAATTTAATAGCAGAAATTGATTCCATACAAATATTAACTATTTAAAACTAAATATTGTACTCTACGACCTCATTAAGCTAAACCATTGCACCTAGCTCCCCACTTTGTGGAAAATTTGAATATCTAAAGCATATTACGGGTCTAAACTGATCTATTACGGCTATTTTCATCCACCTGGGTCGAAAGTTGTCGAATTTAACAGCAGAAATTGATTCCATACAAAGATTAACTAATTAAAACTAAATATTGTACTCTACGACCTCATTAAGCTAAACCATTGCACCTAGCTTCCCACTTTGTGGAAAATTTGAATATCTAAAGCATATTACGGGTCTAAACTGATCTATTACGGCTATTTTCATCCACCTGGGTCGAAAGTTGTCGAATTTAACAGCAGAAATTGATTCCATACAAAGATTAACTATTTAAAACTAAATATTGTACTCTACGACCTCATTAAGCTAAACCATTGCACCTTGCTTCCCACTTTGTGGAAAATTTGAATATCTAAAGCATATTACGGGTCTAAACTGATCTATTACGGCTATTTTCATCCACCTGGGTCGAAAGTTGTCGAATTTAACAGCAGAAATTGATTCCATACAAAGATTAACTATTTAAAACTAAATATTGTACTCTACGACCTCATTAGGCTAAACCATTGCACCTAGCTTCCCGCTTTGTGGAAAATTTGAATATCTAAAGCATATTACGGGTCTAAACTGATCTATTACGGCTATTTTCATCCACCTGGGTCGAAAGTTGTCGAATTTAATAGCAGAAATTGATTCCATACAAAGATTAACTATTTAAAACTAAATATTGTACTCTACGACCTCATTAAGCTAAACCATTGCACCTAGCTCCCCACTTTGTGGAAAATTTGAATATCTAAAGCATATTACGGGTCTAAACTGATCTATTACGGCTATTTTCATCCACCTGGGTCGAAAGTTGTCGAATTTAACAGCAGAAATTGATTCCATACAAAGATTAACTAATTAAAACTAAATATTGTACTCTACGACCTCATTAAGCTAAACCATTGCACCTAGCTTCCCACTTTGTGAAAAATTTGAATATCTAAAGCATATTACGGGTCTAAACTGATCTATTACGGCTATTTTCATCCACCTGGGTCGAAAGTTGTCGAATTTAACAGCAGAAATTGATTCCATACAAAGATTAACTATTTAAAACTAAATATTGTACTCTACGACCTCATTAGGCTAAACCATTGCACCTAGCTTCCCAATTTGTGGAAAATTTGAATATCTAAAGCATATTACGGGTCTAAACTGATCCATTACGTCTAGTTTCATCCACCTGGGTCGAAAGTTGTCGAATTTAACAGCAGAAATTGATTCCATACAAAGATTAACTATTTAAAACTAAATATTGTACTCTACGACCTCATTAAGCTAAACCATTGCACCTAGCTTCCCACTTTGTGGAAAATTTGAATATCTAAAGCATATTACGGGCTTAAACTGATCCATTACGGCTATTTTCATCCACCTGGGTCGAAAGTTGTCGAAGTTAACTGCAGAGATTGACTCCATACAAAGATTTACCATTTTAAACTAAATATTGTACTCTACGACCTCATTGGGCTAAACCATTGCACCTAGCTTCCCAATTTATGGAAAATTTGAATATCTAAAGCATATTACGGGTCTAAACTGATCCATTACGGCTATTTTCATCCACCTGGGTCGAAAGTTGTCGAAGTTAACAGCAGAAATTGATTCCATACAAAGATTTACTATTTAAAACTAAATATTGTACTCTACGACCTCATTAAGCTAAACCATTGCACCTAGCTTCCCACTTTGTGGAAAATTTGAATATCTAAAGCATATTACGGGTCTAAACTGATCTATTACGGCTATTTTCATCCACCTGGGTCGAAAGTTGTCGAATTTAACAGCAGAAATTGATTCCATACAAAGATTAACTATTTAAAACTTAATATTGTACTCTACGACCTCATTAGGCTAAACCATTGCACCTAGCTTCCCACTTTGTGGAAAATTTGAATATCTAAAGCATATTACGGGTCTAAACTGATCCATTACGGCTATTTTCATTCACCTGGGTCGAAAGTTGTCGAATTTAACAGCAGAAATTGATTCCATACAAAGATTTACTATTTAAAACTAAATATTGTACTCTACGACCTCATTAGGCTAAACCATTGCACCTAGCTTCCCACTTTGTGGAAAATTTGAATATCTAAAGCATATTACGGGCTTAAACTGATCCCTTACGGCTATTTTCATCCACCTGGGTCGAAAGTTGTCGAAGTTAACAGCAGAGATTGACTCCATACAAAGATTTACCATTTAAAACTAAATATTGTACTCTACGACCTCATTGGGCTAAACCATTGCACCTAGCTTCCCAATTTATGGAAAATTTGAATATCTAAAGCATATTACGGGTCTAAACTGATCCATTACGGCTATTTTCATCCACCTGGGTCGAAAGTTGTCGAATTTAACAGCAGAAATTGATTCCATACAAAGATTAACTATTTAAAACTAAATATTGTACTCTACGACCTCATTAAGCTAAACCATTGCACCTAGCTTCCCACTTTGTGGAAAATTTGAATATCTAAAGCATATTACGGGTCTAAACTGATCTATTACGGCTATTTTCATCCACCTGGGTCGAAAGTTGTCGAATTTAACAGCAGAAATTGATTCCATACAAAGATTTACTATTTAAAACTAAATATTGTACTCTACGACCTCATTAAGCTAAACCATTGCACCTAGCTTCCCACTTTGTGGAAAATTTGAATATCTAAAGCATATTACGGGTCTAAACTAATCTATTACGGCTATTTTCATCCACCTGGGTCGAAAGTTGTCGAAGTTAACAGCAAAATTGATTCCATACAAAGATTTACTATTTAAAACTAAATATTGTACTCTACGACCTCATTAGGCTAAACCATTGCACCTTGCTTCCCACTTTGTGGAAAATTTGAATATCTAAAGCATATTACGGGTCTAAACTGATCTATTACGGCTATTTTCATCCACCTGGGTCGAAAGTTGTCGAATTTAACAGCAGAAATTGATTCCATACAAAGATTTACTATTTAAAACTAAATATTGTACTCTACGACCTCATTAGGCTAAACCATTGCACCTTGCTTCCCAATTTGTGGAAAATTTGAATATCTAAAGCATATTACGGGTCTAAACTGATCCATTACGGCTATTTTCATCAACCTGGGTCGAAAGTTGTCGAATTTAACAGCAGAAATTGATTCCATACAAAGATTAACTATTTAAAACTAAATATTGTACTCTACGACCTCATTAGGCTAAACCATTGCACCTAGCTTCCCAATTTGTGGAAAATTTGAATATCTAAAGCATATTACGGGTCTAAACTGATCCATTACGGCTATTTTCATCCACCTGGGTCGAAAGTTGTCGAATTGAACAGCAGAAATTGATTCCATACAAAGATTAACTATTTAAAACTAAATATTGTACTCTACGACCTCATTAGGCTAAACCATTGCACCTAGCTTCCCAATTTGTGGAAAATTTGAATATCTAAAGCATATTACGGGTCTAAACTAATCCATTACGGCTATTTTCATCCACCTGGGTCGAAAGTTGTCGAATTTAACAGCAGAAATTGATTCCATACAAAGATTAACTACTTAAAACTAAATATTGTACTCTACGACCTCATTAGGCTAAACCATTGCACCTAGCTTCCCAATTTGTGGAAAATTTGAATATCTAAAGCATATTACGGGTCTAATCTGATCCATTACGTTTTTTTTCATCCACCTGGGTCGAAAGTTGTCGAATTTAACAGCAGAAATTGATTCCATACAAAGATTAACTATTTAAAACTAAATATTGTACTCTACGACCTCATTAAGCTAAACCATTGCACCTAGCTTCCCAATTTGTGGAAAATTTGAATATCTAAAGCAAATTACGGGTCTAAACTAATCCATTACGGCTATTTTCATCCACCTGGGTCGAAAGTTGTCGAAGTTAACAGCAAAATTGATTCCATACAAAGATTTACTATTTAAAACTAAATATTGTACTCTACGACCTCATTAGGCTAAACCATTGCACCTTGCTTCCCACTTTGTGGAAAATTTGAATATCTAAAGCATATTACGGGTCTAAACTGATCTATTACGGCTATTTTCATCAACCTGGGTCGAAAGTTGTCGAAGTTAACAGCAAAATTGATTCCATACAAAGATTTACTATTTAAAACTAAATATTGTACTCTACGACCTCATTAGGCTAAACCATTGCACCTAGCTTCCCAATTTGTGGAAAATTTGAATATCTAAAGCATATTACGGGTCTAAACTGATCTATTACGGCTATTTTCATCCACCTGGGTCGAAAGTTGTCGAATTTAACAGCAGAAATTGATTCCATACAAAGATTAACTATTTAAAACTAAATATTGTACTCTACGACCTCATTAGGCTAAACCATTGCACCTAGCTTCCCAATTTGTGGAAAATTTGAATATCTAAAGCATATTACGGGTCTAAACTGATCCATTACGGCTATTTTCATCCACCTGGGTCGAAAGTTGTCGAAGTTAACAGCAGAAATTGATTCCATACAAAGATTTACTATTTAAAACTAAATATTGTACTCTACGACCTCATTAGGCTAAACCATTGCACCTAGCTTCCCAATTTGTGGAAAATTTGAATATCTAAAGCATATTACGGGTCTAAACTGATCTGTTACGGCTATTTTCATCCACCTGGGTCGAAAGTTGTCGAAGTTAACAGCAGAAATTGATTCCATTCAAAGATTTACTATTTAAAACTAAATATTGTACTCTACGACCTCATTAGGCTAAACCATTGCACCTAGCTTCCCACTTTGTGGAAAATTTGAATATCTAAAGCATATTACGGGTCTAAACTGATCCATTACGGCTATTTTCATCCACCTGGGTCGAAAGTTGTCGAATTTAACAGCAGAAATTGATTCCATACAAAGATTTACTATTTAAAACTAAATATTGTACTCTACGACCTCATTAGGCTAAACCATTGCACCTAGCTTCCCAATTTGTGGAAAATTTGAATATCTAAAGCATATTACGGGTCTAAACTGATCCATTACGGCTATTTTCATCCACCTGGGTCGAAAGTTGTCGAATTTAACAGCAGAAATTGATTCCATACAAAGATTAACTATTTAAAACTAAATATTGTACCCTACGACCTCATTAGGCTAAACCATTGCACCTAGCTTCCCAATTTGTGGAAAATTTGAATATCTAAAGCATATTACGGGTCTAAACTGATCTATTACGGCTATTTTCATCCACCTGGGTCGAAAGTTGTCGAATTTAACAGCAGAAATTGATTCCATACAAAGATTAACTATTTAAAACTAAATATTGTACTCTACGACCTCATTAGGCTAAACCATTGCACCTAGCTTCCCAATTTATGGAAAATTTTAATATCTAAAGCATATTACGGGTCTAAACTGATCCATTACGGCTATTTTCATCCACCTGGGTCGAAAGTTGTCGAAGTTAACAGCAGAAATAGCTGACGGAAATCCTCTAACTGAACCCTCCCCGAGGGTGTCGGCTGGGCAATGGACACTGTATGTACCTCGGCTTAAAGCGAGCTATATACCTAGTGTCACTTGCGCGTCTTACACCCAGGAAATGCAGTGTCTAGCTAAGGTGACGGCCAGTTCTGTCCAGCTTTAGCTGGGCACAGTTGAGCAAGAGCCATGGTTACGAGGTGCCTGGCAGTAGGCATAAAATGCTATGGGGTGGTACCCAAGAACAAAATGCAACCACCATGGTCATTTCCGAATGCACAACATAAAGGACCAAACTCGGGCTGGGATATCAGCCCAAACGTCGGTGGAAGGCGTGACTGCTACCACCGGCGGGCACGGTGGGGAGAAATCCCCTCTTCGTGTCGCCAGCGGTCACACCTCTGTCGCGGTTGGAGCAGGCCAAGACAGTTGTACAGCTACTGCCACAACGTCAAAAGCCAAAGTGTGGCGTGGTACCGCAGTCGATACAGACTCGGACTGCGAGTCGCACGGCGGCTCTATAAATACGGAGGCCGAGGAAAAGCTGCTGCTTTCCCCAGTCCTGTCGGGTTCTAGCACCTCTTGTAAGGTAAGGCCCAAAAGGACGAAGGAAGGCATGCGAGCGAAGGCCCAATATAAGGCGGCCCTCAAGATCAAAGCGAGGCTCGATGGCAGCGGTAAGCTCACCCTAGAGGAGAGCAACAAGCTGGCGTGGGCCGAGCAAAAGATCAAGGAGGGTCGCAAACACTTTGCGGAGAGACAGGCGATGCAAGCCACCTCCGCATTATACGCCAACAAAGTGGAGGAGAGCTTGGCTGTCAAGCGGCAGCGCTCAACTGAGCCAGCGAAGGCGGAGGCCCCAGCGAGCAAAAGGCCACGCCCAAGACCGCAGAGCAAGGCTCCACCAAGCTCTACTCCAAAGGGAAAAACGCCGGGAAAGGAGTCAGCCAGTGACGTGGCGAAACGGCATCTGACCGTAGCCCTCGTCGACAAAAGCGACCCTTTCGGCAAAATGACCCTGGAACAGTGGAAGCTAGTGGAGGGGAAGCTGTTCGAGGAGATTTTTAAAAGGATGGACGACCCAGCAGCGCAACCTGTCACGTTCGACGGAGCAGGCTGGCTGTTTGGAGTCAAAATCCTTAAATGTAAGGACGACCTCACCCTCAAGTGGGTCACCAGCGTCGTTGCAGACATGGGAAGCCCATGGGAGGGTGCCCAGCTGGAAGTAGTTGACAGAACTTGTATTCCGTCAGTGCCGAAAGCGAAAGTACTCTTCCCAAGGGTTGTACCAAAGGAGCAGGCGCTGAAACTATTAAGGTGGCAAAACCCAGACGTGCCAACAGCTGACTGGAAGGTACTGCATGTTGCTAAGCCCGACAAGAACGGGCAGCACATGGTCCTCCAGATCAACAAGGAGGCCGATGATTTGCTCTACCCTAGATTCGGGAAGATGGCGTGGGGAGTAGGAAGCGTGCACCTACGACTCAAAAAGCGCCATCCCGAAGACAAGAACGAGCACACGCTAGAGGCTGGAGAGGTCGAGAAAGACCTGGGCATCGACGAGATGGTCGATAAAGCCAGCAGCCTCGATATAACGGAGGTAGAGACCGAAAGGGATGAGGAATCAGCCACAGCAGCTGACCCACCCAGTATGGAGGACGATGAGGATGTGGACGCAACCATGGTAGTTGACCCATCCAGGCCTGGGGACGCCGACAACGACCATGCAGTTGAAGGTCCTCCAGGTCAACTTGCATAAAAGCAAGCTTGCGTCGGCGGAGCTCCTATTAACCCTTGAGACAGGGCCCGCCGAAGTGGCCTTAGTTCAGGAACCTTGGATTGCGGCAGGGAACAAGGTCTCAGGGCTAAGGTCACAAAACTACAACGTTTTCTATCCCACCGCAGTAAGTAAGGCAAGGACGGCCATTCTGGTAAGAAAAGGCATCTATGCTTACCTTATGTCTAATTACAGCACGGATGACCTCACAGTTGTGGCCCTGGAAGGTCGCGATGATGAGCCAATACTACTGGCATCCTGCTATATGGCACACGAGCGAGAGTCGCCACCGCCCGAGCTCGAACACTTAACGGCTGAGGCGAGCAGGAGAAAACAACCACTCGTCGTCGGAACGGACGCCAACGCACATCACACCGTGTGGGGTAGTCCAGACATCAATGACAGAGGTGAGTCACTCTTAAGCTTTATCCTACAAACTAACCTTAAAATAGAAAACGTTGGAGATGTGCCCACATATGTGGGACCAACATCGGCCAATGTCCTAGACCTAACTCTGACCTTAGGGAATAGTACACAGGCATCAGAATGGAGAGTCCTTGATAGAAACTCCTTCTCAGACCACAAGTACATCCAATTTAAGATCGAGTTCAACCACAACCAAACCAGAAACGCCTATAGGAACCCCCGGAACACAGACTGGGTGAAGTACCTTAGAACGGTAGAATCAAAACTACCAAACCCAACGAGTATCTGCTCGGTAGGCGACATTGAGAGGTCCGTGGAGACGCTCACAGCCAACCTAACCGAAGCATACAAAACCTCCTGCAAACTCACAGTTAGCAAAAGGAGAACCAGACCCCCTGGTGGACCCCAGCGCTGAAAGAGCAGAGGAAGGACTTCCAAGAATGCTTCAAACTCGCCAAACAAGCGGATGAGCAAATAATCTGGGAGGAATACAAGATTAGACTTCGCGTCTTCAAAAAAGAAGTACGGAAGGCAAAACAGAACTCTTGGAGAAACAGCTAGACTCAGGAAACTGCTTTCAAAGCAGCCACCCATGCAGAGTCAGCTAAAAACGAACGACGGACACTGGACAGAAAGCAGCAGGGAAGCGACATGTGCTCTACTTGATGCGCACTTTCCAGGCTGCACTCCAGTCACTGAGGCAGATACGCCCCAAGACCTACACACGCAACAAGTCAACATCCCAGACAATATCATCACTCCAGAAAAGATCCGATGGGCGATCGACTCGTTCGCGAGTTATAAATCCCCAGGGCTAGATGGAATATTCCCAGCCATGCTAAAAACGATCAAATGCGCAATCGTCCCATGGCTACGATCCATTTTTATAGCATGCTTGAGGTGGAGCTATGTACCTGTGGCCTGGAGGACAGCACGCGTTGTATTCCTGCCCAAAGCAGGGAAATGCAGTCACGTGCAACCAAAAGACTACAGGCCCATCAGCCTCACATCATTCCTGCTCAAAACAATGGAGAAGCTACTGGACCTTCACATAAGAGAAGGCATGAACCTGACCTTGGAGGGAAACCAGCACGCCTACACGAAAGGGAAATCGGTGGAAACAGCGCTACACTCCCTAGTAGCCACCATCGAGAAGGCACTGTACCATCAAGAATTTGCCCTGGGAGCATTCCTTGACATTTCGGGTGCATTCAACAACGTCACTACAGAAGCAATAATGCGAAGCCTAAGAGCCCTAGCAATACACACGGCATTGGACTCCTGGATATATAACCTGCTGAGCTGCAGAAGAGTACAAGCCGAGTGGGGTACCACAACCATTACAAGAGAGGCACACGGCGGAACGCCCCAGGGCGGAGTCCTGTCACCTCTTCTATGGAACCTTGTGGTCAACGAATTACTTAAAAAATTTCGCAGGAAAGCACCCAAGATAACCGCATATGCCGACGACATAAGCATAATTATTATGGGAAAATGTCCATCGACTGTCAGCTCAATCATGGACTCTACTCTCAGAGAGATACTAAAGTGGGCCACAGAAGCCGGACTTAGCATCAATGCGGAAAAGACGGACCTCATTCTCTTCACCAAGAGATACAAGGTACCGCAATGGACTCCACCCACGATAAATGGAACACCGCTAACGCCAAAAAACAACGTAAAATACCTTGGAGTAGTAATCGATAGTAAACTATCCTGGAGACTCAATGTGGAGGAAAGGGTGAAAAAGGCAACCAATGCGCTATATGCATCCCAGAAGATGCTAAGCAGCACTTGGGGCCTATCACCAAGACTAACACACTGGCTCTTCATATCAGTTATACGACCGATACTACTACACGGTATATTGGTATGGTGGCAAGCCACAGAGAAGTCCACATATCTAAAGCTGATGGAAAGGCCCAGCGGCAGGCACTGGTCTGCATAACGGGGGCGCTACGGTCTACTCCAACAAAAGCACTGGAACACATCCTAGGTGTCAACCCCCTGGACATCCAAGCACGCCTCACTGCACACAGGACGGCCCAACGTCTTTGCGCGGCTGGCACCATGGCTCTACAAAGCTATGGACACAGCACAGTGGGCAGAGAGATCAACAGTAGCACGGACTACATGATCCCAAAAACCAACTTTACAGGCGCATCAGCATTACTGGGACCAGAAGACTGGCGTACAGGGCTGGCTCAGGAAGCAATGCACCTTTTCACGGACGGCTCAAAGATGGCCTCAGGAGTCGGAGCCGCCGTGTACTGCAAGGAACCGGAATTGAAACTCTCCTACAAACTGCCAAACCACTGCACTATATTCCAGGCGGAAGTTTTCGCCATAAGGAAAGCAGCCGAATTGGCAGAATTACACGCACCAAACGATCAAATCAACATATACGTAGACAGCCAAGCGGCAATCAAAGCAATGCAGAGTCACGCCATCAACTCCAAAAATGTTCTGGCAAGCAGAGAAGCATTAGATTCCCTCAGCACCTCCAGCAAGGTGCAAATCTACTGGATTCCCAGCCACCAGGGCATCGATGGAAACGAAATGGCGGACACTCTTGCAAAAGCCGGGGTCGCACTAAGCCGAGAAGCAACACTAAATATACCTATCTCCCTACAGACGCTATACAGCAAGATGGAGGAGATAGCGGAGAAAGAAGCAGAGGAAAAGTGGAAGAACACGACCGGCTGCAGAATCTCTAAAATTATGTGCAATAAGAGAGACAAAAACTCACGCACTATACGCTGCAGCTCCAAAGAAGAGACTGCAGACTGCTTATAGGCATATTAACTGGTCACTGCCTAGCAGCCGCTCACGCGATAAAGCTAGGCATCACGACAGCAGACACCTGCAGGAAATGCAAGGAACCTGGAGTAGCAGAAACTCTAGAACACCTCATCTGCAGCTGCCCAGCAATCGCCACGACAAGATTAAGACATCTGCACTCCCCAAGCTTCACCACTCTGGAAGAGGCAGCCAAGAGCTCCCCCAAACAACTATTGGCATTTGCCAAAACGTCAAGAATCCTACAGGATTTCTAAAGGAAATGGTACCATAAAGCACCCGGCCTCACTAAGGACCGTAAGGTCTATGTGTGGCCCCCCCTACATGGGGCCAGCCGGTAATACCTACCTACCTAAAGCATATTACGGGTCTAAACTGATCTATTACGGCTATTTTCATCCACCTGGGTCGAAAGTTGTCGAATTTAACAGCAGAAATTGATTCCATACAAAGATTTACAATTTAAAACTAAATATTGTACTCTACGACCTCATTAGGCTAAACCATTGCACCTAGCTTCCAAATTTGTGGAAAATTTGAATATCTTAAGCATATTACGGGTCTAAACTGATCCATTACGGCTATTTTCATCCACCTGGGTCGAAAGTTGTCGAATTTAACAGCAGAAATTGATTCCATACAAAGATTTACTATTTAAAACTAAATATTGTACTCTACGACCTCATTAAGCTAAACCATTGCACCTAGCTTCCCACTTTGTGGAAAATTTGAATATCTAAAGCATATTACGGGTCTAAACTGATCCATTACGGCTATTTTCATCCACCTGGGTCGAAAGTTGTCGAATTTAACAGCAGAAATTGATTCCATACAAAGATTTACTATTTAAAACTAAATATTGTACTCTACGACCTCATTAGGCTAAACCATTGCACCTAGCTTCCCAATTTGTGGAAAATTTGAATATCTAAAGCATATTACGGGTCTAAACTGATCTATTACGGCTATTTTCATCCACCTGGGTCGAAAGTTGTCGAATTTAACAGCAGAAATTGATTCCATACAAAGATTAACTATTTAAAACTAAATATTGTACTCTACGACCTCATTAAGCTAAACCATTGCACCTAGCTTCCCAATTTGTGGAAAATTTGAATATCTAAAGCATATTACGGGTCTAAACTGATCCATTACGGCTATTTTCATCCACCTGGGTCGAAAGTTGTCGAAGTTAACAGCAGAAATTGATTCCATACAAAGATTTACTATTTAAAACTAAATATTGTACTCTACGACCTCATTAGGCTAAACCATTGCACCTAGCTTCCCAATTTGTGGAAAATTTGAATATCTAAAGCATATTACGGGTTTAAACTGATCCATTACGGCTATTTTCATCCACCTGGGTCGAAAGTTGTCGAATTTAACAGCAGAAATTGATTCCATACAAAGATTTACTATTTAAAACTAAATATTGTACTCTACGACCTCATTAGGCTAAACCATTGCACCTAGCTTCCCAATTTGTGGAAAATTTGAATATCTAAAGCATATTACGGGTCTAAACTGATCCATTACGGCTATTTTCATCCACCTGGGTCGAAAGTTGTCGAATTTAACAGCAGAAATTGATTCCATACAAAGATTAACTATTTAAAACTAAATATTGTACTCTACGACCTCATTAAGCTAAACCATTGCACCTAGCTTCCCACTTTGTGGAAAATTTGAATATCTAAAGCATATTACGGGTCTAAACTGATCCATTACGGCTATTTTCATCCACCTGGGTCGAAAGTTGTCGAATTTAACAGCAGAAATTGATTCCATACAAAGGTTTACTATTTAAAACTAAATATTGTACTCTACGACCTCATTAGGCTAAACCATTGCACCTAGCTTCCCAATTTGTGGAAAATTTGAATATCTAAAGCATATTACGGGTCTAAACTGATCTATTACGGCTATTTTCATCCACCTGGGTCGAAAGTTGTCGAAGTTAACAGCAGAAATTGATTCCATACAAAGATTAACTATTTAAAACTAAATATTGTACTCTACGACCTCATTAAGCTAAACCATTGCACCTAGCTTCCCAATTTGTGGAAAATTTGAATATCTAAAGCATATTACGGGTCTAAACTGATCTATTACGGCTATTTTCATCCACCTGGGTCGGAAGTTGTCGAATTTAACAGCAGAAATTGATTCCATACAAAGATTTACTATTTAAAACTAAATATTGTACTCTACGACCTCATTAGGCTAAACCATTGCACCTAGCTTCCCAATTTGTGGAAAATTTGAATATCTAAAGCATATTACGGGTCTAAACTGATCTATTACGGCTATTTTCATCCACCTGGGTCGAAAGTTGTCGAATTTAACAGCAGAAATTGATTCCATACAAAGATTAACTATTTAAAACTAAATATTGTACTCTACGACCTCATTAGGCTAAACCATTGCACCTAGCTTCCCAATTTGTGGAAAATTTGAATATCTAAAGCATATTACGGGTCTAAACTGATCCATTACGGCTATTTTCATCCACCTGGGTCGAAAGTTGTCGAATTTAACAGCAGAAATTGATTCCATACAAAGATTAACTATTTAAAACTAAATATTGTACTCTACGACCTCATTTAGCTAAACCATTGCACCTAGCTTCCCAATTTGTGGAAAATTTGAATATCTAAAGCATATTACGGGTCTAAACTGATCCATTACGGCTATTTTCATCCACCTGGGTCGAAAGTTGTCGAAGTTAACAGCAGAGATTGACTCCATACAAAGATTTACCATTTTAAACTAAATATTGTACTCTACGACCTCATTGGGCTAAACCATTGCACCTAGCTTCCCAATTTATGGAAAATTTGAATATCTAAAGCATATTACGGGTCTAAACTGATCCATTACGGCTATTTTCATCCACCTGGGTCGAAAGTTGTCGAATTTAACAGCAGAAATTGATTCCATACAAAGATTAACTATTTAAAACTAAATATTGTACTCTACGACCTCATTAGGCTAAACCATTGCACCTAGCTTCCCACTTTGTGGAAAATTTGAATATCTAAAGCATATTACGGGTCTAAACTGATCCATTACGGCTATTTTCATCCACCTGGGTCGAAAGTTGTCGAATTTAACAGCAGAAATTGATTCCATACAAAGATTAACTATTTAAAACTAAATATTGTACTCTACGACCTCATTAGGCTAAACCATTGCACCTAGCTTCCCAATTTGTGGAAAATTTGAATATCTAAAGCATATTACGGGTCTAAACTGATCCATTACGGCTATTTTCATCCACCTGGGTCGAAAGTTGTCGAATTTAACAGCAGAAATTGATTCCATACAAAGATTTAACTATTTAAAACTAAATATTGTACTCTACGACCTCATTAGGCTAAACCATTGCACCTAGCTTCCCAATTTGTGGAAAATTTGAATATCTAAAGCATATTACGGGTCTAAACTGATCCATTACGGCTATTTTCATCCACCTGGGTCGAAAGTTGTCGAATTTAACAGCAGAAATTGATTCCATACAAAGATTTACTATTTAAAACTAAATATTGTACTCTACGACCTCATTAAGCTAAACCATTGCACCTAGCTTCCCACTTTGTGGAAAATTTGAATATCTAAAGCATATTACGGGTCTAAACTGATCTATTACGGCTATTTTCATCCACCTGGGTCGAAAGTTGTCGAATTTAACAGCAGAAATTGATTCCATACAAAGATTTACTATTTAAAACTAAATATTGTACTCTACGACCTCATTAGGCTAAACCATTGCACCTAGCTTCCCAATTTGTGGAAAATTTGAATATCTAAAGCATATTACGGGTCTAAACTGATCTATTACGGCTATTTTCATCCACCTGGGTCGAAAGTTGTCGAATTTAACAGCAGAAATTGATTCCATACAAAGATTTACTATTTAAAACTAAATATTGTACTCTACGACCTCATTAGGCTAAACCATTGCACCTAGCTTCCCAATTTATGGAAAATTTGAATATCTAAAGCATATTACGGGTCTAAACTGATCCATTACGGCTATTTTCATCCACCTGGGTCGAAAGTTGTCGAATTTAACAGCAGAAATTGATTCCATACAAAGATTAACTATTTAAAACTAAATATTGTACTCTACGACCTCATTAGGCTAAACCATTGCACCTAGCTTCCCAATTTGTGGAAAATTTGAATATCTAAAGCATATTACGGGTCTAAACTGATCTATTACGGCTATTTTCATCCACCTGGGTCGAAAGTTGTCGAAGTTAACAGCAGAAATTGATTCCATACAAAGATTTACCATTTAAAACTAAATATTGTACTCTACGACCTCATTAGGCTAAACCATTGCACCTAGCTTCCCAATTTGTGGAAAATTTGAATATCTAAAGCATATTACGGGTCTAAACTGATCCATTACGGCTATTTTCATCCACCTGGGTCGAAAGTTGTCGAATTTAACAGCAGCAATTGATTCCATACAAAGATTAACTATTTAAAACTAAATATTGTACTCTACGACCTCATTAAGCTAAACCATTGCACCTAGCTTCCCACTTTGTGGAAAATTTGAATATCTAAAGCATATTACGGGTCTAAGCTGATCTATTACGGCTATTTTCATCCACCTGGGTCGAAAGTTGTCGAATTTAACAGCAGAAATTGATTCCATACAAAGATTAACTATTTAAAACTAAATATTGTACTCTACGACCTCATTAAGCTAAACCATTGCACCTAGCTTCCCAATTTGTGGAAAATTTGAATATCTAAAGCATATTACGGGTCTAAACTGATCTATTACGGCTATTTTCATCCACCTGGGTCGGAAGTTGTCGAATTTAACAGCAGAAATTGATTCCATACAAAGATTTACTATTCAAAACTAAATATTGTACTCTACGACCTCATTAGGCTAAACCATTGCACCTAGCTTCCCAATTTATGAAAAATTTGAATATCTAAAGCATATTACGGGTTTAAACTGATCTATTACGGATATTTTCATCCACCTGGGTCGAAAGTTGTCGAAGTTAACAGCAGAAATTGATTCCATACAAAGATTTACTATTTAAAACTAAATATTGTACTCTACGACCTCATTAGGCTAAACCATTGCACCTAGCTTCCCAATTTGTGGAAAATTTGAATATCTAAAGCATATTACGGGTCTAAACTGATCCATTACGGCTATTTTCATCCACCTGGGTCGAAAGTTGTCGAATTTAACAGCAGAAATTGATTCCATACAAAGATTAACTATTTAAAACTAAATATTGTACTCTACGACCTCATTAAGCTAAACCATTGCACCTAGCTTCCCACTTTGTGGAAAATTTGAATATCTAAAGCATATTACGGGTCTAAACTGATCTATTACGGCTATTTTCATCCACCTGGGTCGAAAGTTGTCGAATTTAACAGCAGAAATTGATTCCATACAAAGGTTTACTATTTAAAACTAAATATTGTACTCTACGACCTCATTAGGCTAAACCATTGCACCTAGCATCCCAATTTGTGGAAAATTTGAATATCTAAAGCATATTACGGGTTTAAACTGATCCATTACGGCTATTTTCATCCACCTGGGTCGAAAGTTGTCGAATTTAACAGCAGAAATTGATTCCATACAAAGATTAACTATTTAAAACTAAATATTGTACTCTACGACCTCATTAAGCTAAACCATTGCACCTAGCTTCCCACTTTGTGGAAAATTTGAATATCTAAAGCATATTACGGCTCTAAACTAATCTATTACGGCTATTTTCATCCACCTGGGTCGAAAGTTGTCGAATTTAACAGCAGAAATTGATTCCATACAAAGATTAACTATTTAAAACTAAATATTGTACTCTACGACCTCATTAGGCTAAACCATTGCACCTAGCTTCCCAATTTAAGGAAAATTTGAATATCTAAAGCATATTACGGGTCTAAACTGATCCATTACGTCTATTTTCATCCACCTGGGTCGAAAGTTGTCGAATTTAACAGCAGAAATTGATTCCATACAAAGATTAACTATTTAAAACTAAATATTGTACTCTACGACCTCATTTAGCTAAACCATTGCACCTAGCTTCCCAATTTGTGGAAAATTTGAATATCTAAAGCATATTACGGGCTTAAACTGATCCATTACGGCTATTTTCATCCACCTGGGTCGAAAGTTGTCGAAGTTAACAGCAGAGATTGACTCCATACAAAGATTTACCATTTTAAACTAAATATTGTACTCTACGACCTCATTGGGGTAAACCATTGCACCTAGCTTCCCAATTTATGGAAAATTTGAATATCTAAAGCATATTACGGGTCTAAACTGATCCATTACGGCTATTTTCATCCACCTGGGTCGAAAGTTGTCGAATTTAACAGCAGCAATTGATTCCATACAAAGATTAACTATTTAAAACTAAATATTGTACTCTACGACCTCATTAAGCTAAACCATTGCACCTAGCTTCCCACTTTGTGGAAAATTTGAATATCTAAAGCATATTACGGGTCTAAACTGATCCATTACGGCTATTTTCATCCACCTGGGTCGAAAGTTGTCGAATTTAACAGCAGAAATTGATTCCATACAAAGATTAACTATTTAAAACTAAATATTGTACTCTACGACCTCATTAGGCTAAACCATTGCACCTAGCTTCCCAATTTGTGGAAAATTTGAATATCTAAAGCATATTACGGGCTTAAACTGATCCATTACGGCTATTTTCATCCACCTGGGTCGAAAGTTGTCGAAGTTAACAGCAGAGATTGACTCCATACAAAGATTTACCATTTTAAACTAAATATTGTACTCTACGACCTCATTGGGCTAAACCATTGCACCTAGCTTCCCAATTTATGGAAAATTTGAATATCTAAAGCATATTACGGGTCTAAACTGATCCATTACGTTTTTTTTCATCCACCTGGGTCGAAAGTTGTCGAATTTAACAGCAGAAATTGATTCCATACAAAGATTAACTATTTAAAACTAAATATTGTACTCTACGACCTCATTAAGCTAAACCATTGCACCTAGCTTCCCACTTTGTGGAAAATTTGAATATCTAAAGCATATTACGGGTCTAAACTGATCCATTACGGCTATTTTCATCCACCTGGGTCGAAAGTTGTCGAAGTTAACAGCAGAAATTGATTCCATACAAAGATTTACTATTTAAAACTAAATATTGTACTCTACGACCTCATTAGGCTAAACCATTGCACCTAGCTTCCCAATTTGTGGAAAATTTGAATATCTAAAGCATATTACGGGTCTAAACTGATCTATTACGGCTATTTTCATCCACCTGGGTCGAAAGTTGTCGAATTTAACAGCAGAAATTGATTCCATACAAAGATTAACTATTTAAAACTAAATATTGTACTCTACGACCTCATTAAGCTAAACCATTGCACCTAGCTTCCCAATTTGTGGAAAATTTGAATATCTAAAGCATATTACGGGTCTAAACTGATCTATTACGGCTATTTTCATCCACCTGGGTCGGAAGTTGTCGAATTTAACAGCAGAAATTGATTCCATACAAAGATTTACTATTTAAAACTAAATATTGTACTCTACGACCTCATTAAGCTAAACCATTGCACCTAGCTTCCCACTTTGTGGAAAATTTGAATATCTAAAGCATATTACGGGTCTAAACTGATCTATTACGGCTATTTTCATCCACCTGGGTCGAAAGTTGTCGAATTTAACAGCAGAAATTGATTCCATACAAAGATTTACTATTTAAAACTAAATATTGTACTCTACGACCTCATTAAGCTAAACCATTGCACCTAGCTTCCCAATTTGTGGAAAATTTGAATATCTAAAGCATATTACGGGTCTAAACTGATCTATTACGGCTATTTTCATCCACCTGGGTCGAAAGTTGTCGAATTTAACAGCAGAAATTGATTCCATACAAAGATTAACTATTTAAAACTAAATATTGTACTCTACGACCTCATTAGGCTAAACCATTGCACCTAGCTTCCCAATTTGTGGAAAATTTGAATATCTAAAGCATATTACGGGTCTAAACTGATCTATTACGGCTATTTTCATCCACCTGGGTCGAAAGTTGTCGAATTTAACAGCAGAAATTGATTCCATACAAAGATTAACTATTTAAAACTAAATATTGTACTCTACGACCTCATTAAGCTAAACCATTGCACCTAGCTTCCCAATTTGTGGAAAATTTGAATATCTAAAGCATATTACGGGTCTAAACTGATCTATTACGGCTATTTTCATCCACCTGGGTCGGAAGTTGTCGAATTTAACAGCAGAAATTGATTCCATACAAAGATTTACTATTTAAAACTAAATATTGTACTCTACGACCTCATTAAGCTAAACCATTGCACCTAGCTTCCCAATTTGTGGAAAATTTGAATATCTAAAGCATATTACGGGTCTAAACTGATCTATTACGGCTATTTTCATCCACCTGGGTCGAAAGTTGTCGAATTTAACAGCAGAAATTGATTCCATACAAAGATTTACTATTTAAAACTAAATATTGTACTCTACGACCTCATTAAGCTAAACCATTGCACCTAGCTTCCCAATTTGTGGAAAATTTGAATATCTAAAGCATATTACGGGTCTAAACTGATCTATTACGGCTATTTTCATCCACCTGGGTCGAAAGTTGTCGAATTTAACAGCAGAAATTGATTCCATACAAAGATTAACTATTTAAAACTAAATATTGTACTCTACGACCTCATTAAGCTAAACCATTGCACCTAGCTTCCCACTTTGTGGAAAATTTGAATATCTAAAGCATATTACGGGTCTAAACTGATCCATTACGGCTATTTTCATCCACCTGGGTCGAAAGTTGTCGAATTTAACAGCAGAAATTGATTCCATACAAAGATTAACTATTTAAAACTAAATATTGTACTCTACGACCTCATTAAGCTAAACCATTGCACCTAGCTTCCCAATTTGTGGAAAATTTGAATATCTAAAGCATATTACGGGTCTAAACTGATCCATTACGGCTATTTTCATCCACCTGGGTCGAAAGTTGTCGAATTTAACAGCAGAAATTGATTCCTTACAAAGATTTACTATTTAAAACTAAATATTGTACTCTACGACCTCATTAAGCTAAACCAATGCACCTAGCTTCCCAATTTGTGGAAAATTTGAATATCTAAAGCATATTACGGGTCTAAACTGATCTATTACGGCTATTTTCATCCACCTGGGTCGAAAGTTGTCGAATTTAACAGCAGAAATTGATTCCATACAAAGATTTACTATTCAAAACTAAATATTGTACTCTACGACCTCATTAAGCTAAACCATTGCACCTAGCTTCCCAATTTGTGGAAAATTTGAATATCTAAAGCATATTACGGGTCTAAACTGATCTATTACGGCTATTTTCATCCACCTGGGTCGAAAGTTGTCGAATTTAACAGCAGAAATTGATTCCATACAAAGATTTACTATTTAAAACTAAATATTGTACTCTACGACCTCATTAGGATAAACCATTGCACCTAGCTTCCCAATTTGTGGAAAATTTGAATATCTAAAGCATATTACGGGTCTAAACTGATCCATTACGGCTATTTTCATCCACCTGGGTCGAAAGTTGTCGAATTTTACAGCAGAAATTGATTCCATACAAAGATTAACTATTTTAAACTAAATATTGTACTCTACGACCTCATTAAGCTAAACCATTGCACCTAGCTTCCCACTTTGTGGAAAATTTGAATATCTAAAGCATATTACGGGTCTAAACTGATCCATTACGGCTATTTTCATCCACCTGGGTCGAAAGTTGTCGAATTTAACAGCAGAAATTGATTCCATACAAAGATTAACTATTTAAAACTAAATATTGTACTCTACGACCTCATTAAGCTAAACCATTGCACCTAGCTTCCCACTTTGTGGAAAATTTGAATATCTAAAGCATATTACGGGTCTAAACTGATCCATTACGGCTATTTTCATCCACCTGGGTCGAAAGTTGTCGAATTTAACAGCAGAAATTGATTCCATACAAAGATTTACTATTTAAAACTAAATATTGTTCTCTAAGACCTCATTAGGCTAAGCCATTGCACCTAGCTTCCCAATTTGTGGAAAATTTGAATATCTAAAGCATATTACGGGCTTAAACTGATCCATTACGGCTATTTTCATCCACCTGGGTCGAAAGTTGTCGAAGTTAACAGCAGAGATTGACTCCATACAAAGATTTACCATTTTAAACTAAATATTGTACTCTACGACCTCATTGGGCTAAACCATTGCACCTAGCCTCCCAATTTATGGAAAATTTGAATATCTAAAGCATATTACGGGTCTAAACTGATCCATTACGGCTATTTTCATCCACCTAGGTCGAAAGTTGTCGAAGTTAACAGCAGAAATTGATTCCATACAAAGATTTACTATTTAAAACTAAATATTGTACTCTACGACCTCATTAGGCTAAACCATTGCACCTAGCTTCCCACTTTGTGGAAAATTTGAATATCTAAAGCATATTACGGGTCTAAACTGATCCATTACGGCTATTTTCATCCACCTGGGTCGAAAGTTGTCGAATTTAACAGCAGAAATTGATTCCATACAAAGATTTACTATTTAAAACTAAATATTGTACTCTACGACCTCATTAGGCTAAACCATTGCACCTAGCTTCCCACTTTGTGGAAAATTTGAATATCTAAAGCATATTACGGGTCTAAACTGATCCATTACGGCTATTTTCATCCACCTGGGTCGAAAGTTGTCGAAGTTAACAGCAGAAATTGATTCCATACAAAGATTTACTATTTAAAACTAAATATTGTACTCTACGACCTCATTAGGCTAAACCATTGCACCTAGCTTCCCACTTTGTGGAAAATTTGAATATCTAAAGCATATTACGGGTCTAAACTGATCCATTACGGCTATTTTCATCCACCTGGGTCGAAAGTTGTCGAATTTAACAGCAGAAATTGATTCCATACAAAGATTAACTATTTAAAACTAAATATTGTACTCTACGACCTCATTAGGCTAAACCATTGCACCTAGCTTCCCACTTTGTGGAAAATTTGAATATCTAAAGCATATTACGGGTCTAAACTGATCCATTACGGCTATTTTCATCCACCTGGGTCGAAAGTTGTCGAATTTAACAGCAGAAATTGATTCCATACAAAGATTAACTATTTAAAACTAAATATTGTACTCTACGACCTCATTAGGCTAAACCATTGCACCTAGCTTCCCAATTTGTGGAAAATTTGAATATCTAAAGCATATTAAGGGTCTAAACTGATCCATTACGGCTATTTTCATCCACCTGGGTCGAAAGTTGTCGAAGTTAACAGCAGAAATTGATTCCATACAAAGATTTACTATTTAAAACTAAATATTGTACTCTACGACCTCATTAAGCTAAACCATTGCACCTAGCTTCCCACTTTGTGGAAAATTTGAATATCTAAAGCATATTACGGGTCTAAACTGATCTATTACGGCTATTTTCATCCACCTGGGTCGAAAGTTGTCGAATTTAACAGCAGAAATTGATTCCATACAAAGATTAACTATTTAAAACTAAATATTGTACTCTACGACCTCATTAGGCTAAACCATTGCACCTAGCTTCCCACTTTGTGGAAAATTTCAATATCTAAAGCATATTACGGGTCTAAACTGATCCATTACGGCTATTTTCATCCACCTGGGTCGAAAGTTGTCGAATTTAACAGCAGAAATTGATTCCATACAAAGATTTACTATTTAAAACTAAATATTGTACTCTACGACCTCATTAGGCTAAACCATTGCTCCTAGCTTCCCAATTTGTGGAAAATTTGAATATCTAAAGCATATTACGGGTTTAAACTGATCCATTACGGCTATTTTCATCCACCTGGGTCGTAAGTTGTCGAAGT
Organism: Lordiphosa clarofinis; assembly: GCA_018904275.1. Lineage (NCBI taxonomy): Eukaryota > Metazoa > Arthropoda > Insecta > Diptera > Drosophilidae > Lordiphosa > Lordiphosa clarofinis. Next base: position 178,556 of record JAEIGQ010000314.1, on the reverse strand, counting down.
TAACAGCAGAAATTGATTCCATACAAAGATTTACTATTTAAAACTAAATATTGTACTCTACGACCTCATTAGGCTAAACCATTGCACCTAGCTTCCCAATTTGTGGAAAATTTGAATATCTAAAGCATATTACGGGTCTAAACTGATCCATTACGGCTATTTTCATCCACCTGGGTCGAAAGTTGTCGAAGTTAACAGCAGAAATTGATTCCATACAAAGATTTACTATTTAAAACTAAATATTGTACTCTACGACCTCATTAGGCTAAACCATTGCACCTAGCTTCCCACTTTGTGGAAAATTTGAATATCTAAAGCATATTACGGGTCTAAACTGATCTATTACGGCTATTTTCATCCACCTGGGTCGAAAGTTGTCGAAGTTAACAGCTGAAATTGATTCCATACAAAGATTTACTATTTAAAACTAAATATTGTACTCTACAACCTCATTAGGCTAAACCATTGCACCTAGCTTCCCAATTTGTGGAAAATTTGAATACCTAAAGCATATTACGGGTCTAAACTGATCCATTACGGCTATTTTCATCCACCTGGGTCGAAAGTTGTCGAATTTAACAGCAGAAATTGATTCCATACAAAGATTATCTATTTAAAACTAAATATTGTACTCTACGACCTCATTATGCTAAACCATTGCACCTAGCTTCCCACTTTGTGGAAAATTTGAATATCTAGAGCATATTACGGGTCTAAACTGATCTATTACGGCTATTTTCATCCACCTGGGTCGAAAGTTGTCGAATTTAACAGCAGAAATTGATTCCATACAAAGATTAACTATTTAAAACTAAATATTGTACTCTACGACCTCATTAAACTAAACCATTGCACCTAGCTTCCCACTTTGTGGAAAATTTGAATATCTAAAGCATATTACGGGTCTAAACTGATCTATTACGGCTATTTTCATCCACCTGGGTCGAAAGTTGTCGAATTTAACAGCAGAAATTGATTCCATACAAAGATTAACTATTTAAAACTAAATATTGTACTCTACGACCTCATTAGGCTAAACCATTGCACCTAGCTTCCCAATTTGTGGAAAATTTGAATATCTAAAGCATATTACGGGTCTAAACTGATCCATTACGGCTATTTTCATCCACCTGGGTCGAAAGTTGTCGAATTTAACAGCAGAAATTGATTCCATACAAAGATTAACTATTTAAAACTAAATATTGTACTCTACGACCTCATTAAGCTAAACCATTGCACCTAGCTTCCCACTTTGTGGAAAATTTGAATATCTAAATCATATTACGGGTCTAAACTGATCTATTACGGCTATTTTCATCCACCTGGGTCGAAAGTTGTCGAATTTAACAGCAGAAATTGATTCCATACAAAGATTAACTATTTAAAACTAAATATTGTACTCTACGACCTCATTAAGCTAAACCATTGCACCTAGCTTCCCACTTTGTGGAAAATTTGAATATCTAAAGCATATTACGGGTCTAAACTGATCTATTGCGGCTATTTTCATCCACCTGGTTCGAAAGTTGTCGAATTTAACAGCAGAAATTGATTCCATACAAAGATTAACTATTTAAAACTAAATATTGTACTCTACGACCTCATTAAGCTAAACCATTGCACCTAGCTTCCCACTTTGTGGAAAATTTGAATATCTAAAGCATATTACGGGTCTAAACTGATCTATTACGGCTATTTTCATCCACCTGGGTCGAAAGTTGTCGAATTTAACAGCAGAAATTGATTCCATACAAAGATTAACTATTTAAAACTAAATATTGTACTCTACGACCTCATTAGGCTAAACCATTGCACCTAGCTTCCCAATTTGTAGAAAATTTGAATATCTAAAGCATATTACGGGTCTAAACTGATCCATTACGGCTATTTTCATCCACCTGGGTCGAAAGTTGTCGAATTTAACAGCAGAAATTGATTCCATACAAAGATTTACTATTTAAAACTAAATATTGTACTCTACGACCTCATTAAGCTAAACCATTGCACCTAGCTTCCCACTTTGTGGAAAATTTGAATATCTAAAGCATATTACGGGTCTAAACTGATCTATTACGGCTATTTTCATCCACCTGGGTCGAAAGTTGTCGAATTTAACAGCAGAAATTGATTCCATACAAAGATTAACTATTTAAAACTAAATATTGTACTCTACGACCTCATTAAGCTAAGCCATTGCGCCTAGCTTCCCAATTTGTGGAAAATTTGAATATCTAAAGCATATTACGGGTCTAAGCTGATCCATTACGGCTATTTTCATCCACCTGGGTCGAAAGTTGTCGAAGTTAACAGCAGAAATTGATTCCATACAAAGATTTACTATTTAAAACTAAATATTGTACTCTACGACCTCATTAGGCTAAACCATTGCACCTAGCTTCCCACTTTGTGGAAAATTTGAATATCTAAAGCATATTACGGGTCTAAACTGATCTATTACGGCTATTTTCATCCACCTGGGTCGAAAGTTGTCGAAGTTAACAGCAGAAATTGATTCCATACAAAGATTTACTATTTAAAACTAAATATTGTACTCTACGACCTCATTAAGCTAAACCATTGCACCTAGCTTCCCACTTTGTGGAAAATTTGAATATCTAAAGCATATTACGGGTCTAAACTGATCCATTACGGCTATTTTCATCCACCTGGGTCGAAAGTTGTCGAATTTAACAGCAGAAATTGATTCCATACAAAGATTAACTATTTAAAACTAAATATTGTACTCTACGACCTCATTAGGCTAAACCATTGCACCTAGCTTCCCAATTTATGGAAAATTTGAATATCTAAAGCATATTACGGGTCTAAACTGATCTATTACGGCAATTTTTATCCACCTGGGTCGAAAGTTGTTGAATTTAACAGCAGAAATTGATTCCATTCAAAGATTTACTATTTAAAACTAAATATTGTACTCTACGACCTCATTAGGCTAAACCATTGCACCTAGCTTCCCAATTTGTGGAAAATTTGAATATCTAAAGCATATTACGGGTTTAAACTGATCCATTACGGCTATTTTCATCCACCTGGGTCGAAAGTTGTCGAATTTAACAGCAGAAATTGATTCCATACAAAGATTTACTATTTAAAACTAAATATTGTACTCTACGACCTCATTAAGCTAAACCATTGCACCTAGCTTCCCACTTTGTGGAAAATTTGAATATCTAAAGCATATTACGGGTCTAAACTGATCCATTACGGCTATTTTCATCCACCTGGGTCGAAAGTTGTCGAAGTTAACAGCAGAAATTGATTCCATACACAGATTTACTATTTAAAACTAAATATTGTACTCTACGACCTCATTAGGCTAAACCATTGCACCTAGCTTCCCAATTTGTGGAAAATTTGAATATCTAAAGCATATTACGGGTCTAAACTGATCCATTACGTCTATTTTCATCCACCTGGGTCGAAAGTTGTCGAATTTAACAGCAGAAATTGATTCCATACAAAGATTTACTATTTAAAACTAAATATTGTACTCTACGACCTCATTAGGCTAAACCATTGCACCTAGCTTCCCAATTTGTGGAAAATTTGAATATCTTAAGCATATTACGGGTCTAAACTGATCCATTACGGCTATTTTCATCCACCTGGGTCGAAAGTTGTCGAAGTTAACAGCAGAAATTGATTCCATACAAAGATTTACTATTTAAAACTAAATATTGTACTCTACGACCTCATTAAGCTAAACCATTGCACCTAGCTTCCCACTTTGTGGAAAATTTGAATATCTAAAGCATATAACGGGTCTAAACTGATCTATTACGGCTATTTTCATCCACCTGGGTCGAAAGTTGTCGAAGTTAACAGCAGAGATTGACTCCATACAAAGATTTACCATTTTAAACTAAATATTGTACTCTACGACCTCATTGGGCTAAACCATTGCACCTAGCTTCCCAATTTATGGAAAATTTGAATATCTAAAGCATATTACGGGTCTAAACTGATCCATTACGGCTATTTTCATCCACCTGGGTCGAAAGTTGTCGAAGTTAACAGCAGAAATTGATTCCATACAAAGATTTACTATTTAAAACTAAATATTGTACTCTACGACCTCATTAGGCTAAACCATTGCACCTAGCTTCCCAATTTGTGGAAAATTTGAATATCTAAAGCATATTACGGGTCTAAACTGATCCATTACGGCTATTTTCATCCACCTGGGTCGAAAGTTGTTGAATTTAACAGCAGAAATTGATTCCATACAAAGATTTACTATTTAAAACTAAATATTGTACTCTACGACCTCATTAGGCTAAACCATTGCACCTAGCTTCCCACTTTATGGAAAATTTGAATATCTAAAGCATATTACGGGTCTAAACTGATCCATTACGGCTATTTTCATCCACCTGGGTCGAAAGTTGTCGAATTTAACAGCAGAAATTGATTCCATACAAAGATTAACTATTTAAAACTAAATATTGTACTCTACGACCTCATTAGGCTAAACCATTGCACCTAGCTTCCCAATTTATGGAAAATTTGAATATCTAAAGCATATTACGGGTCTAAACTGATCTATTACGGCAATTTTTATCCACCTGGGTCGAAAGTTGTTGAATTTAACAGCAGAAATTGATTCCATTCAAAGATTTACTATTTAAAACTAAATATTGTACTCTACGACCTCATTAGGCTAAACCATTGCACCTAGCTTCCCAATTTGTGGAAAATTTGAATATCTAAAGCATATTACGGGTTTAAACTGATCCATTACGGCTATTTTCATCCACCTGGGTCGAAAGTTGTCGAATTTAACAGCAGAAATTGATTCCATACAAAGATTAACTATTTAAAACTAAATATTGTACTCTACGACCTCATTAAGCTAAACCATTGCACCTAGCTTCCCACTTTGTGGAAAATTTGAATATCTAAAGCATATTACGGGTCTAAACTGATCCATTACGGCTATTTTCATCCACCTGGGTCGAAAGTTGTCGAAGTTAACAGCAGAAATTGATTCCATACAAAGATTTACTATTTAAAACTAAATATTGTACTCTACGACCTCATTAGGCTAAACCATTGCACCTAGCTTCCCAATTTGTGGAAAATTTGAATATCTAAAGCATATTACGGGTCTAAACTGATCCATTACGTCTATTTTCATCCACCTGGGTCGAAAGTTGTCGAATTTAACAGCAGAAATTGATTCCATACAAAGATTTACTATTTAAAACTAAATATTGTACTCTACGACCTCATTAGGCTAAACCATTGCACCTAGCTTCCCAATTTGTGGAAAATTTGAATATCTTAAGCATATTACGGGTCTAAACTGATCCATTACGGCTATTTTCATCCACCTGGGTCGAAAGTTGTCGAAGTTAACAGCAGAAATTGATTCCATACAAAGATTTACTATTTAAAACTAAATATTGTACTCTACGACCTCATTAAGCTAAACCATTGCACCTAGCTTCCCACTTTGTGGAAAATTTGAATATCTAAAGCATATAACGGGTCTAAACTGATCTATTACGGCTATTTTCATCCACCTGGGTCGAAAGTTGTCGAAGTTAACAGCAGAGATTGACTCCATACAAAGATTTACCATTTTAAACTAAATATTGTACTCTACGACCTCATTGGGCTAAACCATTGCACCTAGCTTCCCAATTTATGGAAAATTTGAATATCTAAAGCATATTACGGGTCTAAACTGATCCATTACGGCTATTTTCATCCACCTGGGTCGAAAGTTGTCGAAGTTAACAGCAGAAATTGATTCCATACAAAGATTTACTATTTAAAACTAAATATTGTACTCTACGACCTCATTAGGCTAAACCATTGCACCTAGCTTCCCAATTTGTGGAAAATTTGAATATCTAAAGCATATTACGGGTCTAAACTGATCCATTACGGCTATTTTCATCCACCTGGGTCGAAAGTTGTTGAATTTAACAGCAGAAATTGATTCCATACAAAGATTTACTATTTAAAACTAAATATTGTACTCTACGACCTCATTAGGCTAAACCATTGCACCTAGCTTCCCACTTTGTGGAAAATTTGAATATCTAAAGCATATTACGGGTCTAAACTGATCCATTACGGCAATTTTCATCCACCTGGGTCGAAAGTTGTCGAATTTAACAGCAGAAATTGATTCCATACAAAGATTTACTATTTAAAACTAAAAATTGTACTCTACGACCTCATTAAGCTAAACCATTGCACCTAGCTTCCCACTTTGTGGAAAATTTGAATATCTAAAGCATATTACGGGTCTAAACTGATCCATTACGGCTATTTTCATCCACCTGGGTCGAAAGTTGTCGAATTTAACAGCAGAAATTTATTCCATACAAAGATTTACTATTTAAAACTAAATATTGTACTCTACGACCTCATTAGGCTAAACCATTGCACCTAGCTTCCCAATTTGTGGAAAATTTGAATATCTAAAGCATATTACGGGTCTAAACTGATCCATTACGGCTATTTTCATCCACCTGGGTCGAAAGTTGTCGAAGTTAACAGCCGAAATTGATTCCATACAAAGATTTACTATTTAAAACTAAATATTGTACTCTACGACCTCATTAGGCTAAACCATTGCACCTAGCTTCCCAATTTGTGGAAAATTTGAATATCTAAAGCATATTACGGGTCTAAACTGATCCATTACGGCTATTTTCATCCACCTGGGTCGAAAGTTGTCGAATTTAACAGCAGAAATTGATTCCATACAAAGATTTACTATTTAAAACTAAATATTGTACTCTACGACCTCATTAGGCTAAACCATTGCACCCAGCTTCCCAATTTGTGGAAAGTTTGAATATCTAAAGCATATTACGGGTCTAAACTGATCTATTACGGCTATTTTCATCCACCTGGGTCGAAAGTTGTCGAATTTAACAGCAGAAATTGATTCCATACAAAGATTAACTATTTAAAACTAAATATTGTACTCTACGACCTCATTAAGCTAAACCATTGCACCTAGCTTCCCACTTTGTGGAAAATTTGAATATCTAAAGCATATTACGGGTCTAAACTGATCTATTACGGCTATTTTCATCAACCTGGGTCGAAAGTTGTCGAATTTAACAGCAGAAGTTGATTCCATACAAAGATTTACTATTTAAAACTAAATATTGTACTCTACGACCTCATTAGGCTAAACCATTGCACCTAGCTTCCCACTTTGTGGAAAATTTGAATATCTAAAGCATATTACGGGTCTAAACTGATCCATTACGGCTATTTTCATCCACCTGGGTCGAAAGTTGTTGAATTTAACAGCAGAAATTGATTCCATACAAAGATTTACTATTTAAAACTAAATATTGTACTCTACGACCTCATTAGGATAAACCATTGCACCTAGCATCCCAATTTGTGGAAAATTTGAATATCTAAAGCATATTACGGGTCTAAACTGATCCATTACGGCTATTTTCATCCACCTGGGTCGAAAGTTGTCGAATTTAACAGCAGAAATTGATTCCATACAAAGATTAACTATTTAAAACTAAATATTGTACTCTACGACCTCATTAAGCTAAACCATTGCACCTAGCTTCCCACTTTGTGGAAAATTTGAATATCTAAAGCATATTACGGGTCTAAACTGATCTATTACGGCTATTTTCATCCACCTGGGTCGAAAGTTGTCGAATTTAACAGCAGAAATTGATTCCATACAAAGATTTACTATTTAAAACTAAATTTTGTACTCTACGACCTCATTAGCCGTATGTGGCCCAGTGGTTAGTGTGCTGGACTGCTGGGCGGGAGGTCGTGGGTTCGATCCCGCCTCGGAACATCTAATAATAAAAGTTTTTTTCTTTCTTTAGACAATAGCTTTTACACATACGGTTACCTTCACCAGCTATTGGCGCCAGCTGTGAAGTAACTAGCCATGAAAAAGCAAATTCTCAAACTTTGCCGTTCGGATCCGGCGTTAAACTGTAGGTCCCTTTCTCTTGTGCGAAAAATTTAAAGCATACACGCCAAGAGATCGTGAGAAGCTTGGCTTGGCCCCGTTTTAGGAGCTGTATAGCCAACATTTACATTACGACCTCATTAGGCTAAACCATTGCACCTAGCTTCCCACTTTGTGGAAAATTTGAATATCTAAAGCATATTACGGGTCTAAACTGATCTATTACGGCTATTTTCATCCACCTGGGTCGAAAGTTGTCGAATTTAACAGCAGAAATTGATTCCATACAAAGATTAACTATTTAAAACTAAATATTGTACTCTACGACCTCATTAGGCTAAACCATTGCACCTAGCTTCCCACTTTGTGGAAAATTTGAATATCTAAAGCATATTACGGGTCTAAACTGATCCATTACGGCTATTTTCATCCACCTGGGTCGAAAGTTGTTGAATTTAACAGCAGAAATTGATTCCATACAAAGATTTACTATTTAAAACTAAATATTGTACTCTACGACCTCATTAGGCTAAACCATTGCACCTAGCTTCCCAATTTGTGGAAAATTTGAATATCTAAAGCATATTACGGGTCTAAACTGATCTATTACGGCTATTTTCATCCACCTGGGTCGAAAGTTGTCGAAGTTAACAGCAGAAATTGATTCCATACAAAGATTTACTATTTAAAACTAAATATTGTACTCTACGACCTCATTAGGCTAAACCATTGCACCTAGCTTTCCAATTTGTGGAAAATTTGAATACCTAAAGCATATTACGTGTCTAAACTGATCCATTACGGCTATTTTCATCCACCTGGGTCGAAAGTTGTTGAATTTAACAGCAGAAATTGATTCCATACAAAGATTTACTATTTAAAACTAAATATTGTACTCTACGACCTCATTAGGATAAACCATTGCACCTAGCATCCCAATTTGTGGAAAATTTGAATATCTAAAGCATATTACGGGTCAAAACTGATCCATTACGGCTATTTTCATCCACCTGGGTCGAAAGTTGTCGAAGTTAACAGCAGAAATTGATTCCATACAAAGATTAACTATTTAAAACTAAATATTGTACTCTACGACCTCATTAGGCTAAGCCATTGCACCTAGCTTCCCAATTTGTGGAAAATTTGAATATCTAAAGCATATTACGGGTCTAAACTGATCCATTACGGCTATTTTCATCCACCTGGGTCGAAAGTTGTTGAATTTAACAGCAGAAATTGATTCCATACAAAGATTTACTATTTAAAACTAAATATTGTACTCTACGACCTCATTAGGATAAACCATTGCACCTAGCTTCCCAATTTGTGGAAAATTTGAATATCTAAAGCATATTACGGGTCTAAACTGATCCATTACGGCTATTTTCATCCACCTGGGTCGAAAGTTGTCGAATTTAACAGCAGAAATTGATTCCATACAAAGATTAACTATTTAAAACTAAATATTGTACTCTACGACCTCATTAAGCTAAACCATTGCACCTAGCTTCCCACTTTGTGGAAAATTTGAATATCTAAAGCATATTACGGGTCTAAACTGATCCATTACGGCTATTTTCATCCACCTGGGTCGAAAGTTGTCGAAGTTAACAGCAGAAATTGATTCCATACAAAGATTTACTATTTAAAACTAAATATTGTACTCTACGACCTCATTAGGCTAAACCATTGCACCTAGCTTCCCACTTTGTGGAAAATTTGAATATCTAAAGCATATTACGGGTCTAAACTGATCCATTACGGCTATTTTCATCCACCTGGGTCGAAAGTTGTCGAATTTAACAGCAGAAATTGATTCCATACAAAGATTTACTATTTAAAACTAAATATTGTACTCTACGACCTCATTAGGCTAAACCATTGCACCTAGCTTCCCAATTTGTGGAAAATTTGAATATCTAAAGCATATTACGGGTCTAAACTGATCCATTACGGCTATTTTCATCCACCTGGGTCGAAAGTTGTCGAAGTTAACAGCAGAAATTTATTCCATACAAAGATTTACTATTTAAAACTAAATATTGTACTCTACGACCTCATTAGGCTAAACCATTGCACCTAGCTTCCCAATTTGTGGAAAATTTGAATATCTAAAGCATATTACGGGTCTAAACTGATCCATTACGGCTATTTTCATCCACCTGGGTCGAAAGTTGTCGAATTTAACAGCAGAAATTGATTCCATACAAAGATTAACTATTTAAAACTAAATATTGTATTCTACGACCTCATTAAGCTAAACCATTGCACCTAGCTTCCCACTTTGTGGAATATTTGAATATCTAAAGCATATTACGGGTCTAAACTGATCTATTACGGCTATTTTCATCCACCTGGGTCGAAAGTTGTCGAATTTAACAGCAGAAATTGATTCCATACAAAGATTTACTATTTAAAACTAAATATTGTACTCTACGACCTCATTAAGCTAAACCATTGCACCTAGCTTCCCACTTTGTGGAAAATTTGAATATCTAAAGCATATTACGGGTCTAAACTGATCTATTACGGCTATTTTCATCCACCTGGGTCGAAAGTTGTCGAATTTAACAGCAGAAATTGATTCCATACAAAGATTAACTATTTAAAACTAAATATTGTACTCTACGACCTCATTAAGCTAAACCATTGCACCTAGCTTCCCACTTTGTGGAAAATTTGAATATCTAAGGCATATTACGGGTCTAAACTGATCTATTACGGCTATTTTCATCCACCTGGGTCGAAAGTTGTCGAATTTAACAGCAGAAATTGATTCCATACAAAGATTTACTATTTAAAACTAAATATTGTACTCTACGACCTCATTAGGCTAAACCATTGCACCTAGCTTCCCACTTTAACTATTTAAAACTAAATATTGTACTCTACGACCTCATTAAGCTAAACCATTGCACCTAGCTTCCCAATTTGTGGAAAATTTGAATATCTAAAGCATATTACGGGTCTAAACTGATCCATTACGGCTATTTTCATCCACCTGGGTCGAAAGTTGTCGAAGTTAACAGCAGAAATTGATTCCATACAAAGATTTACTATTTAAAACTAAATATTGTACTCTACGACCTCATTAGGCTAAACCATTGCACCTAGCTTCCCAATTTGTGGAAAATTTGAATATCTAAAGCATATTACGGGTCTAAACTGATCCATTACGGCTATTTTCATCCACCTGGGTCGAAAGTTGTCGAAGTTAACAGCAGAAATTGATTCCATACAAAGATTTACTATTTAAAACTAAATATTGTACTCTACGACCTCATTAGGCTAAACCATTGCACCTAGCTTCCCAATTTGTGGAAAATTTGAATATCTAAAGCATATTACGGGTCTAAACTGATCCATTACGGCTATTTTCATCCACCTGGGTCGAAAGTTGTCGAATTTAACAGCAGAAATTGATTCCATACAAAGATTAACTATTTAAAACTAAATATTGTACTCTACGACCTCATTAAGCTAAACCATTGCACCTAGCTTCCCACTTTGTGGAAAATTTGAATATCTAAAGCATATTACGGGTCTAAACTGATCTATTACGGCTATTTTCATCCACCTGGGTCGAAAGTTGTCGAATTTAACAGCAGAAATTGATTCCATACAAAGATTTACTATTTAAAACTAAATATTGTACTCTACGACCTCATTAGGCTAAACCATTGCACCTACCTTCCAACTTTGTGGAAAATTTGAATATCTAAAGCATATTACGGGTCTAAACTGATCCATTACGGCTATTTTCATCCACCTGGGTCGAAAGTTGTCGAAGTTAACAGCAGAAATTGATTCCATACAAAGATTTACTATTTAAAACTAAATATTGTACTCTACGACCTCATTAGGCTAAACCATTGCACCTAGCTTCCCACTTTGTGGAAATTTTGAATATCTAAAGCATATTACGGGTCTAAACTGATCCATTACGTCTATTTTCATCCACCTGGGTCGAAAGTTGTCGAAGTTAACAGCAGAGATTGACTCCATACAAAGATTTACCATTTTAAACTAAATATTGTACTCTACGACCTCATTGGGCTAAACCATTGCACCTAGCTTCCCAATTTGTGGAAAATTTGAATATCTAAAGCATATTACGGGTCTAAACTGATCCATTACAGCTATTTTCATCCACCTGGGTCGAAAGTTGTCGAAGTTAACAGCAGAGATTGACTCCATACAAAGGTTTACTATTTAAAACTAAATATTGTACTCTACGACCTCATTAGGCTAAACCATTGCACCTAGCTTCCCAATTTGTGGAAAATTTGAATATCTAAAGCATATTACGGGTCTAAACTGATCTATTACGGCTATTTTCATCCACCTGGGTCGAAAGTTGTCGAATTTAACAGCAGAAATTGATTCCATACAAAGATTTACTATTTAAAACTAAATATTGTACTCTACGACCTCATTAGGCTAAACCATTGCACCTAGCTTCCCAATTTGTGGAAAATTTGAATATCTAAAGCATATTACGGGTTTAAACTGATCCATTACGGCTATTTTCATCCACCTGGGTCGAAAGTTGTCGAATTTAACAGCAGAAATTGATTCCATACAAAGATTAACTATTTAAAACTAAATATTGTACTCTACGACCTCATTAGGCTAAACCATTGCACCTAGCTTCCCACTTTGTGGAAAATTTGAATATCTAAAGCATATTACGGGTCTAAACTGATCTATTACGGCAATTTTCATCCACCTGGGTCGAAAGTTGTTGAATTTAACAGCAGAAATTGATTCCATACAAAGATTTACTATTTAAAACTAAATCATTAGGCTAAACCATTGCACCTAGCTTCCCAATTTGTGGAAAATTTGAATATCTAAAGCATATTACGGGTCTAAACTGATCCATTACGGCTATTTTCATCCACCTGGGTCGAAAGTTGTCGAAGTTAACAGCAGAAATTGATTCCATACAAAGATTTACTATTTAAAACTAAATATTGTACTCTACGACCTCATTAGGCTAAACCATTGCACCTAGCTTCCCAATTTGTGGAAAATTTGAATATCTAAAGCATATTACGGGTCTAAACTGATCTATTACGGCTATTTTCATCCACCTGGGTCGAAAGTTGTCGAAGTTAACAGCAGAGATTGACTCCATACAAAGATTTACCATTTTAAACTAAATATTGTACTCTACGACCTCATTGGGCTAAACCATTGCACCTAGCTTCCCAATTTGTGGAAATTTTGAATATCTAAAGCATATTACGGGTCTAAACTGATCCATTACGGCTATTTTCATCCACCTGGGTCGAAAGTTGTCGAAGTTAACAGCAGAAATTGATTCCATACAAAGATTTACTATTTAAAACTAAATATTGTACTCTACGACCTCATTAGGCTAAACCATTGCACCTAGCTTCCCAATTTGTGGAAAATTTGAATATCTAAAGCATATTACGGGTTTAAACTGATCCATTACGGCTATTTTCATCCACCTGGGTCGAAAGTTGTCGAATTTAACAGCAGAAATTGATTCCATACAAAGATTAACTATTTAAAACTAAATATTGTACTCTACGACCTCATTAGGCTAAACCATTGCACCTAGCTTCCCAATTTGTGGAAAATTTGAATATCTTAAGCATATTACGGGTCTAAACTGATCTATTACGGCAATTTTCATCCACCTGGGTCGAAAGTTGTCGAAGTTAACAGCAGAGATTGACTCCATACAAAGATTTACCATTTTAAACTAAATATTGTACTCTACGACCTCATTAGGCTAAACCATTGCACCTAGCTTCCCAATTTGTGGAAATTTTGAATATCTAAAGCATATTACGGGTCTAAACTGATCCATTACGTCTATTTTCATCCACCTGGGTCGAAAGTTGTCGAATTTAACAGCAGAAATTGATTCCATACAAAGATTAACTATTTAAAACTAAATATTGTACTCTACGACCTCATTAAGCTAAACCATTGCACCTAGCTTCCCACTTTGTGGAAAATTTGAATATCTAAAGCATATTACGGGTCTAAACTGATCTATTACGGCTATTTTCATCCACCTGGGTCGAAAGTTGTCGAATTTAACAGCAGAAATTGATTCCATACAAAGGTTTACTATTTAAAACTAAATATTGTACTCTACGACCTCATTAGGCTAAACCATTGCACCTAGCTTCCCAATTTGTGGAAAATTTGAATATCTAAAGCATATTACGGGTTTAAACTGATCCATTACGGCTATTTTCATCCACCTGGGTCGAAAGTTGTCGAATTTAACAGCAGAAATTGATTCCATACAAAGATTAACTATTTAAAACTAAATATTGTACTCTACGACCTCATTAGGCTAAACCATTGCACCTAGCTTCCCACTTTGTGGAAAATTTGAATATCTTAAGCATATTACGGGTCTAAACTGATCTATTACGGCAATTTTCATCCACCTGGGTCGAAAGTTGTTGAATTTAACAGCAGAAATTGATTCCATACAAAGATTTACTATTTAAAACTAAATATTGTACTCTACGACCTCATTAGGCCAAACCATTGCACCTAGCTTCCCAATTTGTGGAAAATTTGAATATCTAAAGCATATTACGGGTCTAAACTGATCCATTACGGCTATTTTCATCCACCTGGGTCGAAAGTTGTCGAATTTAACAGCAGAAATTGATTCCATACAAAGATTTACTATTTAAAACAAAATATTGTACTCTACGACCTCATTAGGCTAAACCATTGCACCTAGCTTCCCACTTTGTGGAAAATTTGAATATCTAAAGCATATTACGGGTCTAAACTGATCTATTACGGCAATTTTCATCCACCTGGGTCGAAAGTTGTTGAATTTAACAGCAGAAATTGATTCCATACAAAGATTTACTATTTAAAACTAAATATTGTACTCTACGACCTCATTAGGCTAAACCATTGCACCTAGCTTCCCAATTTGTGGAAATTTTGAATATCTAAAGCATATTACGGGTCTAAACTGATCCATTACGTCTATTTTCATCCACCTGGGTCGAAAGTTGTCGAATTTAACAGCAGAAATTGATTCCATACAAAGATTAACTATTTAAAACTAAATATTGTACTCTACGACCTCATTAAGCTAAACCATTGCACCTAGCTTCCCACTTTGTGGAAAATTTGAATATCTAAAGCATATTACGGGTCTAAACAGATCTATTACGGCTATTTTCATCCACCTGGGTCGAAAGTTGTCGAATTTAACAGCAGAAATTGATTCCATACAAAGGTTTACTATTTAAAACTAAATATTGTACTCTACGACCTCATTAGGCTAAACCATTGCACCTAGCTTCCCAATTTGTGGAAAATTTGAATATCTAAAGCATATTACGGGTTTAAACTGATCTATTACGGCTATTTTCATCCACCTGGGTCGAAAGTTGTCGAATTTAACAGCAGAAATTGATTCCATACAAAGATTAACTATTTAAAACTAAATATTGTACTCTACGACCTCATTAGGCTAAACCATTGCACCTAGCTTCCCACTTTGTGGAAAATTTGAATATCTTAAGCATATTACGGGTCTAAACTGATCTATTACGGCAATTTTCATCCACCTGGGTCGAAAGTTGTTGAATTTAACAGCAGAAATTGATTCCATACAAAGATTTACTATTTAAAACTAAATATTGTACTCTACGACCTCATTAGGCCAAACCATTGCACCTAGCTTCCCAATTTGTGGAAAATTTGAATATCTAAAGCATATTACGGGTCTAAACTGATCCATTACGGCTATTTTCATCCACCTGGGTCGAAAGTTGTCGAATTTAACAGCAGAAATTGATTCCATACAAAGATTTACTATTTAAAACAAAATATTGTACTCTACGACCTCATTAGGCTAAACCATTGCACCTAGCTTCCCACTTTGTGGAAAATTTGAATATCTAAAGCATATTACGGGTCTAAACTGATCTATTACGGCAATTTTCATCCACCTGGGTCGAAAGTTGTTGAATTTAACAGCAGAAATTGATTCCATACAAAGATTTACTATTTAAAACTAAATATTGTACTCTACGACCTCATTAGGCTAAACCATTGCACCTAGCTTCCCAATTTGTGGAAAATTTGAATATCTAAAGCATATTACGGGTCTAAACTGATCCATTACGGCTATTTTCATCCACCTGGGTCGAAAGTTGTCGAATTTAACAGCAGAAATTGATTCCATACAAAGATTTACTATTTAAAACTAAATATTGTACTCTACGACCTCATTAGGCTAAACCATTGCACCTAGCTTCCCAATTTGTGGAAAATTTGAATATCTAAAGCATATTACGGGTCTAAACTGATCCATTACGGCTATTTTCATCCACCTGGGTCGAAAGTTGTCGAAGTTAACAGCAGAGATTGACTCCATACAAAGATTTACCATTTTAAACTAAATATTGTACTCTACGACCTCATTGGGCTAAACCATTGCACCTAGCTTCCCAATTTATGGAAAATTTGAATATCTAAAGCATATTACGGGTCTAAACTGATCCATTACGGCTATTTTCATCCACCTGGGTCGAAAGTTGTCGAAGTTAACAGCAGAGATTGACTCCATACAAAGATTTACCATTTTAAACTAAATATTGTACTCTACGACCTCATTAGGCTAAACCATTGCACCTAGCTTCCCAATTTGTGGAAATTTTGAATATCTAAAGCATATTACGGGTCTAAACTGATCCATTACGTCTATTTTCATCCACCTGGGTCGAAAGTTGTCGAATTTAACAGCAGAAATTGATTCCATACAAAGATTAACTATTTAAAACTAAATATTGTACTCTACGACCTCATTAAGCTAAACCATTGCACCTAGCTTCCCACTTTGTGGAAAATTTGAATATCTAAAGCATATTACGGGTCTAAACTGATCTATTACGGCTATTTTCATCCACCTGGGTCGAAAGTTGTCGAATTTAACAGCAGAAATTGATTCCATACAAAGGTTTACTATTTAAAACTAAATATTGTACTCTACGACCTCATTAGGCTAAACCATTGCACCTAGCTTCCCAATTTGTGGAAAATTTGAATATCTAAAGCATATTACGGGTTTAAACTGATCCATTACGGCTATTTTCATCCACCTGGGTCGAAAGTTGTCGAATTTAACAGCAGAAATTGATTCCATACAAAGATTAACTATTTAAAACTAAATATTGTACTCTACGACCTCATTAGGCTAAACCATTGCACCTAGCTTCCCACTTTGTGGAAAATTTGAATATCTTAAGCATATTACGGGTCTAAACTGATCTATTACGGCAATTTTCATCCACCTGGGTCGAAAGTTGTTGAATTTAACAGCAGAAATTGATTCCATACAAAGATTTACTATTTAAAACTAAATATTGTACTCTACGACCTCATTAGGCCAAACCATTGCACCTAGCTTCCCAATTTGTGGAAAATTTGAATATCTAAAGCATATTACGGGTCTAAACTGATCCATTACGGCTATTTTCATCCACCTGGGTCGAAAGTTGTCGAATTTAACAGCAGAAATTGATTCCATACAAAGATTTACTATTTAAAACAAAATATTGTACTCTACGACCTCATTAGGCTAAACCATTGCACCTAGCTTCCCACTTTGTGGAAAATTTGAATATCTAAAGCATATTACGGGCTTAAACTGATCCATTACGGCTATTTTCATCCACCTGGGTCGAAAGTTGTCGAATTTAACAGCAGAAATTGATTCCATAAAAAGATTTACTATTTAAAACTAAATATTGTACTCTACGACCTCATTAGGCTAAACCATTGCACCTAGCTTCCCAATTTGTGGAAAATTTGAATATCTAAAGCATATTACGGGTCTAAACTGATCCATTACGGCTATTTTCATCCACCTGGGTCGAAAGTTGTCGAATTTAACAGCAGAAATTGATTCCATACAAAGATTAACTATTTAAAACTATATATTGTACTCTACGACCTCATTAGGCTAAACCATTGCACCTAGCTTCCCAATTTGTGGAAAATTTGAATATCTAAAGCATATTACGGGTCTAAACTGATCTATTACGGCTATTTTCATCCACCTGGGTCGAAAGTTGTCGAATTTAACAGCAGAAATTGATTCCATACAAAGATTTACTATTTAAAACTAAATATTGTACTCTACGACCTCATTAGGCTAAACCATTGCACCTAGCTTCCCAATTTGTGGAAAATTTGAATATCTAAAGCATATTACGGGTCTAAACTGATCCATTACGGCTATTTTCATCCACCTGGGTCGAAAGTTGTCGAATTTAACAGCAGAAATTGATTCCATACAAAGATTAACTATTTAAAACTAAACTTTGTACTCTACGACCTCATTAGGCTAAACCATTGCACCTAGCTTCCCAATTTGTGGAAAATTTGAATATCTAAAGCATATTACGGGTCTAAACTGATCCATTACGGCTATTTTCATCCACCTGGGTCGAAAGTTGTCGAATTTAACAGCAGAAATTGATTCCATACAAAGATTTACTATTTAAAACTAAATATTGTACTCTACGACCTCATTAAGCTAAACCATTGCACCTAGCTTCCCACTTTGTGGAAAATTTGAACTTCTAAAGCATATTACGGGTCTAAGCTGATCCATTACGGCTATTTTCATCCACCTGGGTCGAAAGTTGTCGAAGTTAACAGCAGAAATTGATTCCATACAAAGATTTACTATTTAAAACTAAATATTGTACTCTACGACCTCATTAGGCTAAACCATTGCACCTAGCTTCCCAATTTGTGGAAAATTTGAATATCTAAAGCATATTACGGGTCTAAACTGATCCATTACGGCTATTTTCATCCACCTGGGTCGAAAGTTGTCGAATTTAACAGCAGAAATTGATTCCATACAAAGATTAACTATTTAAAACTAAATATTGTACTCTACGACCTCATTAGGCTAAACCATTGCACCTAGCTTCCCAATTTGTGGAAAATTTGAATATCTAAAGCATATTACGGGTCTAAACTGATCCATTACGGCTATTTTCATCCACCTGGGTCGAAAGTTGTCGAATTTAACAGCAGAAATTGATTCCATACAAAGATTTACTATTTAAAACTAAATATTGTACTCTACGACCTCATTAGGCTAAACCATTGCACCTAGCTTCCCAATTTGTGGAAAATTTGAATATCTAAAGCATATTACGGGTCTAAACTGATCCATTACGGCTATTTTCATCCACCTGGGTCGAAAGTTGTCGAATTTAACAGCAGAAATTGATTCCATACAAAGATTAACTATTTAAAACTAAATTTTGTACTCTACGACCTCATTAGGCTAAACCATTGCACCTAGCTTCCCAATTTGTGGAAAATTTGAATATCTAAAGCATATTACGGGTCTAAACTGATCCATTACGGCTATTTTCATCCACCTGGGTCGAAAGTTGTCGAATTTAACAGCAGAAATTGATTCCATACAAAGATTTACTATTTAAAACTAAATATTGTACTCTACGACCTCATTAGGCTAAACCATTGCACCTAGCTTCCCAATTTGTGGAAAATTTGAATATCTAAAGCATATTACGGGTCTAAGCTGATCCATTACGGCTATTTTCATCCACCTGGGTCGAAAGTTGTCGAAGTTAACAGCAGAAATTGATTCCATACAAAGATTTACTATTTAAAACTAAATATTGTACTCTACGACCTCATTAGGCTAAACCATTGCACCTAGCTTCCCAATTTGTGGAAAATTTGAATATCTAAAGCATATTACGGGTCTAAGCTGATCCATTACGGCTATTTTCATCCACCTGGGTCGAAAGTTGTCGAAGTTAACAGCAGAAATTGATTCCATACAAAGATTTACTATTTAAAACTAAATATTGTACTCTACGACCTCATTAGGCTAAACCATTGCACCTAGCTTCCCAATTTGTGGAAAATTTGAATATCTAAAGCATATTACGGGTCTAAACTGATCCATTACGGCTATTTTCATCCACCTGGGTCGAAAGTTGTCGAATTTAACAGCAGAAATTGATTCCATACAAAGATTAACTATTTAAAACTAAATATTGTACTCTACGACCTCATTAAGCTAAACCATTGCACCTAGCTTCCCACTTTGTGGAAAATTTGAATATCTAAAGCATATTACGGGTCTAAACTGATCTATTACGGCTATTTTCATCCACCTGGGTCGAAAGTTGTCGAATTTAACAGCAGAAATTGATTCCATACAAAGATTTACTATTTAAAACTAAATATTGTACTCTTCGACCTCATTAGGCTAAACCATTGCACCTAGCTTCCCAATTTGTGGAAAATTTGAATATCTAAAGCATATTACGGGTCTAAACTGATCCATTACGGCTATTTTCATCCACCTGGGTCGAAAGTTGTCGAAGTTAACAGCAGAGATTGACTCCATACAAAGATTTACCATTTTAAACTAAATATTGTACTCTACGACCTCATTGGGCTAAACCATTGCACCTAGCTTCCCAATTTATGGAAAATTTGAATATCTAAAGCATATTACGGGTCTAAACTGATCCATTACGGCTATTTTCATCCACCTGGGTCGAAAGTTGTCGAATTTAACAGCAGAAATTGATTCCATACAAAGATTTACTATTTAAAACTAAATATTGTACTCTACGACCTCATTAGGCTAAACCATTGCACCTAGCTTCCCACTTTGTGGAAAATTTGAATATCTAAAGCATATTACGGGTCTAAACTGATCTATTACGGCAATTTTCATCCACCTGGGTCGAAAGTTGTTGAATTTAACAGCAGAAATTGATTCCATACAAAGATTTACTATTTAAAACTAAATATTGTACTCTACGACCTCATTAGGCTAAACCATTGCACCTAGCTTCCCAATTTGTGGAAAATTTGAATATCTAAAGCATATTACGGGTATAAACTGATCCATTACGGCTATTTTCATCCACCTGGGTCGAAAAATGTCGAATTTAACAGCAGAAATTGATTCCATACAAAGATTTACTATTTAAAACTAAATATTGTACTCTACGACCTCATTAGGCTAAACCATTGCACCTAGCTTCCCACTTTGTGGAAAATTTGAATATCTAAAGCATATTACGGGTTTAAACTGATCCATTACGGCTATTTTCATCCACCTGGGTCGAAAGTTGTCGAATTTAACAGCAGAAATTGATTCCATACAAAGATTTACTATTTAAAACTAAATATTGTACTCTACGACCTCATTAAGCTAAACCATTGCACCTAGCTTCCCACTTTGTGGAAAATTTGAATATCTAAAGCATATTACGGGTCTAAACTGATCTATTACGGCTATTTTCATCCACCTGGGTCGAAAGTTGTCGAATTTAACAGCAGAAATTGATTCCATACAAAGATTTACTATTTAAAACTAAATATTGTACTCTACGACCTCATTAGGCTAAACCATTGCACCTAGCTTCCCAATTTGTGGAAAATTTGAATATCTAAAGCATATTACGGGTCTAAACTGATCCATTACGGCTATTTTCATCCACCTGGGTCGAAAGTTGTGAAATTGATTCCATACAAAGATTAACTATTTAAAACTAAACATTGTACTCTACGACCTCATTAGGCTAAACCATTGCACCTAGCTTCCCAATTTGTGGAAAATTTTAATATCTAAAGCATATTACGGGTCTAAGCTGATCCATTACGGCTATTTTCATCCACCTGGGTCGAAAATTTGTCGAAGTTAACAGCAGAAATTGATTCCATACAAAGATTTACTATTTAAAACTAAATATTGTACTCTACGACCTCATTAGGCTAAACCATTGCACCTAGCTTCCCAATTTGTGGAAAATTTGAATATCTAAAGCATATTACGGGTCTAAACTGATCCATTACGGCTATTTTCATCCACCTGGGTCGAAAGTTGTCGAATTTAACAGCAGAAATTGATTCCATACAAAGATTAACTATTTAAAACTAAATATTGTACTCTACGACCTCATTAAGCTAAACCATTGCACCTAGCTTCCCACTTTGTGGAAAATTTGAATATCTAAAGCATATTACGGGTCTAAACTGATCTATTACGGCTATTTTCATCCACCTGGGTCGAAAGTTGTCGAATTTAAAAGCAGAAATTGATTCCATACAAAGATTTACTATTTAAAACTAAATATTGTACTCTACGACCTCATTAGGCTAAACCATTGCACCTAGCTTCCCAATTTGTGGAAAATTTGAATATCTAAAGCATATTACGGGTCTAAACTGATCCATTACGGCTATTTTCATCCACCTGGGTCGAAAGTTGTCGAAGTTAACAGCAGAGATTGACTCCATACAAAGATTTACCATTTTAAACTAAATATTGTACTCTACGACCTCATTGGGCTAAACCATTGCACCTAGCTTCCCACTTTGTGGAAAATTTGAATATGTAAAGCATATTACGGGTCTAAACTGATCCATTACGGCTATTTTCATCCACCTGGGTCGAAAGTTGTCGAATTTAACAGCAGAAATTGATTCCATACAAAGATTTACTATTTAAAACTAAATATTGTACTCTACGACCTCATTAGGCTAAACCATTGCACCTAGCTTCCCACTTTGTGGAAAATTTGAATATCTAAAGCATATTACGGGTCTAAACTGATCTATTACGGCAATTTTCATCCACCTGGGTCGAAAGTTGTCGAATTTAACAGCAGAAATTGATTCCATACAAAGATTTACTATTTAAAACTAAATATTGTACTCTACGACCTCATTAGGCTAAACCATTGCACCTAGCTTCCCAATTTGTGGAAAATTTGAATATCTAAAGCATATTACGGGTTTAAACTGATCCATTACGGCTATTTTCATCCACCTGGGTCGAAAGTTGTCGAATTTAACAGCAGAAATTGATTCCATACAAAAATTAACTATTTAAAACTAAATATTGTACTCTACGACCTCATTAGGCTAAACCATTGCACCTAGCTTCCCACTTTGTGGAAAATTTGAATATCTAAAGCATATTACGGGTCTAAACTGATCTATTACGGCAATTTTCATCCACCTGGGTCGAAAGTTGTTGAATTTAACAGCAGAAATTGATTCCATACAAAGATTTACTATTTAAAACTAAATATTGTACTCTACGACCTCATTAGGCTAAACCATTGCACCTAGCTTCCCAATTTGTGGAAAATTTGAATATCTAAAGCATATTACGGGTCTAAACTGATCCATTACGGCTATTTTCATCCACCTGGGTCGAAAGTTGTCGAATTTAACAGCAGAAATTGATTCCATACAAAGATTTACTATTTAAAACTAAATATTGTACTCTACGACCTCATTAGGCTAAACCATTGCACCTAGCTTCCCACTTTGTGGAAAATTTGAATATCTAAAACATATTACGGGTCTAAACTGATCCATTACGGCTATTTTCATCCACCTGGGTCGAAAGTTGTCGAATTTAACAGCAGAAATTGATTCCATACAAAGATTTACTATTTAAAACTAAATATTGTACTCTACGACCTCATTAGGCTAAACCATTGCACCTAGCTTCCCACTTTGTGGAAAATTTGAATATCTAAAGCATATTACGGGTTTAAACTGATCCATTACGGCTATTTTCATCCACCTGGGTCGAAAGTTGTCGAATTTAACAGCAGAAATTGATTCCATACAAAGATTTACTATTTAAAACTAAATATTGTACTCTACGACCTCATTAAGCTAAACCATTGCACCTAACTTCCCACTTTGTGGAAAATTTGAATATCTAAAGCATATTACGGGTCTAAACTGATCTATTACGGCTATTTTCATCCACCTGGGTCGAAAGTTGTCGAATTTAACAGCAGAAATTGATTCCATACAAAGATTAACTATTTAAAACTAAATATTGTGCTCTACGACCTCATTAAGCTAAACCATTGCACCTAGCTTCCCACTTTGTGGAAAATTTGAATATCTAAAGCATATTACGGGTCTAAACTGATCTATTACGGCTATTTTCATCCACCTGGGTCGAAAGTTGTCGAATTTAACAGCAGAAATTGATTCCATACAAAGATTTACTATTTAAAACTAAATATTGTACTCTACGACCTCATTAGGCTAAACCATTGCACCTAGCTTCCCAATTTGTGGAAAATTTGAATATCTAAAGCATATTACGGGTCTAAACTGATCCATTACGGCTATTTTCATCCACCTGGGTCGAAAGTTGTCGAATTTAACAGCAGAAATTGATTCCATACAAAGATTAACTATTTAAAACTAAATATTGTACTCTACGACCTCATTAAGCTAAACCATTGCACCTAGCTTCCCACTTTGTGGAAAATTTGAATATCTAAAGCATATTACGGGTCTAAACTGATCTATTACGGCTATTTTCATCCACCTGGGTCGAAAGTTGTCGAATTTAACAGCAGAAATTGATTCCATACAAAGATTTACTATTTAAAACTAAATATTGTACTCTACGACCTCATTAGGCTAAACCATTGCACCTAGCTTCCCAATTTGTGGAAAATTTGAATATCTAAAGCATATTACGGGTCTAAACTGATTGATTACGGCTATTTTCATCCACCTGGGTCGAAAGTTGTCGAATTTAACAGCAGAAATTGATTCCATACAAAGATTAACTATTTAAAACTAAACATTGTACTCTACGACCTCATTAGGCTAAACCATTGCACCTAGCTTCCCAATTTGTGGAAAATTTGAATATCTAAAGCATATTACGGGTCTAAACTGATCCATTACGGCTATTTTCATCCACCTGGGTCGAAAGTTGTCGAATTTAACAGCAGAAATTGATTCCATACAAAGATTTACTATTTAAAACTAAATATTGTACTCTACGACCTCATTAAGCTAAACCATTGCACCTAGCTTCCCACTTTGTGGAAAATTTGAATATCTAAAGCATATTACGGGTCTAAACTGATCCATTACGGCTATTTTCATCCACCTGGGTCGAAAGTTGTCGAAGTTAACAGCAGAGATTGACTCCATACAAAGATTTACCATTTTAAACTAAATATTGTACTCTACGACCTCATTGGGCTAAACCATTGCACCTAGCTTCCCAATTTATGGAAAATTTGAATATCTAAAGCATATTACGGGTCTAAACTGATCCATTACGGCTATTTTCATCCACCTGGGTCGAAAGTTGTCGAAGTTAACAGCAGAGATTGACTCCATACAAAGATTTACCATTTTAAACTAAATATTGTACTCTACGACCTCATTAGGCTAAACCATTGCACCTAGCTTCCCAATTTGTGGAAATTTTGAATATCTAAAGAATATTACGGGTCTAAACTGATCCATTACGTCTATTTTCATCCACCTGGGTCGAAAGTTGTCGAATTTAACAGCAGAAATTGATTCCATACAAAGATTAACTATTTAAAACTAAATATTGTACTCTACGACCTCATTAAGCTAAACCATTGCACCTAGCTTCCCACTTTGTGGAAAATTTGAATATCTAAAGCAAATTACGGGTCTAAACTGATCTATTACGGCTATTTTCATCCACCTGGGTCGAAAGTTGTCGAATTTAACAGCAGAAATTGATTCCATACAAAGGTTTACTATTTAAAACTAAATATTGTACTCTACGACCTCATTAGGCTAAACCATTGCACCTAGCTTCCCAATTTGTGGAAAATTTGAATATCTAAAGCATATTACGGGTTTAAACTGATCCATTACGGCTATTTTCATCCACCTGGGTCGAAAGTTGTCGAATTTAACAGCAGAAATTGATTCCATACAAAGATTAACTATTTAAAACTAAATATTGTACTCTACGACCTCATTAGGCTAAACCATTGCACCTAGCTTCCCACTTTGTGGAAAATTTGAATATCTAAAGCATATAACGGGTCTAAACTGATCTATTACGGCAATTTTCATCCACCTGGGTCGAAAGTTGTTGAATTTAACAGCAGAAATTGATTCCATACAAAGATTTACTATTTAAAACTAAATATTGTACTCTACGACCTCTTTAGGCTAAACCATTGCACCTAGCTTCCCAATTTGTGGAAAATTTGAATATCTAAAGCATATTACGGGTCTAAACTGATCTATTACGGCTATTTTCATCCACCTGGGTCGAAAGTTGTCGAATTTAACAGCAGAAATTGATTCCATACAAAGATTTACTATTTAAAACTAAATATTGTACTCTACGACCTCATTAGGCTAAACCATTGCACCTAGCTTCCCAATTTGTGGAAAATTTGAATATCTAAAGCATATTACGGGTCTAAACTGATCCATTACGGCTATTTTCATCCACCTGGGTCGAAAGTTGTCGAATTTAACAGCAGAAATTGATTCCATACAAAGATTAACTATTTAAAACTAAATATTGTACTCTACGACCTCATTAAGCTAAACCATTGCACCTAGCTTCCCAATTTGTGGAAAATTTGAATATCTAAAGCATATTACGGGTCTAAACTGATCTATTACGGCTATTTTCATCCACCTGGGTCGAAAGTTGTCGAATTTAACAGCAGAAATTGATTCCATACAAAGATTTACTATTTAAAACTAAATATTGTACTCTACGACCTCATTAGGCTAAACCATTGCACCTAGCTTCCCAATTTGTGGAAAATTTGAATATCTAAAGCATATTACGGGTCTAAACTGATCCATTACGGCTATTTTCATCCACCTGGGTCGAAAGTTGTCGAATTTAACAGCAGAAATTGATTCCATACAAAGATTAACTATTTAAAACTAAACATTGTACTCTACGACCTCATTAGGCTAAACCATTGCACCTAGCTTCCCAATTTGTGGAAAATTTGAATATCTAAAGCATATTACGGGTCTAAACTGATCCATTACGGCTATTTTCATCCACCTGGGTCGAAAGTTGTCGAATTTAACAGCAGAAATTGATTCCATACAAAGATTTACTATTTAAAACTAAATATTGTACTCTACGACCTCATTAAGCTAAACCATTGCACCTAGCTTCCCACTTTGTGGAAAATTTGAATATCTAAAGCATATTACGGGTCTAAACTGATCCATTACGGCTATTTTCATCCACCTGGGTCGAAAGTTGTCGAAGTTAACAGCAGAGATTGACTCCATACAAAGATTTACCATTTTAAACTAAATATTGTACTCTACGACCTCATTGGGCTAAACCATTGCACCTAGCTTCCCAATTTATGGAAAATTTGAATATCTAAAGCATATTACGGGTCTAAAATGATCCATTACGGCTATTTTCATCCACCTGGGTCGAAAGTTGTCGAAGTTAACAGCAGAGATTGACTCCATACAAAGATTTACCATTTTAAACTAAATATTGTACTCTACGACCTCATTAGGCTAAACCATTGCACCTAGCTTCCCAATTTGTGGAAATTTTGAATATCTAAAGAATATTACGGGTCTAAACTGATCCATTACGTCTATTTTCATCCACCTGGGTCGAAAGTTGTCGAATTTAACAGCAGAAATTGATTCCATACAAAGATTAACTATTTAAAACTAAATATTGTACTCTACGACCTCATTAAGCTAAACCATTGCACCTAGCTTCCCACTTTGTGGAAAATTTGAATATCTAAAGCATATTACGGGTCTAAACTGATCTATTACGGCTATTTTCATCCACCTGGGTCGAAAGTTGTCGAATTTAACAGCAGAAATTGATTCCATACAAAGATTTACTATTTAAAACTAAATATTGAACTCTACGACCTCATTAGGCTAAACCATTGCACCTAGCTTCCCAATTTGTGGAAAATTTGAATATCTAAAGCATATTACGGGTTTAAACTGATCCATTACGGCTATTTTCATCCACCTGGGTCGAAAGTTGTCGAATTTAACAGCAGAAATTGATTCCATACAAAGATTAACTATTTAAAACTAAATATTGTACTCTACGACCTCATTAGGCTAAACCATTGCACCTAGCTTCCCACTTTGTGGAAAATTTGAATATCTAAAGCATATTACGGGTCTAAACTGATCCATTACGGCAATTTTCATCCACCTGGGTCGAAAGTTGTTGAATTTAACAGCAGAAATTGATTCCATACAAAGATTTACTATTTAAAACTAAATATTGTACTCTACGACCTCATTAGGCTAAACCATTGCACCTAGCTTCCCAATTTGTGGAAAATTTGAATATCTAAAGCATATTACGGGTCTAAACTGATCCATTACGGCTATTTTCATCCACCTGGGTCGAAAGTTGTCGAATTTAACAGCAGAAATTGATTCCATATAAAGATTTACTATTTAAAACTAAATATTGTACTCTACGACCTCAATAAGCTAAACCATTGCACCTAGCTTCCCACTTTGTGGAAAACTTGAATATCTTAAGCATATTACGGGTCTAAACTGATCTATTACGGCTATTTTCATCCACCTGGGTCGAAAGTTGTCGAATTTAACAGCAGAAATTGATTCCATACAAAGATTTACTATTTAAAACTAAATATTGTACTCTACGACCTCATTAGGCTAAACCATTGCACCTAGCTTCCCAATTTGTGGAAAATTTCAATATCTAAAGCATATTACGGGTCTAAACTGATCCATTACGGCTATTTTCATCCACCTGGGTCGAAAGTTGTCGAATTTAACAGCAGAAATTGATTCCATACAAAGATTTACTATTTAAAACTAAATATTGTACTCTACGACCTCATTAAGCTAAACCATTGCACCTAGCTTCCCACTTTGTGGAAAATTTGAATATCTAAAGCATATTACGGGTCTAAACTGATCTATTACGGCTATTTTCATCCACCTGGGTCGAAAGTTGTCGAATTTAACAGCAGAAATTGATTCCATACAAAGATTTACTATTTAAAACTAAATATTGTACTCTACGACCTCATTAAGCTAAACCATTGCACCTAGCTTCCCACTTTGTGGAAAATTTGAATATCTAAAGCATATTACGGGTCTAAACTGATCTATTACGGCTATTTTCATCCACCTGGGTCGAAAGTTGTCGAATTTAACAGCAGAAATTGATTCCATACAAAGATTTACTATTTAAAACTAAATATTGTACTCTACGACCTCATTAGGCTAAACCATTGCACCTAGCTTCCCAATTTGTGGAAAATTTGAATATTTAAAGCATATTACGGGTCTAAACTGATCCATTACGGCTATTTTCATCCACCTGGGTCGAAAGTTGTCGAATTTAACAGCAGAAATTGATTCCATACAAAGATTAACTATTTAAAACTAAACATTGTACTCTACGACCTCATTAGGCTAAACCATTGCACCTAGCTTCCCAATTTGTGGAAAATTTTAATATCTAAAGCATATTACGGGTCTAAACTGATCCATTACGGCTATTTTCATCCACCTGGGTCGAAAGTTGTCGAATTTAACAGCAGAAATTGATTCCATACAAAGATTTACTATTTAAAACTAAATATTGTACTCTACGACCTCATTAAGCTAAACCATTGCACCTAGCTTCCCACTTTGTGGAAAATTTGAATATCTAAAGCATATTACGGGTCTAAACTGATCCATTACGGCTATTTTCATCCACCTGGGTCGAAAGTTGTCGAATTTAACAGCAGAAATTGATTCCATACAAAGATTAACTATTTAAAACTAAATATTGTACTCTACGACCTCATTAAGCTAAACCATTGCACCTAGCTTCCCACTTTGTGGAAAATTTGAATATCTAAAGCATATTACGGGTCTAAACTGATCCATTACGGCTATTTTCATCCACCTGGGTCGAAAGTTGTCGAAGTTAACAGCAGAGATTGACTCCATACAAAGATTTACCATTTTAAACTAAATATTGTACTCTACGACCTCATTGGGCTAAACCATTGCACCTAGCTTCCCAATTTATGGAAAATTTGAATATCTAAAGCATATTACGGGTCTAAACTGATCCATTACGGCTATTTTCATCCACCTGGGTCGAAAGTTGTCGAAGTTAACAGCAGAGATTGACTCCATACAAAGATTTACCATTTTAAACTAAATATTGTACTTTACGACCTCATTAGGCTAAACCATTGCACCTAGCTTCCCAATTTGTGGAAATTTTGAATATCTAAAGAATATTACGGGTCTAAACTGATCCATTACGTCTATTTTCATCCACCTGGGTCGAAAGTTGTCGAATTTAACAGCAGAAATTGATTCCATACAAAGATTAACTATTTAAAACTAAATATTGTACTCTACGACCTCATTAAGCTAAACCATTGCACCTAGCTTCCCACTTTGTGGAAAATTTGAATATCTAAAGCATATTACGGGTCTAAACTGATCTATTACGGCTATTTTCATCCACCTGGGTCGAAAGTTGTCGAATTTATCAGCAGAAATTGATTCCATACAAAGATTTACTATTTAAAACTAAATATTGTACTCTACGACCTCATTAGGCTAAACCATTGCACCTAGCTTCCCAATTTGTGGAAAATTTGAATATCTAAAGCATATTACGGGTTTAAACTGATCCATTACGGCTATTTTCATCCACCTGGGTCGAAAGTTGTCGAATTTAACAGCAGAAATTGATTCCATACAAAGATTAACTATTTAAAACTAAATATTGTACTCTACGACCTCATTAGGCTAAACCATTGCACCTAGCTTCCCACTTTGTGGAAAATTTGAATATCTAAAGCATATTACGGGTCTAAACTGATCTATTACGGCAGTTTTCATCCACCTGGGTCGAAAGTTGTTGAATTTAACAGCAGAAATTGATTCCATACAAAGATTTACTATTTAAAACTAAATATTGTACTCTACGACCTCATTAGGCTAAACCATTGCACCTAGCTTCCCAATTTGTGGAAAATTTGAATATCTAAAGCATATTACGGGTCTAAACTGATCCATTACGGCTATTTTCATCCACCTGGGTCGAAAGTTGTCGAATTTAACAGCAGAAATTGATTCCATACAAAGATTTACTATTTAAAACTAAATATTGTACTCTACGACCTCATTAGGCTAAACCATTGCACCTAGCTTCCCACTTTGTGGAAAATTTGAATATCTAAAGCATATTACGGGTTTAAACTGATCCATTACGGCTATTTTCATCCACCTGGGTCGAAAGTTGTCGAATTTAACAGCAGAAATTGATTCCATACAAAGATTTACTATTTAAAACTAAATATTGTACTCTACGACCTCATTAAGCTAAACCATTGCACCTAGCTTCCCACTTTGTGGAAAATTTGAATATCTAAAGCATATTACGGGTCTAAACTGATCTATTACGGCTATTTTCATCCACCTGGGTCGAAAGTTGTCGAACTTAACAGCAGAAATTGATTCCATACAAAGATTAACTATTTAAAACTAAATATTGTACTCTACGACCTCATTAAGCTAAACCATTGCACCTAGCTTCCCACTTTGTGGAAAATTTGAATATCTAAAGCATATTACGGGTCTAAACTGATCCATTACGGCTATTTTCATCCACCTGGGTCGAAAGTTGTCGAAGTTAACAGCAGAGATTGACTCCATACAAAGATTTACCATTTTAAACTAAATATTGTACTCTACGACCTCATTGGGCTAAACCATTGCACCTAGCTTCCCAATTTATGGAAAATTTGAATATCTAAAGCATATTACGGGTCTAAACTGATCCATTACGGCTATTTTCATCCACCTGGGTCGAAAGTTGTCGAAGTTAACAGCAGAGATTGACTCCATACAAAGATTTACCATTTTAAACTAAATATTGTACTTTACGACCTCATTAGGCTAAACCATTGCACCTAGCTTCCCAATTTGTGGAAATTTTGAATATCTAAAGAATATTACGGGTCTAAACTGATCCATTACGTCTATTTTCATCCACCTGGGTCGAAAGTTGTCGAATTTAACAGCAGAAATTGATTCCATACAAAGATTAACTATTTAAAACTAAATATTGTACTCTACGACCTCATTAAGCTAAACCATTGCACCTAGCTTCCCACTTTGTGGAAAATTTGAATATCTAAAGCATATTACGGGTCTAAACTGATCTATTACGGCTATTTTCATCCACCTGGGTCGAAAGTTGTCGAATTTAACAGCAGAAATTGATTCCATACAAAGATTTACTATTTAAAACTAAATATTGTACTCTACGACCTCATTAGGCTAAACCATTGCACCTAGCTTCCCAATTTGTGGAAAATTTGAATATCTAAAGCATATTACGGGTTTAAACTGATCCATTACGGCTATTTTCATCCACCTGGGTCGAAAGTTGTCGAATTTAACAGCAGAAATTGATTCCATACAAAGATTAACTATTTAAAACTAAATATTGTACTCTACGACCTCATTAGGCTAAACCATTGCACCTAGCTTCCCACTTTGTGGAAAATTTGAATATCTAAAGCATATTACGGGTCTAAACTGATCTATTACGGCAGTTTTCATCCACCTGGTTCGAAAGTTGTTGAATTTAACAGCAGAAATTGATTCCATACAAAGATTTACTATTTAAAACTAAATATTGTACTCTACGACCTCATTAGGCTAAACCATTGCACCTAGCTTCCCAATTTGTGGAAAATTTGAATATCTAAAGCATATTACGGGTCTAAACTGATCCATTACGGCTATTTTCATCCACCTGGGTCGAAAGTTGTCGAATTTAACAGCAGAAATTGATTCCATACAAAGATTAACTATTTAAAACTAAATATTGTACTCTACGACCTCATTAAGCTAAACCATTGCACCTAGCTTCCCACTTTGTGGAAAATTTGAATATCTAAAGCATATTACGGGTTTAAACTGATCCATTACGGCTATTTTCATCCACCTGGGTCGAAAGTTGTCGAATTTAACAGCAGAAATTGATTCCATACAAAGATTTACTATTTAAAACTAAATATTGTACTCTACGACCTCATTAAGCTAAACCATTGCACCTAGCTTCCCACTTTGTGGAAAATTTGAATATCTAAAGCATATTACGGGTCTAAACTGATCTATTACTGCTATTTTCATCCACCTGGGTCGAAAGTTGTCGAACTTAACAGCAGAAATTGATTCCATACAAAGATTAACTATTTAAAACTAAATATTGTACTCTACGACCTCATTAAGCTAAACCATTGCACCTAGCTTCCCACTTTATGGAAAATTTGAATATCTAAAGCATATTACGGGTCTAAACTGATCTATTACGGCTATTTTCATCCACCTGGGTCGAAAGTTGTCGAATTTAACAGCAGAAATTGATTCCATACAAAGATTTACTATTTAAAACTAAATATTGTACTCTACGACCTCATTAGGCTAAACCATTGCACCTAGCTTCCCAATTTGTGGAAAATTTGAATATCTAAAGCATATTACGGGTCTAAACTGATCCATTACGGCTATTTTCATCCACCTGGGTCGAAAGTTGTCGAATTTAACAGCAGAAATTGATTCCATACAAAGATTAACTATTTAAAACTAAATATTGTACTCTACGACCTCATTAAGCTAAACCATTGCACCTAGCTTCCCACTTTGTGGAAAATTTGAATATCTAAAGCATATTACGGGTCTAAACTGATCTATTACGGCTATTTTCATCCACCTGGGTCGAAAGTTGTCGAATTTAACAGCAGAAATTGATTCCATACAAAGATTTACTATTTAAAACTAAATATTGTACTCTACGACCTCATTAGGCTAAACCATTGCACCTAGCTTCCCAATTTGTGGAAAATTTGAATATCTAAAGCATATTACGGGTCTAAACTGATCCATTACGGCTATTTTCATCCACCTGGGTCGAAAGTTGTCGAATTTAACAGCAGAAATTGATTCCTTACAAAGATTAACTATTTAAAACTAAACATTGTACTCTACGACCTCATTAGGCTAAACCATTGCACCTAGCTTCCCAATTTGTGGAAAATTTGAATATCTAAAGCATATTACGGGTCTAAACTGATCCATTACGGCTATTTTCATCCACCTGGGTCGAAAGTTGTCGAATTTAACAGCAGAAATTGATTCCATACAAAGATTTACTATTTAAAACTAAATATTGTACTCTACGACCTCATTAAGCGAAACCATTGCACCTAGCTTCCCACTTTGTGGAAAATTTGAATATCTAAAGCATATTACGGGTCTAAACTGATCCATTACGGCTATTTTCATCCACATGGGTCGAAAGTTGTCGAATTTAACAGCAGAAATTGATTCCATACAAAGATTAACTATTTAAAACTAAGTATTGTACTCTACGACCTCATTAGGCTAAACCATTGCACCTAGCTTCCCAATTTGTGGAAAATTTGAATATCTAAAGCATATTACGGGTCTAAACTGATCCATTACGGCTATTTTCATCCACCTGGGTCGAAAGTTGTCGAATTTAACAGCAGAAATTGATTCCATACAAAGATTTACTATTTAAAACTAAATATTGTACTCTACGACCTCATTAGGCTAAACCATTGCACCTAGCTTCCCACTTTGTGGAAAATTTGAATATCTAAAGCATATTACGGGTCTAAACTGATCCATTACGGCTATTTTCATCCACCTGGGTCGAAAGTTGTCGAAGTTAACAGCAGAAATTGATTCCATACAAAGATTTACTATTTAAAACTAAATATTGTACTCTACGACCTCATTAGGCTAAACCATTGCACCTAGCTTCCCAAGTTGTGGAAAATTTGAATATCTAAAGCATATTATGGGTCTAAACTGATCCATTACGGCTATTTTCATCCACCTGGGTCGAAAGTTGTCGAATTTAACAGCAGAAATTGATTCCATACAAAGACTAACTATTTAAAACTAAATATTGTACTCTACGACCTCATTAAGCTAAACCATTGCACCTAGCTTCCCACTTTGTGGAAAATTTGAATATCTAAAGCATATTACGGGTCTAAACTGATCTATTACGGCTATTTTCATCCACCTGGGTCGAAAGTTGTCGAATTTAACAGCAGAAATTGATTCCATACATAGATTTACTATTTATAACTAAATATTGTACTCTACGACCTCATTAGGCTAAACCATTGCACCTAGCTTCCCAATTTGTGGAAAATTTGAATATCTAAAGCATATTACGGGTCTAAACTGATCTATTACGGCTATTTTCATCCACCTGGGTCGAAAGTTGTCGAATTTAACAGCAGAAATTGATTCCATACAAAGATTTACTATTTAAAACTAAATATTGTACTCTACGACCTCATTAAGCTAAACCATTGCACCTAGCTTCCCAATTTGTGGAAAATTTGAATAACTAAAGCATATTACGGGTCTAAACTGATCCATTACGGCTATTTTCATCCACCTGGGTCGAAAGTTGTCGAGTTTAACAGCAGAAATTGATTCCATACAAAGATTTACTATTTAAAACTAAATAATGTACTCTACGACCTCATTAGGCTAAACCATTGCACCTAGCTTCCCACTTTGTGGAAAATTTGAATATCTTAAGCATATTACGGGTCTAAACTGATCTATTACGGCTATTTTCATCCACCTGGGTCGAAAGTTGTCGAATTTAACAGCAGAAATTGATTCCATACAAAGATTTACTATTTAAAACTAAATATTGTACTCTACGACCTCATTAGGCTAAACCATTGCACCTAGCTTCCCACTTTGTGGAAAATTTGAATATCTAAAGCATATTACGGGTCTAAACTGATCCATTACGGCTATTTTCAGCCACCTGGGTCGAAAGTTGTCGAATTAACTATTTAAAACTAAATATTGTACTCTACGACCTCATTAGGCTAAACCATTGCACCTAGCTTCCCAATTTGTGGAAAATTTGAATATCTAAAGCATATTACGGGTCTAAACTGATCCATTACGGCTATTTTCATCCACCTGGGTCGAAAGTTGTCGAATTTAACAGCAGAAATTGATTCCATACAAAGATTTACTATTTAAAACTAAATATTGTACTCTACGACCTCATTAAGCGAAACCATTGCACCTAGCTTCCCACTTTGTGGAAAATTTGAATATCTAAAGCATATTACGGGTCTAAACTGATCCATTACGGCTATTTTCATCCACATGGGTCGAAAGTTGTCGAATTTAACAGCAGAAATTGATTCCATACAAAGATTAACTATTTAAAACTAAGTATTGTACTCTACGACCTCATTAGGCTAAACCATTGCACCTAGCTTCCCAATTTGTGGAAAATTTGAATATCTAAAGCATATTACGGGTCTAAACTGATCCATTACGGCTATTTTCATCCACCTGGGTCGAAAGTTGTCGAATTTAACAGCAGAAATTGATTCCATACAAAGATTTACTATTTAAAACTAAATATTGTACTCTACGACCTCATTAGGCTAAACCATTGCACCTAGCTTCCCACTTTGTGGAAAATTTGAATATCTAAAGCATATTACGGGTCTAAACTGATCCATTACGGCTATTTTCATCCACCTGGGTCGAAAGTTGTCGAAGTTAACAGCAGAAATTGATTCCATACAAAGATTTACTATTTAAAACTAAATATTGTACTCTACGACCTCATTAGGCTAAACCATTGCACCTAGCTTCCCAAGTTGTGGAAAATTTGAATATCTAAAGCATATTACGGGTCTAAACTGATCCATTACGGCAATTTTCATCCACCTGGGTCGAAAGTTGTCGAATTTAACAGCAGAAATTGATTCCATACAAAGATTTACTATTTAAAACTAAATATTGTACTCTACGACCTCATTAGGCTAAACCATTGCACCTAGCTTCCCACTTTGTGGAAAATTTGAATATCTAAAGCATATTACGGGTCTAAACTGATCTATTACGGCTATTTTCATCCACCTGGGTCGAAAGTTGTCGAATTTAACAGCAGAAATTGATTCCATACAAAGATTTACTATTTAAAACTAAATATTGTACTCTACGACCTCATTAAGCTAAACCATTGCACCTAGCTTCCCAATTTGTGGAAAATTTGAATAACTAAAGCATATTACGGGTCTAAACTGATCTATTACGGCTATTTTCATCCACCTGGGTCGAAAGTTGTCGAATTTAACAGCAGAAATTGATTCCATACAAAGATTAACTATTTAAAACTAAATAATGTACTCTACGACCTCATTAAGCTAAACCATTGCACCTAGCTTCCCAATTTGTGGAAAATTTGAATATCTAAAGCATATAACGGGTCTAAACTGATCTATTACGGCTATTTTCATCCACCTGGGTCGAAAGTTGTCGAATTTAACAGCAGAAATTGATTCCATACAAAGATTAACTATTTAAAACTAAATATTGTACTCTACGACCTCATTAGGCTAAACCATTGCACCTAGCTTCCCAATTTGTGGAAAATTTGAATATCTAAAGCATATTACGGGTCTGAACTGATCTATTACGGCTATTTTCATCCACCTGGGTCGAAAGTTGTCGAATTTAACAGCAGAAATTGATTCCATACAAAGACTAACTATTTAAAACTAAATATTGTACTCTACGACCTCATTAAGCTAAACCATTGCACCTAGCTTCCCACTTTGTGGAAAATTTGAATATCTAAAGCATATTACGGGTCTAAACTGATCTATTACGGCTATTTTCATCCACCTGGGTCGAAAGTTGTCGAATTTAACAGCAGAAATTGATTCCATACAAAGATTTACTATTTAAAACTAAATATTGTACTCTGCGACCTCATTAGGCTAAACCATTGCACCTAGCTTCCCACTTTGTGGAAAATTTGAATATCTAAAGCATATTACGGGTCTAAACTGATCTATTACGGCTATTTTCATCCACCTGGGTCGAAAGTTGTCGAATTTAACAGCAGAAATTGATTCCATACAAAGATTTACTATTTAAAACTAAATATTGTACTCTACGACCTCATTAAGCTAAACCATTGCACCTAGCTTCCCAATTTGTGGAAAATTTGAATATCTAAAGCATATTACGGGTCTAAACTGATCCATTACGGCTATTTTCATCCACCTGGGTCGAAAGTTGTCGAATTTAAATATTGTACTCTACGACAACTTTAGGCTAAACCATTGCACCTAGCTTCCCAATTTGTGGAAAATTTGAATATCTAAAGCATATTACGGGTCTAAACTGATCCATTACGACTATTTTCATCCACCTGGGTCGAAAGTTGTCGAATTTAACAGCAGAAATTGATTCCATACAAAGATTTACTATTTAAAACTAAATATTGTACTCTACGACCTCATTAAGCTAAACCATTGCACCTAGCTTCCCAATTTGTGGAAAATTTGAATAACTAAAGCATATTACGGGTCTAATCTGATCCATTACGGCTATTTTCATCCACCTGGGTCGAAAGTTGTCGAATTTAACAGCAGAAATTGATTCCATACAAAGATTAACTATTTAAAACTAAATAATGTACTCTACGACCTCATTAGGCTAAACCATTGCACCTAGCTTCCCAATTTGTGGAAAATTTGAATATCTAAAGCATATTACGGGTCTAAACTGATCTATTACGGCTATTTTCATCCACCTGGGTCGAAAGTTGTCGAATTTAACAGCAGAAATTGATTCCATACAAAGATTAACTATTTAAAACTAAATATTGTACTCTACGACCTCATTAGGCTAAACCATTGCACCTAGATTCCCACTTTGTGGAAAATTTGAATATCTAAAGCATATTACGGGTCTGAACTGATCTATTACGGCTATTTTCATCCACCTGGGTCGAAAGTTGTCGAATTTAACAGCAGAAATTGATTCCATACAAAGACTAACTATTTAAAACTAAATATTGTACTCTACGACCTCATTAAGCTAAACCATTGCACCTAGCTTCCCACTTTGTGGAAAATTTGAATATCTAAAGCATATTACGGGTCTAAACTGATCTATTACGGCTATTTTCATCCACCTGGGTCGAAAGTTGTCGAATTTAACAGCAGAAATTGATTCCATACAAAGATTTACTATTTAAAACTAAATATTGTACTCTGCGACCTCATTAGGCTAAACCATTGCACCTAGCTTCCCACTTTGTGGAAAATTTGAATATCTAAAGCATATTACGGGTCTAAACTGATCTATTACGGCTATTTTCATCCACCTGGGTCGAAAGTTGTCGAATTTAACAGCAGAAATTGATTCCATACAAAGATTTACTATTTAAAACTAAATATTGTACTCTACGACCTCATTAAGCTAAACCATTGCACCTAGCTTCCCAATTTGTGGAAAATTTGAATATCTAAAGCATATTACGGGTCTAAACTGATCCATTACGGCTATTTTCATCCACCTGGGTCGAAAGTTGTCGAATTTAACAGCAGAAATTGATTCCATACAAAGATTAACTATTTAAAACTAAATATTGTACTCTACGACCTCATTAAGCTAAACCATTGCACCTAGCTTCCCACTTTGTGGAAAATTTGAATATCTAAAGCATATTACGGGTCTAAACTGATCTATTACGGCTATTTTCATCCACCTGGGTCGAAAGTTGTCGAATTTAACAGCAGAAATTGATTCCATACAAAGATTAACTATTTAAAACTAAATATTGTACTCTACGACCTCATTAGGCTAAACCATTGCACCTAGCTTCCCACTTTGTGGAAAATTTGAATATCTAAAGCATATTACGGGTCTAAACTGATCTATTACGGCTATTTTCATCCACCTGGGTCGAAAGTTGTCGAATTTAAAAGCAGAAATTGATTCCATACAAAGATTAACTATTTAAAACTAAATATTGTACTCTACGACCTCATTAGGCTAAACCATTGCACCTAGCTTCCCACTTTGTGGAAAATTTGAATATCTTAAGCATATTACGGGTCTAAACTGATCTATTACGGCTATTTTCATCCACCTGGGTCGAAAGTTGTCGAATTTAACAGCAGAAATTGATTCCATACAAAGATTAACTATTTAAAACTAAATATTGTACTCTACGACCTCATTAAGCTAAACCATTGCACCTAGCTCCCCACTTTGTGGAAAATTTGAATATCTAAAGCATATTACGGGTCTAAACTGATCTATTACGGCTATTTTCATCCACCTGGGTCGAAAGTTGTCGAATTTAACAGCAGAAATTGATTCCATACAAAGATTAACTATTTAAAACTAAATATTGTACTCTACGACCTCATTAAGCTAAACCATTGCACCTAGCTTCCCACTTTGTGGAAAATTTGAATATCTAAAGCATATTACGGGTCTAAACTGATCTATTACGGCTATTTTCATCCACCTGGGTCGAAAGTTGTCGAATTTAACAGCAGAAATTGATTCCATATAAAGATTTACTATTTAAAACTAAATATTGTACTCTACGACCTCATTAGGCTAAACCATTGCACCTAGCTTCCCACTTTGTGGAAAATTTGAATATCTAAAGCATATTACGGGTCTAAACTGATCCATTACGGCTATTTTCATCCACCTGGGTCGAAAGTTGTCGAAGTTAACAGCAGAAATTGATTCCATACAAAGATTTACTATTTAAAACTAAATATTGTACTCTACGACCTCATTAGGCTAAACCATTGCACCTAGCTTCCCAATTTGTGGAAAATTTGAATATCTAAAGCATATTACGGGTCTAAACTGATCCATTACGGCTATTTTCAGCCACCTGGGTCGAAAGTTGTCGAATTAACTATTTAAAACTAAATATTGTACTCTACGACCTCATTAGGCTAAACCATTGCACCTAGCTTCCCAATTTGTGGAAAATTTGAATATCTAAAGCATATTACGGGTCTAAACTGATCCATTACGGCTATTTTCATCCACCTGGGTCGAAAGTTGTCGAAGTTAACAGCAGAAATTGATTCCATACACAGATTTACTATTTAAAACTAAATATTGTACTCTACGACCTCATTAAGCTAAACCATTGCACCTAGCTTCCCACTTTGTGGAAAATTTTGAATATCTAAAGCATATTACGGGTCTAAACTGATCTATTACGGCTATTTTCATCCACCTGGGTCGAAAGTTGTCGAATTTAACAGCAGAAATTGATTCCATACAAAGATTAACTATTTAAAACTAAATAATGTACTCTACGACCTCATTAAGCTAAACCATTGCACCTAACTTCCCAATTTGTGGAAAATTTGAATATCTAAAGCATATTACGGGTCTAAACTGATCTATTACGGCTATTTTCATCCACCTGGGTCGAAAGTTGTCGAATTTAAAAGCAGAAATTGATTCCAAACAAAGATTAACTATTTAAAACTAAATATTGTACTCTACGACCTCATTAGGCTAAACCATTGCACCTAGCTTCCCACTTTGTGGAAAATTTGAATATCTAAAGCATATTACGGGTCTAAACTGATCTATTACGGCTATTTTCATCCACCTGGGTCGAAAGTTGTCGAATTTAACAGCAGAAATTGATTCCATACAAAGATTTACTATTTAAAACTAAATATTGTACTCTGCGACCTCATTAGGCTAAACCATTGCACCTAGCTTCCCACTTTGTGGAAAATTTGAATATCTAAAGCATATTACGGGTCTAAACTGATCTATTACGGCTATTTTCATCCACCTGGGTCGAAAGTTGTCGAATTTAACAGCAGAAATTGATTCCATACAAAGATTTACTATTTAAAACTAAATATTGTACTCTACGACCTCATTAAGCTAAACCATTGCACCTAGCTTCCCAATTTGTGGAAAATTTGAATATCTAAAGCATATTACGGGTCTAAACTGATCCATTACGGCTATTTTCATCCACCTGGGTCGAAAGTTGTCGAATTTAACAGCAGAAATTGATTCCATACAAAGATTAACTATTTAAAACTAAATAATGTACTCTACGACCTCATTAAGCTAAACCATTGCACCTAGCTTCCCAATTTGTGGAAAATTTGAATATCTAAAGCATATTACGGGTCTAAACTGATCTATTACGGCTATTTTCATCCACCTGGGTCGAAAGTTGTCGAATTTAACAGCAGAAATTGATTCCATACAAAGATTAACTATTTAAAACTAAATAATGTACTCTACGACCTCATTAAGCTAAACCATTGCACCTAGCTTCCCAATTTGTGGAAAATTTGAATATCTAAAGCATATTACGGGTCTAAACTGATCTATTACGGCTATTTTCATCCACCTGGGTCGAAAGTTGTCGAATTTAACAGCAGAAATTGATTCCATACAAAGATTTACTATTTAAAACTAAATATTGTACTCTACGACCTCATTAAGCTAAACCATTGCACCTAGCTTCCCAATTTGTGGAAAATTTGAATATCTAAAGCATATTACGGGTCTAAACTGATCCATTACGGCTATTTTCATCCACCTGGGTCGAAAGTTGTCGAATTTAACAGCAGAAATTGATTCCATACAAAGATTAACTATTTAAAACTAAATATTGTACTCAACGACCTCATTAAGCTAAACCATTGCACCTAGCTTCCCAATTTGTGGAAAATTTGAATATCTAAAGCATATTACGGGTCTAAACTGATCTATTACGGCTATTTTCATCCACCTGGGTCGAAAGTTGTCGAATTTAACAGCAGAAATTGATTCCATACAAAGATTAACTATTTAAAACTAAATATTGTACTCTACGACCTCATTAAGCTAAACCATTGCACCTAGCTTCCCACTTTGTGGAAAATTTGAATATCTAAAGCATATTACGGGTCTAAACTGATCCATTACGGCTATTTTCATCCACCTTGCTCGAAAGTTGTCAAAGTTAACAGCAGAAATTGATTCCATACAAAGATTTACTATTTAAAACTATATATTGTACTCTACGACCTCATTAAGCTAAACCATTGCACCTAGCTTCCCACTTTGTGGAAAATTTGAATATCTAAAGCATATTACGGGTCTAAACTGATCCATTACGGCTATTTTCATCCACCTGGGTCG
This sequence comes from Lordiphosa clarofinis, assembly GCA_018904275.1. Classification (NCBI taxonomy): domain Eukaryota; kingdom Metazoa; phylum Arthropoda; class Insecta; order Diptera; family Drosophilidae; genus Lordiphosa; species Lordiphosa clarofinis. The sequence goes on along the minus strand of JAEIGQ010000314.1, from coordinate 135,673 downwards.
AAAGTTGTCGAATTTAACAGCAGAAATTGATTCCATACAAAGATTAACTATTTAAAACTAAATATTGTACTCTACGACCTCATTAAGCTAAACCATTGCACCTAGCTTCCCACTTTGTGGAAAATTTGAATATCTAAAGCATATTACGGGTCTAAACTGATCCATTACGGCTATTTTCATCCACCTGGGTCGAAAGTTGTCGAATTTAACAGCAGAAATTGATTCCATACAAAGATTAACTATTTAAAACTAAATATTGTACTCAACGACCTCATTAAGCTAAACCATTGCACCTAGCTTCCCAATTTGTGGAAAATTTGAATATCTAAAGCATATTACGGGTCTAAACTGATCTATTACGGCTATTTTCATCCACCTGGGTCGAAAGTTGTCGAATTTAACAGCAGAAATTGATTCCATACAAAGATTAACTATTTAAAACTAAATATTGTACTCTACGACCTCATTAAGCTAAACCATTGCACCTAGCTTCCCACTTTGTGGAAAATTTGAATATCTAAAGCATATTACGGGTCTAAACTGATCCATTACGGCTATTTTCATCCACCTTGCTCGAAAGTTGTCAAAGTTAACAGCAGAAATTGATTCCATACAAAGATTTACTATTTAAAACTATATATTGTACTCTACGACCTCATTAAGCTAAACCATTGCACCTAGCTTCCCACTTTGTGGAAAATTTGAATATCTAAAGCATATTACGGGTCTAAACTGATCCATTACGGCTATTTTCATCCACCTGGGTCGAAAGTTGTCGAATTTAACAGCAGAAATTGATTCCATACAAAGATTAACTATTTAAAACTAAATATTGTACTCTACGACCTCATTAAGCTAAACCATTGCACCTAGCTTCCCACTTTGTGGAAAATTTGAATAGCTAAAGCATATTACGGGTGTAAACTGATGGCGCTGCGAAATAAGGCCCCAATGAAATAAGGCCCCAAAAAAAAAATGAAATAAGGCCCCAAAAATTTATATGGAAAACAAAAACAACGATTTTTTCTCAAATTTGGGGTGTTATTTCATTTTTTTGGGGCTTTATTTCCTAAATAAAATTTCAAAATGAAATAAGTCCCCAAAAGAAGAAATGAAACAAGGCCCCAAAAATTAGGTTTGCGGTCTTATTTCATTTCGCGGATATAAGACCCCAATTTTTAATATGAATTTTTTGGGGTCTTATTTCATTTGTCTTATTTTTGCTGATATATGGAAAAAAATTCCAATAACGGTTAATTTTCTTATCTGCCTGCGTTTTCTGACTTGGTATTTGATGCATTTTTGTACAGATGTGCAAAAGTACCGTTTTACAATTAGTTCAGTGATAAGCTTTTGAGTTTGTTGATCAGTTTAGTCATTTGCATTGTGTAAAGCAGACGTTCAAGTGCGAGATAAAATTATGAAGTGCGAAAAAATTGTTGCATTACGGCGAACTGGAAATTTGTTCTACTTCAAAGAACAGTAAAAAATCTTAGCGCTGCAGACGAAATTTTTTTTATATGAAAACTTTTTATATTATATCAAAAAAATTGTGTCAATCTAAGCGCCGCAGGCGAAAATTTTTTACAAAAAAATCGCGCGATTTTTGTGTAAGAAATTTTCATTATTATTTAATGTTATAGGTAGTTTTTTTTTTTTTTTTTTTTTTGTGCTGACGGAAATCCTCTAACTGAACCCTCCCCGAGGGTGTCGGCTGGGCAATGGACACTGTATGTACCTCGGCTTAAAGCGAGCTATATACCTAGTGTCACTTGCGCGTCTTACACCCAGGAAATGCAGTGTCTAGCTAAGGTGACGGCCAGTTCTGTCCAGCTTTAGTTGGGCAGAGTTGAGCAAGAGCCATGGTTACGAGGTGCCTGGCAGTAGGCATAAAATGCTATGGGGTGGTACCCAAGAACAAAATGCAACCACCATGGTCATTTCCAAAAATGCACAACATAAAGGACCAAACTCGGGCTGGGATATCAGCCCAAACGTCGGTGGAAGGCGTGACTGCTACCACCGGCGGGCACGGTGGGGAGAAATCCCCTCTTCGTGTCGCCAGCGGTCACACCTCTGTCGCGGTTGGAGCAGGCCAAGACAGTTGTACAGCTACTGCCACAACGTCAAAAGCCAAAGTGTGGCGTGGTACCGCAGTCGATACAGACTCGGACTGCGAGTCGCACGGCGGCTCTATAAACACGGAGGCCGAGGAAAAGCTGCTGCTTTCCCCAGTCCTGTCGGGTTCTAGCACCTCTTGTAAGGTAAGGCCCAAAAGGACGAAGGAAGGCATGCGAGCGAAGGCCCAATATAAGGCGGCCCTCAAGATTAAAGCGAGGCTCGATGGCAGCGGTAAGCTCACCCTAGAGGAGAGCAACAAGCTGGCGTGGGCTGAGCAAAAGATCAAGGAGGGTCGCAAACACTTTGCGGAGAGACAGGCGATGCAAGCCACCTCCGCATTATACGCCAACAAAGTGGAGGAGAGCTTGGCTGTTAAGCGGCAGCGCTCAACTGAGCAAGCGAAGGTGGAGGCCCCAGCCAGCAAACGGCCACGCCCAAGACCGCAGAGCAAGGCTCCACCAAGCTCTACTCCAAAGGGAAAAACGCCGGGAAAGGAGTCAGCCAGTGACGTGGCGAAACGGCATCTGACCGTAGCCCTCGTCGACAAAAGCGACCCTTTCGGCAAAATGACCCTGGAACAGTGGAAGCTAGTGGAGGGGAAGCTGTTCGAGGAGATTTTCAAAAGGATGGACGACCCAGCAGCGCAACCTGTCACGTTTGACGGAGCAGGCTGGCTGTTTGGAGTCAAAATCCTTAAATGTAAGGACGACCTCACCCTCAAGTGGGTCACCAGCGTCGTTGCAGACATGGGAAGCCCATGGGAGGGTGCCCAGCTGGAAGTAGTTGACAGAACTTGTATTCCGTCAGTGCCGAAAGCGAAAGTACTCTTCCCAAGGGTTGTACCAAAGGAGCAGGCGCTGAAACTATTAAGGTGGCAAAACCCAGACGTGCCAACAGCTGACTGGAAGGTACTGCATGTTGCTAAGCCCGACAAGAACGGGCAGCACATGGTCCTCCAGATCAACAAGGAGGCCGATGATTTGCTCTACCCTAAATTCGGGAAGATGGCGTGGGGAGTAGGAAGCGTGCACCTACGACTCAAAAAGCGCCATCCCGAAGACAAGAACGAGCACACGCTAGAGGCTGGAGAGGTCGAGAAAGACCTAGGCATCGACGAGATGGTCGATAAAGCCAGCAGCCTCGATATAACGGAGGTAGAGACCGAAAGGGATGAGGAATCAGCCACAGCAGCTGACCCACCCAGTATGGAGGACGATGAGGATGTGGACGCAACCATGGTAGTTGACCCATCCAGGCCTGGGGACGCCGACAACGACCATGCAGTTGAAGGTCCTCCAGGTCAACTTGCATAAAAGCAAGCTTGCGTCGGCGGAGCTCCTATTAACCCTTGAGACAGGGCCCGCCGAAGTGGCCTTAGTTCAGGAACCTTGGATTGCGGCAGGGAACAAGGTCTCAGGGCTAAGGTCACAAAACTACAACGTTTTCTATCCCACCGCAGTAAGTAAGGCAAGGACGGCCATTCTGGTAAGAAAAGGCATCTATGCTTACCTTATGTCTAATTACAGCACGGATGACCTCACAGTTGTGGCCCTGGAAGGTCGCGATGATGAGCCAATACTATTGGCATCCTGCTACATGGCACACGAGCGAGAGTCGCCACCGCCCGAGCTCGAACACTTAACGGCTGAGGCGAGCAGGAGAAAACAACCACTCGTCGTCGGAACGGACGCCAACGCACATCACACCGTGTGGGGTAGTCCAGACATCAATGACAGAGGTGAGTCACTCTTAAGCTTTATCCTACAAACTAACCTTAAAATAGAAAACGTTGGAGATGTGCCCACATATGTGGGACCAACATCGGCCAATGTCCTAGACCTAACTCTGACCTTAGGGAATAGTACACAGGCATCAGAATGGAGAGTCCTTGATAGAAACTCCTTCTCAGACCACAAGTACATCCAATTTAAGATCGAGTTCAACCACAACCAAACCAGAAACGCCTATAGGAACCCCCGGAACACAGACTGGGTGAAGTACCTTAGAACGGTAGAATCAAAACTACCAAAGCCAACGAGTATCTGCTCGGTAGGCGACATTGAGAGGTCCGTGGAGACGCTCACAGCCAACCTAACCGCAGCATACAAAACCTCCTGCAAACTCACAGTTAGCAAAAGGAGAACCAGACCCCCTGGTGGACCCCAGCGCTGAAAGAGCAGAGGAATGACGTGCAAGAATGCTTCAAACTCGCCAAACAAGCGGATGAGCAAATAATCTGGGAGGAATACAAGATTAGACTTCGCGTCTTCAAAAAAGAAGTACGGAAGGCAAAACAGAACTCTTGGAGAAACTTCTGCTCCAGCATAGAGAAGGTCTCCGAAACAGCTAGACTCAGGAAACTGCTTTCAAAGCAGCCACCCATGCAGAGTCAGCTAAAAACGAACGACGGACACTGGACAGAAAGCAGCAGGGAAGCGACATGTGCTCTACTTGATGCGCACTTTCCAGGCTGCACTCCAGTCACTGAGGCAGATACGCCTCAAGACCTACACACGCAACAAGTCAGCATCCCAGACGATATCATCACTCCAGAAAAGATCCGATGGGCGATCGACTCGTTCGCGAGTTATAAATCCCCAGGGCTAGATGGAATATTCCCAGCCATGCTAAAAACGATCAAATGCGCAATCGTCCCATGGCTACGATCCATTTTTATAGCATGCTTGAGGTGGAGCTATGTACCTGTGGCCTGGAGGACAGCACGCGTTGTATTCCTGCCCAAAGCAGGGAAATGCAGTCACGTGCAACCAAAGACTACAGGCCCATCAGCCTCACATCATTCCTGCTCAAAACAATGGAGAAGCTACTGGACCTTCACATAAGAGAAGGCATGAACCTGACCTTGGAGGGAAACCAGCACGCCTACACGAAAGGGAAATCGGTGGAAACAGCGCTACACTCCCTAGTAGCCACCATCGAGAAGGCACTGTACCATCAAGAATTTGCCCTGGGAGCATTCCTTGACATTTCGGGTGCATTCAACAACGTCACTACAGAAGCAATAATGCGAAGCCTAAGAGCCCTAGCAATACACACGGCATTGGACTCCTGGATATATAACCTGCTGAGCTGCAGAAGAGTACAAGCCGAGTGGGGTACCACAACCATTACAAGAGAGGCACACGGCGGAACGCCCCAGGGCGGAGTCCTGTCACCTCTTCTATGGAACCTTGTGGTCAACGAATTACTTAAAAAATTTCGCAGGAAAGCACCCAAGATAACCGCATATGCCGACGACATAAGCATAATTATTATGGGAAAATGTCCATCGACTGTCAGCTCAATCATGGACTCTACTCTCAGAGAGATACTAAAGTGGGCCACAGAAGCCGGACTTAGCATCAATGCGGAGAAGACGGACCTCATTCTCTTCACCAAGAGATACAAGGTACCGCAATGGACTCCACCCACGATAAATGGAACACCGCTAACGCCAAAAAACAACGTAAAATACCTTGGAGTAGTAATCGATAGTAAACTATCCTGGAGACTCAATGTGGAGGAAAGGGTGAAAAAGGCAACCAATGCGCTATATGCATCCCAGAAGATGCTAAGCAGCACTTGGGGCCTATCACCAAGACTAACACACTGGCTCTTCATATCAGTTATACGACCGATACTACTACACGGTATATTGGTATGGTGGCAAGCCACAGAGAAGTCCACATATCTAAAGCTGATGGAAAAGGCCCAGCGGCAGGCACTGGTCTGCATAACGGGGGCGCTGCGGTCTACTCCAACAAAAGCACTGGAACACATCCTAGGTGTCAACCCCCTGGACATCCAAGCACGCCTCACTGCACACAGGACGGCCCAACGTCTTTGCGCGGCTGGCACCATGGCTCTACAAAGCTATGGACACAGCACAGTGGGCAGAGAGATCAACAGTAGCACGGACTACATGATCCCAAAAACCAACTTTACAGGCGCATCAGCATTACTGGGACCAGAAGACTGGCGTACAGGGCTGGCTCAGGAAGCAATGCACCTTTTCACGGACGGCTCAAAGATGGCCTCAGGAGTCGGAGCCGCCGTGTACTGCAAGGAACCGGAATTGAAACTCTCCTACAAACTGCCAAACCACTGCACTATATTCCAGGCGGAAGTTTTCGCCATAAGGAAAGCAGCCGAACTGGCAGAATTACACGCACCAAACGATCAAATCAACATATACGTAGACAGTCAAGCGGCAATCAAAGCAATGCAGAGTCACGCCATCAACTCCAAAATGTTCTGGCAAGCAGAGAAGCAATAGATTCCCTCAGCACCTCCAGCAAGGTGCAAATCTACTGGATTCCCAGCCACCAGGGCATCGATGGAAACGAAATGGCGGACACTCTTGCAAAAGCCGGGGTCGCACTAAGCCGAGAAGCAACACTAAATATACCTATCTCCCTACAGACGCTATACAGCAAGATGGAGGAGATAGCGGAGAAAGAAGCAGAGGAAAAGTGGAAGAACACGACCGGCTGCAGAATCTCTAAAATTATGTGCAATAAGAGAGACAAAAACTCACGCACTATACGCTGCAGCTCCAAAGAAGAGACTGCAGACTGCTTATAGGCATATTAACTGGTCACTGCCTAGCAGCCGCTCACGCGATAAAGCTAGGCATCACGACAGCAGACACCTGCAGGAAATGCAAGGAACCTGGAGTAGCAGAAACTCTAGAACACCTCATCTGCAGCTGCCCAGCAATCGCCACGACAAGATTAAAACATCTGCACTCCCCAAGCTTCACCACTCTGGAAGAGGCAGCCAAGAGCTCCCCCAAACAACTATTGGCATTTGCCAAAACGTCAAGAATCCTACAGGATTTCTAAAGGAAATGGTACCATAAAGCACCCGGCCTCACTAAGGACCGTAAGGTCTATGTGTGGCCCCCCCCTACATGGGGCCAGCCGGTAATACCTACCTACCTATAGGTAGTTTGTTTCACTAAAAATCCAAATAAAAAAATATTTTAAAATTTTATATTAGTTCCAATAGTTTTTATTTTATTGAATAAATTGAATAAAGCAATAAAATGAACAAAAAAAATAGAATTGAAACATTGGGGTGTTATTTCATTTTTCAAAATGGGGTATTATTTCATTATGAAATAACACCCCAAATTTGGGGCTATATTTCATTTTTTTTTGGGGCCTTATTTCATTTCAGTGGGGCCTTATTTCGTAATTTAAATTGGGTATTATTTCATTATGAAATAACTCCCCAAATTTGGGGCCTTATTTCATTTTATCGTTTAGGGACTTATTTCATTGGGGACTTATTGCCTGCAGCCTAAACTGATCTATTACGGCTATTTTCATCCACCTTGCTCGAAAGTTGTCGAATTTAACAGCAGAAATTGATTCCATACAAAGATTTACTATTTAAAACTAAATATTGTACTCTACGACCTCATTAAGCTAAACCATTGCACCTAGCTTCCCACTTTGTGGAAAATTTGAATATCTAAAGCATATTACGGGTCTAAACATCCATTACGGCTATTTTCATCCACCTTGCTCGAAAGTTGTCAAAGTTAACAGCAGAAATTGATTCCATACAAAGATTTACTATTTAAAACTATATATTGTACTCTACGACCTCATTAAGCTAAACCATTGCACCTAGCTTCCCACTTTGTGGAAAATTTGAATATCTAAAGCATATTACGGGTCTAAACTGATCCATTACGGCTATTTTCATCCACCTGGGTCGAAAGTTGTCGAAGTTAACAGCAGAAATTGATTCCATACAAAGATTTACTATTTAAAAATAAATATTGTTCTCTACGACCTCATTAGGCTAAACCATTGCACCTAGCTTCCCAATTTGTGGAAAATTTGAATATCTAAAGCATATTACGGGTCTAAACTGATCCATTACGGCTATTTTCATCCACCTGGGTCGAAAGTTGTCGAATTTAACAGCAGAAATTGATTCCATACAAAGATTAACTATTTAAAACTAAATATTGTACTCTACGACCTCATTAAGCTAAACCATTGCACCTAGCTTCCCACTTTGTGGAAAATTTGAATATCTAAAGCATATTACGGGTCTAAACTGATCTATTACGGCTATTTTCATCCACCTGGGTCGAAAGTTGTCGAATTTAACAGCAGAAATTGATTCCATACAAAGATTAACTATTTAAAACTAAATATTGTACTCTACGACCTCATTAGGCTAAACCATTGCACCTAGCTGCCCACTTTGTGGAAAATTTGAATATCTTAAGCATATTACGGGTTTAAACTGATCCATTACGGCTATTTTCATCCACCTGGGTCGAAAGTTGTCGAATTTAACAGCAGAAATTGATTCCATACAAAGATTAACTATTTAAAACTAAATATTGTACTCTACGACCTCATTAGGCTAAGCCATTGCACCTAGCTTCCCACTTTGTGGAAAATTTGAATATCTAAAGCATATTACGGGTCTAAACTGATCTATTACGGCTATTTTCATCCACCTGGGTCGAAAGTTGTCGAATTTAACAGCAGAAATTGATTCCATACAAAGATTTACTATTTAAAACTAAATATTGTACTCTACGACCTCATTAAGCTAAACCATTGCACCTAGCTTCCCAATTTGTGGAAAATTTGAATATCTAAAGCATATTACGGGTCTAAACTGATCCATTACGGCTATTTTCATCCACCTGGGTCGAAAGTTGTCGAATTTAACAGCAGAAATTGATTCCATACAAAGATTAACTATTTAAAACTAAATATTGTACTCAACGACCTCATTAAGCTAAACCATTGCACCTAGCTTCCCAATTTGTGGAAAATTTGAATATCTAAAGCATATTACGGGTCTAAACTGATCTATTACGGCTATTTTCATCCACCTGGGTCGAAAGTTGTCGAATTTAACAGCAGAAATTGATTCCATACAAAGATTAACTATTTAAAACTAAATATTGTACTCTACGACCTCATTAAGCTTAACCATTGCACCTCTCTTCCCACTTTGTGGAAAATTTGAATATCTAAAGCATATTACGGGTCTAAACTGATCCTTTACGGCTATTTTCATCCACCTGGGTCGAAAGTTGTCGAATTTAACAGCAGAAATTGATTCCATACAAAGAATTACTATTTAAAACTAAATATTGTACTCTACGACCTCATTAGGCTAAGCCATTGCACCTAGCTTCCCAATTTGTGGAAAATTTGAATATCTAAATCATATTTCGGGTCTAAACTGATCTATTACGGCTATTTTCATCCACCTGGGTCGAAAGATGTCGAAGTTAACAGCAGAAATTGACTCCATACAAAGATTTACCATTTAAAACTAAATATTGTACTCTACGACCTCATTAGGCTAAACCGTTGCACCTAGCTTCCCAATTTGTGGAAAATTTGAATATCTAAAGCATATTACGGGTCTAAACTGATCTATTACGGCTATTTTCATCCACCAGGGTCGAAAGTTGTCGAAGTTAACAGCAGAAATTGACTCCATACAAAGATTTACTATTTAAAACTAAATATTGTACTCTACGACCTCATTAGGCTAAACCATTGCACCTAGCTTCCCAATTTATGGAAAATTTGAATATATAAAGCATATTACGGGTCTAAACTGATCCTTTACGGCTATTTTCATCCACCTGGGTCGAAAGTTGTCGAATTTAACAGCAGAAATTGATTCCATACAAAGATTTACTATTTAAAACTAAATATTGTACTCTACGACCTCATTAGGCTAAATATGAATATCTAAAGCATATTACGGCTCTAAACTGATCTATTACGGTTATTTTCATCCACCTGGGTCGAAAGTTGTCGAATTTAACAGCAGAAATTGATTCCATACAAAGATTAACTATTTAAAACTAAATATTGTACTCTACGACCTCATTAAGCTTAACCATTGCACCTCTCTTCCCACTTTGTGGAAAATTTGAATATCTAAAGCATATTACGGGTCTAAACTGATCCATTACGGCTATTTTCATCCAACTGGGTCGAAAGTTGTCGAAGTTAACAGCAGAAATTGATTCCATACAAAGATTTACTATTTAAAACTAAATATTGTACTCTACGACCTCATTAGGCTAAACCATTGCACCTAGCTTCCCAATTTGTGGAAAATTTGAATATCTAAAGCATATTACGGGTCTAAACTGATCTATTACGGCTATTTTCATCCACCTGGGTCGAAAGTTGTCGAATTTAACAGCAGAAATTGATTCCATACAAAGATTTACTATTTAAAACTAAATATTGTACTCTACGACCTCATTAAGCTAAACCATTGCACCTAGCTTCCCAATTTGTGGAAAATTTGAATATCTAAAGCATATTACGGGTCTAAACTGATCCATTACGGCTATTTTCATCCACCTGGGTCGAAAGTTGTCGAATTTAACAGCAGAAATTGATTCCATACAAAGATTAACTATTTAAAACTAAATATTGTACTCAACGACCTCATTAAGCTAAACCATTGCACCTAGCTTCCCAATTTGTGGAAAATTTGAATATCTAAAGCATATTACGGGTCTAAACTGATCTATTACGGCTATTTTCATCCACCTGGGTCGAAAGTTGTCGAATTTAACAGCAGAAATTGATTCCATACAAAGATTAACTATTTAAAACTAAATATTGTACTCTACGACCTCATTAAGCTTAACCATTGCACCTCTCTTCCCACTTTGTGGAAAATTTGAATATCTAAAGCATATTACGGGTCTAAACTGATCCTTTACGGCTATTTTCATCCACCTGGGTCGAAAGTTGTCGAATTTAACAGCAGAAATTGATTCCATACAAAGAATTACTATTTAAAACTAAATATTGTACTCTACGACCTCATTAGGCTAAGCCATTGCACCTAGCTTCCCAATTTGTGGAAAATTTGAATATCTAAATCATATTTCGGGTCTAAACTGATCTATTACGGCTATTTTCATCCACCTGGGTCGAAAGATGTCGAAGTTAACAGCAGAAATTGACTCCATACAAAGATTTACCATTTAAAACTAAATATTGTACTCTACGACCTCATTAGGCTAAACCGTTGCACCTAGCTTCCCAATTTGTGGAAAATTTGAATATCTAAAGCATATTACGGGTCTAAACTGATCTATTACGGCTATTTTCATCCACCAGGGTCGAAAGTTGTCGAAGTTAACAGCAGAAATTGACTCCATACAAAGATTTACTATTTAAAACTAAATATTGAACTCTACGACCTCATTAGGCTAAACCATTGCACCTAGCTTCCCAATTTATGGAAAATTTGAATATATAAAGCATATTACGGGTCTAAACTGATCCTTTACGGCTATTTTCATCCACCTGGGTCGAAAGTTGTCGAATTTAACAGCAGAAATTGATTCCATACAAAGATTTACTATTTAAAACTAAATATTGTACTCTACGACCTCATTAGGCTAAACCATTGCACCTAGCTTCCCACTTTGTGGAAAATTTGAATATCTAAAGCATATTACTGGTCTAAACTGATCCATTACGGCTATTTTCATCCACCTGGGTCGAAAGTTGTCGAATTTAACAGCAGAAATTGATTCCATACAAAGATTAACTATTTAAAACTAAATATTGTACTCTACGACCTCATTAAGCTAGACCATTGCACCTAGCTTCCCACTTTGTAGAAAATTTGAATATCTAAAGCATATTACGGGTCTAAACTGATCTATTACGGCTATTTTCATCCACCTGGGTCGAAAGTTGTCGAATTTAACAGCAGAAATTGATTCCATACAAAGATTTACTACTTAAAACTAAATATTGTAATCTACGACCTCATTAAGCTAAACCATTGCACCTAGCTTCCCACTTTGTGGAAAATTTGAATATCTTAAGCATATTACGGGTCTAAACTGATCCATTACGGCTATTTTCATCCACCTGGGTCGAAAGTTGTCGAATTTAACAGCAGAAATTGATTCCATACAAAGATTTACTATTTAAAACTAAATATTGTACTCTACGACCTCATTAAGCTAAACCATTGCACCTAGCTTCCCACTTTGTGGAAAATTTGAATATCTAAAGCATTTTACGGGTCTAAACTGATCCATTACGGCTATTTTCATCCACCTGGGTCGAAAGTTGTCGAAGTTAACAGCAGAAATTGATTCCATACACAGATTTACTATTTAAAACTAAATATTGTACTCTACGACCTCATTAAGCTAAACCATTGCACCTAGCTTCCCACTTTGTGGAAAATTTGAATATCTTAAGCATATTACTGGTCTAAACTGATCCATTACGGCTATTTTCATCCACCTGGGTCGAAAGTTGTCGAATTTAACAGCAGAAATTGATTCCATACAAAGATTAACTATTTAAAACTAAATATTGTACTCTACGACCTCATTAAGCTAAACCATTGCACCTAGCTTCCCACTTTGTGGAAAATTTGAATATCTTAAGCATATTACGGGTCTAAACTGATCTATTACGGCTATTTTCATCCACCTGGGTCGAAAGTTGTCGAATTTAACAGCAGAAATTGATTCCATACAAAGATTTACTATTTAAAACTAATTATTGTACTCTACGACCTCATTAGGCTAAACCATTGCACCTAGCTTCCCAATTTGTGGAAAATTTGAATATCTAAAGCATATAACGGGTCTAAACTGATCCATTACGGCTATTTTCATCCACCTGGGTCGAAAGTTGTCGAAGTTAACAGCAGAGATTGACTCCATACAAAGATTTACCATTTAAAACTAAATATTGTACTCTACGACCTCATTAGGCTAAACCATTGCACCTAGCTTCCCAGTTTGTGGAAAGTTTGAATATCTAAAGCATATTACGGGTCTAAACTGATCCATTACGGCTATTTTCAGCCACCTGGGTCGAAAGTTGTCGAATTAACTATTTAAAACTAAATATTGTACTCTACGACCTCATTAGGCTAAACCATTGCACCTAGCTTCCCAATTTGTGGAAAATTTGAATATCTAAAGCATATTACGGGTCTAAACTGATCCATTACGGCTATTTTCATCCACCTGGGTCGAAAGTTGTCGAATTTAACAGCAGAAATTGATTCCATACAAAGATTTACTATTTAAAACTAAATATTGTACTCTACGACCTCATTAAGCGAAACCATTGCACCTAGCTTCCCACTTTGTGGAAAATTTGAATATCTAAAGCATATTACGGGTCTAAACTGATCCATTACGGCTATTTTCATCCACATGGGTCGAAAGTTGTCGAATTTAACAGCAGAAATTGATTCCATACAAAGATTAACTATTTAAAACTAAGTATTGTACTCTACGACCTCATTAGGCTAAACCATTGCACCTAGCTTCCCAATTTGTGGAAAATTTGAATATCTAAAGCATATTACGGGTCTAAACTGATCCATTACGGCTATTTTCATCCACCTGGGTCGAAAGTTGTCGAATTTAACAGCAGAAATTGATTCCATACAAAGATTTACTATTTAAAACTAAATATTGTACTCTACGACCTCATTAGGCTAAACCATTGCACCTAGCTTCCCACTTTGTGGAAAATTTGAATATCAAAAGCATATTACGGGTCTAAACTGATCCATTACGGCTATTTTCATCCACCTGGGTCGAAAGTTGTCGAAGTTAACAGCAGAAATTGATTCCATACAAAGATTTACTATTTAAAACTAAATATTGTACTCTACGACCTCATTAGGCTAAACCATTGCACCTAGCTTCCCAAGTTGTGGAAAATTTGAATATCTAAAGCATATTACGGGTCTAAACTGATCCATTACGGCTATTTTCATCCACCTGGGTCGAAAGTTGTCGAATTTAACAGCTGAAATTGATTCCATACAAAGACTAACTATTTAAAACTAAATATTGTACTCTACGACCTCATTAAGCTAAACCATTGCTCCTAGCTTCCCACTTTGTGGAAAATTTGAATATCTAAAGCATATTACGGGTCTAAACTGATCTATTACGGCTATTTTCATCCACCTGGGTCGAAAGTTGTCGAATTTAACAGCAGAAATTGATTCCATACAAAGATTTACTATTTAAAACTAAATATTGTACTCTACGACCTCATTAGGCTAAACCATTGCACCTAGCTTCCCACTTTGTGGAAAATTTGAATATCTAAAGCATATTACGGGTCTAAACTGATCTATTACGGCTATTTTCATCCACCTGGGTCGAAAGTTGTCGAATTTAACAGCAGAAATTGATTCCATACAAAGATTTACTATTTAAAACTAAATATTGTACTCTACGACCTCATTAAGCTAAACCATTGCACCTAGCTTCCCAATTTGTGGAAAATTTGAATAACTAAAGCATATTACGGGTCTAAACTGATCTATTACGGCTATTTTCATCCACCTGGGTCGAAAGTTGTCGAATTTAACAGCAGAAATTGATTCCATACAAAGATTAACTATTTAAAACTAAATAATGAACTCTACGACCTCATTAAGCTAAACCATTGCACCTAGCTTCCCACTTTGTGGAAAATTTGAATATCTTAAGCATATTACGGGTCTAAACTGATCTATTACGGCTATTTTCATCCACCTGGGTCGAAAGTTGTCGAATTAACTATTTAAAACTAAATATTGTACTCTACGACCTCATTAGGCTAAACCATTGCACCTAGCTTCCCAATTTGTGGAAAATTTGAATATCTAAAGCATATTACGGGTCTAAACTGATCCATTACGGCTATTTTCATCCACCTGGGTCGAAAGTTGTCGAATTTAACAGCAGAAATTGATTCCATACAAAGATTTACTATTTAAAACTAAATATTGTACTCTACGACCTCATTAAGCGAAACCATTGCACCTAGCTTCCCACTTTGTGGAAAATTTGAATATCTAAAGCATATTACGGGTCTAAACTGATCCATTACGGCTATTTTCATCCACATGGGTCGAAAGTTGTCGAATTTAACAGCAGAAATTGATTCCATACAAAGATTAACTATTTAAAACTAAGTATTGTACTCTACGACCTCATTAGGCTAAACCATTGCACCTAGCTTCCCAATTTGTGGAAAATTTGAATATCTAAAGCATATTACGGGTCTAAACTGATCTATTACGGCTATTTTCATCCACCTGGGTCGAAAGTTGTCGAATTTAACAGCAGAAATTGATTCCATACAAAGATTTACTATTTAAAACTAAATATTGTACTCTACGACCTCATTAGGCTAAACCATTGCACCTAGCTTCCCACTTTGTGGAAAATTTGAATATCTAAAGCATATTACGGGTCTAAACTGATCCATTACGGCTATTTTCATCCACCTGGGTCGAAAGTTGTCGAAGTTAACAGCAGAAATTGATTCCATACAAAGATTTACTATTTAAAACTAAATATTGTACTCTACGACCTCATTAGGCTAAACCATTGCACCTAGCTTCCCAAGTTGTGGAAAATTTGAATATCTAAAGCATATTACGGGTCTAAACTGATCCATTACGGCTATTTTCATCCACCTGGGTCGAAAGTTGTCGAATTTAACAGCAGAAATTGATTCCATACAAAGACTAACTATTTAAAACTAAATATTGTACTCTACGACCTCATTAAGCTAAACCATTGCTCCTAGCTTCCCACTTTGTGGAAAATTTGAATATCTAAAGCATATTACGGGTCTAAACTGATCTATTACGGCTATTTTCATCCACCTGGGTCGAAAGTTGTCGAATTTAACAGCAGAAATTGATTCCATACAAAGATTTACTATTTAAAACTAAATATTGTACTCTACGACCTCATTAGGCTAAACCATTGCACCTAGCTTCCCACTTTGTGGAAAATTTGAATATCTAAAGCATATTACGGGTCTAAACTGATCTATTACGGCTATTTTCATCCACCTGGGTCGAAAGTTGTCGAATTTAACAGCAGAAATTGATTCCATACAAAGATTTACTATTTAAAACTAAATATTGTACTCTACGACCTCATTAAGCTAAACCATTGCACCTAGCTTCCCAATTTGTGGAAAATTTGAATAACTAAAGCATATTACGGGTCTAAACTGATCCATTACGGCTATTTTCATCCACCTGGGTCGAAAGTTGTCGAATTTAACAGCAGAAATTGATTCCATACAAAGATTAACTATTTAAAACTAAATAATGTACTCTACGACCTCATTAAGCTAAACCATTGCACCTAGCTTCCCACTTTGTGGAAAATTTGAATATCTTAAGCATATTACGGGTCTAAACTGATCTATTACGGCTATTTTCATCCACCTGGGTCGAAAGTTGTCGAATTTAACAGCAGAAATTGATTCCATACAAAGATTTACTATTTAAAACTAATTATTGTACTCTACGACCTCATTAGGCTAAACCATTGCACCTAGCTTCCCAATTTGTGGAAAATTTGAATATCTAAAGCATATAACGGGTCTAAACTGATCCATTACGGCTATTTTCATCCACCTGGGTCGAAAGTTGTCGAAGTTAACAGCAGAGATTGACTCCATACAAAGATTTACCATTTAAAACTAAATATTGTACTCTACGACCTCATTAGGCTAAACCATTGCACCTAGCTTCCCACTTTGTGGAAAATTTGAATATCTAAAGCATATTACGGGTCTAAACTGATCCATTACGGCTATTTTCAGCCACCTGGGTCGAAAGTTGTCGAATTAACTATTTAAAACTAAATATTGTACTCTACGACCTCATTAGGCTAAACCATTGCACCTAGCTTCCCAATTTGTGGAAAATTTGAATATCTAAAGCATATTACGGGTCTAAACTGATCCATTACGGCTATTTTCATCCACCTGGGTCGAAAGTTGTCGAATTTAACAGCAGAAATTGATTCCATACAAAGATTTACTATTTAAAACTAAATATTGTACTCTACGACCTCATTAAGCGAAACCATTGCACCTAGCTTCCCACTTTGTGGAAAATTTGAATATCTAAAGCATATTACGGGTCTAAACTGATCCATTACGGCTATTTTCATCCACATGGGTCGAAAGTTGTCGAAATTAACAGCAGAAATTGATTCCATACAAAGATTAACTATTTAAAACTAAGTATTGTACTCTACGACCTCATTAGGCTAAACCATTGCACCTAGCTTCCCAATTTGTGGAAAATTTGAATATCTAAAGCATATTACGGGTCTAAACTGATCCATTACGGCTATTTTCATCCACCTGGGTCGAAAGTTGTCGAATTTAACAGCAGAAATTGATTCCATACAAAGATTTACTATTTAAAACTAAATATTGTACTCTACGACCTCATTAGGCTAAACCATTGCACCTAGCTTCCCACTTTGTGGAAAATTTGAATATCTAAAGCATATTACGGGTCTAAACTGATCCATTACGGCTATTTTCATCCACCTGGGTCGAAAGTTGTCGAAGTTAACAGCAGAAATTGATTCCATACAAAGATTTACTATTTAAAACTAAATATTGTACTCTACGACCTCATTAGGCTAAACCATTGCACCTAGCTTCCCAATTTGTGGAAAATTTGAATATCTAAAGCATATTACGGGTCTAAACTGATCCATTACGGCTATTTTCATCCACCTGGGTCGAAAGTTGTCGAATTTAACAGCAGAAATTGATTCCATACAAAGACTAACTATTTAAAACTAAATATTGTACTCTACGACCTCATTAAGCTAAACCATTGCTCCTAGCTTCCCACTTTGTGGAAAATTTGAATATCTAAAGCATATTACGGGTCTAAACTGATCTATTACGGCTATTTTCATCCACCTGGGTCGAAAGTTGTCGAATTTAACAGCAGAAATTGATTCCATACAAAGATTTACTATTTAAAACTAAATATTGTACTCTACGACCTCATTAGGCTAAACCATTGCACCTAGCTTCCCACTTTGTGGAAAATTTGAATATCTAAAGCATATTACGGGTCTAAACTGATCTATTACGGCTATTTTCATCCACCTGGGTCGAAAGTTGTCGAATTTAACAGCAGAAATTGATTCCATACAAAGATTTACTATTTAAAACTAAATATTGTACTCTACGACCTCATTAAGCTAAACCATTGCACCTAGCTTCCCAATTTGTGGAAAATTTGAATAACTAAAGCATATTACGGGTCTAAACTGATCTATTACGGCTATTTTCATCCACCTGGGTCGAAAGTTGTCGAATTTAACAGCAGAAATTGATTCCATACAAAGATTAACTATTTAAAACTAAATAATGTACTCTACGACCTCATTAAGCTAAACCATTGCACCTAGCTTCCCAATTTGTGGAAAATTTGAATATCTAAAGCATATTACGGGTCTAAACTGATCTATTACGGCTATTTTCATCCACCTGGGTCGAAAGTTGTCGAATTTAACAGCAGAAATTGATTCCATACAAAGATTAACTATTTAAAACTAAATATTGTACTCTACGACCTCATTAGGCTAAACCATTGCACCTAGATTCCCACTTTGTGGAAAATTTGAATATCTAAAGCATATTACGGGTCTAAACTGATCTATTACGGCTATTTTCATCCACCTGGGTCGAAAGTTGTCGAATTTAACAGCAGAAATTGATTCCATACAAAGACTAACTATTTAAAACTAAATATTGTACTCTACGACCTCATTAAGCTAAACCATTGCACCTAGCTTCCCACTTTGTGGAAAATTTGAATATCTAAAGCATATTACGGGTCTAAACTGATCTATTACGGCTATTTTCATCCACCTGGGTCGAAAGTTGTCGAATTTAACAGCAGAAATTGATTCCATACAAAGATTTACTATTTAAAACTAAATATTGTACTCTACGACCTCATTAAGCTAAACCATTGCACCTAGCTTCCCAATTTGTGGAAAATTTGAATATCTAAAGCATATTACGGGTCTAAACTGATCCATTACGGCTATTTTCATCCACCTGGGTCGAAAGTTGTCGAATTTAACAGCAGAAATTGATTCCATACAAAGATTAACTATTTAAAACTAAATATTGTACTCTACGACCTCATTAAGCTAAACCATTGCACCTAGCTTCCCACTTTGTGGAAAATTTGAATATCTAAAGCATATTACGGGTCTAAACTGATCTATTACGGCTATTTTCATCCACCTGGGTCGAAAGTTGTCGAATTTAACAGCAGAAATTGATTCCATACAAAGATTAACTATTTAAAACTAAATATTGTACTCTACGACCTCATTAGGCTAAACCATTGCACCTAGCTTCCCACTTTGTGGAAAATTTGAATATCTAAAGCATATTACGGGTCTAAACTGATCTATTACGGCTATTTTCATCCACCTGGGTCGAAAGTTGTCGAATTTAAAAGCAGAAATTGATTCCATACAAAGATTAACTATTTAAAACTAAATATTGTACTCTACGACCTCATTAGGCTAAACCATTGCACCTAGCTTCCCACTTTGTGGAAAATTTGAATATCTTAAGCATATTACGGGTCTAAACTGATCTATTACGGCTATTTTCATCCACCTGGGTCGAAAGTTGTCGAATTTAACAGCAGAAATTGATTCCATACAAAGATTTACTATTTAAAACTAAATATTGTACTCTACGACCTCATTAAGCTAAACCATTGCACCTAGCTTCCCACTTTGTGGAAAATTTGAATATCTAAAGCATATTACGGGTCTAAACTGATCTATTACGGCTATTTTCATCCACCTGGGTCGAAAGTTGTCGAATTTAACAGCAGAAATTGATTCCATATAAAGATTTACTATTTAAAACTAAATATTGTACTCTACGACCTCATTAGGCTAAACCATTGCACCTAGCTTCCCACTTTGTGGAAAATTTGAATATCTAAAGCATATTACGGGTCTAAACTGATCCATTACGGCTATTTTCATCCACCTGGGTCGAAAGTTGTCGAAGTTAACAGCAGAAATTGATTCCATACAAAGATTTACTATTTAAAACTAAATATTGTACTCTACGACCTCATTAGGCTAAACCATTGCACCTAGCTTCCCAATTTGTGGAAAATTTGAATATCTAAAGCATATTACGGGTCTAAACTGATCCATTACGGCTATTTTCAGCCACCTGGGTCGAAAGTTTTCGAATTAACTATTTAAAACTAAATATTGTACTCTACGACCTCATTAGGCTAAACCATTGCACCAGCTTCCCAATTTGTGGAAAATTTGAATATCTAAAGCATATTACGGGTCTAAACTGATCCATTACGGCTATTTTCATCCACCTGGGTCGAAAGTTGTCGAAGTTAACAGCAGAAATTGATTCCATACACAGATTTACTATTTAAAACTAAATATTGTACTCTACGACCTCATTAAGCTAAACCATTGCACCTAGCTTCCCACTTTGTGGAAAATTTGAATATCTAAAGCATATTACGGGTCTAAACTGATCTATTACGGCTATTTTCATCCACCTGGGTCGAAAGTTGTCGAATTTAACAGCAGAAATTGATTCCATACGAAGATTAACTATTTAAAACTAAATAATGTACTCTACGACCTCATTAAGCTAAACCATTGCACCTAACTTCCCAATTTGTGGAAAATTTGAATATCTAAAGCATATTACGGGTCTAAACTGATCTATTACGGCTATTTTCATCCACCTGGGTCGAAAGTTGTCGAATTTAAAAGCAGAAATTGATTCCAAACAAAGATTAACTATTTAAAACTAAATATTGTACTCTACGACCTCATTAGGCTAAACCATTGCACCTAGCTTCCCACTTTGTGGAAAATTTGAATATCTAAAGCATATTACGGGTCTAAACTGATCTATTACGGCTATTTTCATCCACCTGGGTCGAAAGTTGTCGAATTTAACAGCAGAAATTGATTCCATACAAAGATTTACTATTTAAAACTAAATATTGTACTCTACGACCTCATTAGGCTAAACCATTGCACCTAGCTTCCCACTTTGTGGAAAATTTGAATATCTAAAGCATATTACGGGTCTAAACTGATCTATTACGGCTATTTTCATCCACCTGGGTCGAAAGTTGTCGAATTTAACAGCAGAAATTGATTCCATACAAAGATTTACTATTTAAAACTAAATATTGTACTCTACGACCTCATTAAGCTAAACCATTGCACCTAGCTTCCCAATTTGTGGAAAATTTGAATATCTAAAGCATATTACGGGTCTAAACTGATCCATTACGGCTATTTTCATCCACCTGGGTCGAAAGTTGTCGAATTTAACAGCAGAAATTGATTCCATACAAAGATTAACTATTTAAAACTAAATAATGTACTCTACGACCTCATTAAGCTAAACCATTGCACCTAGCTTCCCACTTTGTGGAAAATTTGAATATCTAAAGCATATTACGGGTCTAAACTGATCTATTACGGCTATTTTCATCCACCTGGGTCGAAAGTTGTCGAATTTAACAGCAGAAATTGATTCCATACAAAGATTAACTATTTAAAACTAAATAATGTACTCTTCGACCTCATTAAGCTAAACCATTGCACCTAGCTTCCCACTTTGTGGAAAATTTGAATATCTAAAGCATATTACGGGTTTAAACTGATCCATTACGGCTATTTTCATCCACCTGGGTCGAAAGTTGTCGAATTTAACAGCAGAAATTGATTCCATACAAAGATTAACTATTTAAAACTAAATATTGTACTCTACGACCTCATTAGGCTAAACCATTGCACCTAGCTTCCCACTTTGTGGAAAATTTGAATATCTTAAGCATATTACGGGTCTAAACTGATCTATTACGGCTATTTTCATCCACCTGGGTCGAAAGTTGTCGAATTTAAAAGCAGAAATTGATTCCATACAAAGATTAACTATTTAAAACTAAATATTGTACTCTACGACCTCATTAGGCTAAACCATTGCACCTAGCTTCCCACTTTGTGGAAAATTTGAATATCTAAAGCATATTACGGGTCTAAACTGATCTATTACGGCTATTTTCATCCACCTGGGTCGAAAGTTGTCGAATTTAACAGCAGAAATTGATTCCATACAAAGATTAACTATTTAAAACTAAATATTGTACTCTACGACCTCATTAGGCTAAACCATTGCACCTAGCTTCCCACTTTGTGGAAAATTTGAATATCTAAAGCATATTACGGGTCTAAACTGATCTATTACGGCTATTTTCATCCACCTGGGTCGAAAGTTGTCGAATTTAACAGCAGAAATTGATTCCATACAAAGATTAACTATTTAAAACTAAATATTGTACTCTACGACCTCATTAGGCTAAACCATTGCACCTAGCTTCCCACTTTGTGGAAAATTTGAATATCTAAAGCATATTACGGGTCTAAACTGATCTATTACGGCTATTTTCATCCACCTGGGTCGAAAGTTGTCGAATTTAAAAGCAGAAATTGATTCCATACAAAGATTAACTATTTAAAACTAAATATTGTACTCTACGACCTCATTAGGCTAAACCATTGCACCTAGCTTCCCACTTTGTGGAAAATTTGAATATCTTAAGCATATTACGGGTCTAAACTGATCTATTACGGCTATTTTCATCCACCTGGGTCGAAAGTTGTCGAATTTAAAAGCAGAAATTGATTCCATACAAAGATTAACTATTTAAAACTAAATATTGTACTCTACGACCTCATTAAGCTAAACCATTGCACCTAGCTTCCCACTTTGTGGAAAATTTGAATATCTAAAGCATATTACGGGTCTAAACTGATCTATTACGGCTATTTTCATCCACCTGGGTCGAAAGTTGTCGAATTTAACAGCAGAAATTGATTCCATACAAAGATTAACTATTTAAAACTAAATATTGTACTCTACGACCTCATTAGGCTAAACCATTGCACCTAGCTTCCCAATTTGTGGAAAATTTGAATATCTAAAGCATATTACGGGTCTAAACTGATCCATTACGGCTATTTTCATCCACCTGGGTCGAAAGTTGTCGAATTTAACAGCAGAAATTGATTCCATACAAAGATTAACTATTTAAAACTAAATATTGTACTCTACGACCTCATTAGGCTAAACCATTGCACCTAGCTTCCCACTTTGTGGAAAATTTGAATATCTAAAGCATATTACGGGTCTAAACTGATCTATTACGGCTATTTTCATCCACCTGGGTCGAAAGTTGTCGAATTTAACAGCAGAAATTGATTCCATACAAAGATTTACTATTTAAAACTAAATATTGTACTCTACGACCTCATTAGGCTAAACCATTGCACCTAGCTTCCCACTTTGTGGAAAATTTGAATATCTAAAGCATATTACGGGTCTAACTCCATTACGGCTATTTTCATCCACCTGGGTCGAAAGTTGTCGAATTTAACAGCAGAAATTGATTCCATACAAAGATTAACTATTTAAAACTAAATATTGTACTCTACGACCTCATTAAGCTAAACCATTGCACCTAGCTTCCCAATTTGTGGAAAATTTGAATATCTAAAGCATATTACGGGTCTAAACTGATCTATTACGGCTATTTTCATCCACCTGGGTCGAAAGTTGTCGAATTTAACAGCAGAAATTGATTCCATACAAAGATTAACTATTTAAAACTAAATATTGTACTCTACGACCTCATTAGGCTAAACCATTGCACCTAGCTTCCCACTTTGTGGAAAATTTGAATATCTTAAGCATATTACGGGTCTAAACTGATCTATTACGGCTATTTTCATCCACCTGGGTCGAAAGTTGTCGAATTTAAAAGCAGAAATTGATTCCATACAAAGATTAACTATTTAAAACTAAATATTGTACTCTACGACCTCATTAGGCTAAACCATTGCACCTAGCTTCCCACTTTGTGGAAAATTTGAATATCTAAAGCATATTACGGGTCTAAACTGATCTATTACGGCTATTTTCATCCACCTGGGTCGAAAGTTGTCGAATTTAACAGCAGAAATTGATTCCATACAAAGATTAACTATTTAAAACTAAATATTGTACTCTACGACCTCATTAGGCTAAACCATTGCACCTAGCTTCCCACTTTGTGGAAAATTTGAATATCTAAAGCATATTACGGGTCTAAACTGATCTATTACGGCTATTTTCATCCACCTGGGTCGAAAGTTGTCGAATTTAACAGCAGAAATTGATTCCATACAAAGATTAACTATTTAAAACTAAATATTGTACTCTACGACCTCATTAGGCTAAACCATTGCACCTAGCTTCCCACTTTGTGGAAAATTTGAATATCTAAAGCATATTACGGGTCTAAACTGATCTATTACGGCTATTTTCATCCACCTGGGTCGAAAGTTGTCGAATTTAACAGCAGAAATTGATTCCATACAAAGATTAACTATTTAAAACTAAATATTGTACTCTACGACCTCATTAGGCTAAACCATTGCACCTAGCTTCCCACTTTGTGGAAAATTTGAATATCTAAAGCATATTACGGGTCTAAACTGATCTATTACGGCTATTTTCATCCACCTGGGTCGAAAGTTGTCGAATTTAACAGCAGAAATTGATTCCATACAAAGATTAACTATTTAAAACTAAATATTGTACTCTACGACCTCATTAGGCTAAACCATTGCACCTAGCTTCCCACTTTGTGGAAAATTTGAATATCTAAAGCATATTACGGGTCTAAACTGATCTATTACGGCTATTTTCATCCACCTGGGTCGAAAGTTGTCGAATTTAACAGCAGAAATTGATTCCATACAAAGATTAACTATTTAAAACTAAATATTGTACTCTACGACCTCATTAGGCTAAACCATTGCACCTAGCTTCCCACTTTGTGGAAAATTTGAATATCTAAAGCATATTACGGGTCTAAACTGATCTATTACGGCTATTTTCATCCACCTGGGTCGAAAGTTGTCGAATTTAACAGCAGAAATTGATTCCATACAAAGATTAACTATTTAAAACTAAATATTGTACTCTACGACCTCATTAGGCTAAACCATTGCACCTAGCTTCCCAATTTGTGGAAAATTTGAATATCTAAAGCATATTACGGGTTTAAACTGATCCATTACGGCTATTTTCATCCACCTGGGTCGAAAGTTGTCGAATTTAACAGCAGAAATTGATTCCATACAAAGATTAACTATTTAAAACTAAATATTGTACTCTACGACCTCATTAGGCTAAACCATTGCACCTAGCTTCCCACTTTGTGGAAAATTTGAATATCTAAAGCATATTACGGGTCTAAACTGATCTATTACGGCTATTTTCATCCACCTGGGTCGAAAGTTGTCGAATTTAACAGCAGAAATTGATTCCATACAAAGATTTACTATTTAAAACTAAATATTGTACTCTACGACCTCATTAGGCTAAACCATTGCACCTAGCTTCCCAATTTGTGGAAAATTTGAATATCTAAACACGGGTCACTGATCCATTACGGCTATTTTCATCCACCTGGGTCGAAAGTTGTCGAATTTAACAGCAGAAATTGATTCCATACAAAGATTAACTATTTAAAACTAAATATTGTACTCTACGACCTCATTAGGCTAAACCATTGCACCTAGCTTCCCAATTTGTGGAAAATTTGAATATCTAAAGCATATTACGGGTCTAAACTGATCTATTACGGCTATTTTCATCCACCTGGGTCGAAAGTTGTCGAATTTAACAGCAGAAATTGATTCCATACAAAGATTAACTATTTAAAACTAAATATTGTACTCTACGACCTCATTAGGCTAAACCATTGCACCTAGCTCCCCACTTTGTGGAAAATTTGAATATCTAAAGCATATTACGGGTCTAAACTGATCCATTAAGGCTATTTTCATCCACCTGGGTCGAAAGTTGTCGAAGTTAACAGCAGAAATTGATTCCATACAAAGATTTACTATTTAAAACTAAATATTGTACTCTACGACCTCATTAGGCTAAACCATTGCACCTAGCTTCCCACTTTGTGGAAAATTTGAATATCTAAAGCATATTACGGGTCTAAACTGATCCATTACGGCTATTTTAATCCACCTGGGTCGAAAGTTGTCGAAGTTAACAGCAGAAATTGATTACATACAAAGATTTACTATTTAAAACTAAATATTGTACTCTACGACCTCATTAGGCTAAACCATTGCACCTAGCTTCCCAATTTGTGGAAAATTTGAATATCTAAAGCATATTACGGGTCTAAACTTATCCATTACGGCTATTTTCATCCACCTGGGTCGAAAGTTGTCGAAGTTAACAGCAGAGATTGACTCCATACAAAGATTTACCATTTTAAACTAAATATTGTTAAGCTAAACCATTGCACCTAAACCATTGCACCTAGCTTCCCACTTTGTGGAAAATTTGAATATCTAAAGCATATTACGGGTCTAAACTGATCTATTACGGCTATTTTCATCCACCTGGGTCGAAAGTTGTCGAATTTAACAGCAGAAATTGATTCCATACAAAGATTTACTATTTAAAACTAAATATTGTACTCTACGACCTCATTAGGCTAAACCATTGCACCTAGCTTCCCAATTTGTGGAAAATTTGAATATCTAAAGCATATTACGGGTTTAAACTGATCCATTACGGCTATTTTCATCCACCTGGGTCGAAAGTTGTCGAAGTTAACAGCAGAAATTGATTCCATACAAAGATTTACTATTTAAAACTAAATATTGTACTCTACGACCTCATTAAGCTAAACCATTGCACCTAGCTTCCCACTTTGTGGAAAATTTGAATATCTAAAGCATATTACGGGTCTAAACAAATCTATTACGGCTATTTTCATCCACCTGGGTCGAAAGTTGTCGAAGTTAACAGCAGAAATTGACTCCATACAAAGATTTACCATTTTAAACTAAATATTGTACTCTACGACCTCATTGGGCTAAACCATTGCACCTAGCTTCCCAATTTATGGAAAATTTGAATATCTAAAGCATATTACGGGTCTAAACTGATCCATTACGGCTATTTTCATCCACCTGGGTCGAAAGTTGTCGAATTTAACAGCAGAAATTGATTCCATACAAAGATTAACTATTTAAAACTAAATATTGTACTCTACGACCTCATTAAGCTAAACCATTGCACCTAGCTTCCCAATTTGTGGAAAATTTGAATATCTAAAGCATATTACGGGTCTAAACTGATCCATTACGGCTATTTTCATCCACCTGGGTCGAAAGTTGTCGAATTTAACAGCAGAAATTGATTCCATACAAAGATTTACTATTTAAAACTAAATATTGTACTCTACGACCTCATTAGGCTAAACCATTGCACCTAGCTTCCCAATTTGTGGAAAATTTGAATATATAAAGCATATTACGGGTCTAAACTGATCTATTACGGCTATTTTCATCCACCTGGGTCGAAAGTTGTCGAATTTAACAGCAGAAATTGATTCCATACAAAGATTTACTATTTAAAACTAAATATTGTACTCTACGACCTCATTGGGCTAAACCATTGCACCTAGCTTCCCAATTTGTGGAAAATTTGAATATCTAAAGCATATTACGGGTCTAAACTGATCCATTACGGCTATTTTCATCCACCTGGGTCGAAAGTTGTCGAAGTTAACAGCAGAAATTGATTCCATACAAAGATTTACTATTTAAAACTAAATATTGTACTCTACGACCTCATTAGGCTAAACCATTGCACCTAGCTTCCCACTTTGTGGAAAATTTGAATATCTAAAGCATATTTCGGGTCTAAACTGATCCATTACGGCTATTTTCATCCACCTGGGTCGAAAGTTGTCGAAGTTAACAGCAGAAATTGATTCCATACAAAGATTTACTATTTAAAACTAAATATTGTACTCTACGACCTCATTAGGCTAAACCATTGCACCTAGCTTCCCAATTTGTGGAAAATTTGAATATCTAAAGCATATTACGGGTCTAAACTGATCCATTACGGCTATTTTCATCCACCTGGGTCGAAAGTTGTCGAATTTAACAGCAGAAATTGATTCCATACAAAGATTTACTATTTAAAACTAAATATTGTACTCTACGACCTCATTAGGCTAAACCATTGCACCTAGCTTCCCAATTTGTGGAAAATTTGAATATCTAAAGCATATTACGGGTCTAAACTGATCCATTACGGCTATTTTCATCCACCTGGGTCGAAAGTTGTCGAAGTTAACAGCAGAAATTGATTCCATACAAAGATTTACTATTTAAAACTAAATATTGTACTCTACGACCTCATTAGGCTAAACCATTGCACCTAGCTTCCCAATTTGTGGAAAATTTGAATATCTAAAGCATATTACGGGTCTAAACTGATCCATTACGGCTATTTTCATCCACCTGGGTCGAAAGTTGTCGAATTTAACAGCAGAAATTGATTCCATACAAAGATTAACTATTTAAAACTAAATATTGTACTCTACGACCTCATTAGGCTAAACCATTGCACCTAGCTTCCCAATTTGTGGAAAATTTGAATATCTAAAGCATATTACGGGTCTAAACTGATCTATTACGGCTATTTTCATCCACCTGGGTCGAAAGTTGTCGAATTTAACAGCAGAAATTGATTCCATACAAAGATTAACTATTTAAAACTAAATATTGTACTCTACGACCTCATTAAGCTAAACCATTGCACCTAGCTTCCCACTTTGTGGAAAATTTGAATATCTAAAGCATATTACGGGTCTAAACTGATCCATTACGGCTATTTTCATCCACCTGGGTCGAAAGTTGTCGAAGTTAACAGCAGAAATTGATTCCATACAAAGATTAACTATTTAAAACTAAATATTGTACTCTACGACCTCATTAGGCTAAACCATTGCACCTAGCTTCCCACTTTGTGGAAAATTTGAATATCTAAAGCTTATTACGGGTCTAAACTGATCCATTACGGCTATTTTCATCCACCTGGGTCGAAAGTTGTCGAATTTAACAGCAGAAATTGATTCCATACAAAGATTTACTATTTAAAACTAAATATTGTACTCTAAGACCTCATTAAGCTAAACCATTGCACCTAGCTTCCCACTTTGTGGAAAATTTGAATATCTAAAGCATATTACGGGTCTAAACTGATCCATTACGGCTATTTTCATCCACCTGGGTCGAAAGTTGACGAATTTAACAGCAGAAATTGATTCCATACAAAGATTAACTATTTAAAACTAAATATTGTACTCTACGACCTCATTAAGCTAAACCATTGCACCTAGCTTCCCACTTTGTGGAAAATTTGAATATCTAAAGCATATTACGGGTCTAAACTGATCTATTACGGCTATTTTCATCCACCTGGGTCGAAAGTTGTCGAATTTAACAGCAGAAATTGATTCCATACAAAGATTTACTATTTAAAACTAAATATTGTACTCTACGACCTCATTAGGCTAAACCATTGCACCTAGCTTCCCAATTTGTGGAAAATTTGAATATCTAAAGCATATTACGGGTCTAAACTGATCTATTACGGCTATTTTCATCCACCTGGGTCGAAAGTTGTCGAATTTAACAGCAGAAATTGATTCCATACAAAGATTTACTATTTAAAACTAAATATTGTACTCTACGACCTCATTAGGCTAAACCATTGCACCTAGCTTCCCACTTTGTGGAAAATTTGAATATCTAAAGCATATTACGGGTCTAAACTGATCTATTACGGCTATTTTCATCCACCTGGGTCGAAAGTTGTCGAATTTAACAGCAGAAATTGATTCCATACAAAGATTTACTATTTAAAACTAAATATTGTACTCTACGACCTCATTAAGCTAAACCATTGCACCTAGCTTCCCAATTTGTGGAAAATTTGAATATCTAAAGCATATTACGGGTCTAAACTGATCCATTACGGCTATTTTCATCCACCTGGGTCGAAAGTTGTCGAATTTAACAGCAGAAATTGATTCCATACAAAGATTAACTATTTAAAACTAAATATTGTACTCTACGACCTCATTAGCAGCTAAACCATTGCACCTAGCTTCCCACTTTGTGGAAAATTTGAATATCTAAAGCATATTACGGGTCTAAACTGATCCATTACGGCTATTTTCATCCACCTGGGTCGAAAGTTGTCGAATTTAACAGCAGAAATTGATTCCATACAAAGATTAACTATTTAAAACTAAATATTGTACTCTACGACCTCATTAAGCTAAACCATTGCACCTAGCTTCCCACTTTGTGGAAAATTTGAATATCTAAAGCATATTACGGGTCTAAACTGATCTATTACGGCTATTTTCATCCACCTGGGTCGAAAGTTGTCGAATTTAACAGCAGAAATTGATTCCATACAAAGATTTACTATTTAAAACTAAATATTGTACTCTACGACCTCATTAAGCTAAACCATTGCACCTAGCTTCCCACTTTGTGGAAAATTTGAATATCTAAAGCATATTACGGGTCTAAACTGATCTATTACGGCTATTTTCATCCACCTGGGTCGAAAGTTGTCGAATTTAACAGCAGAAATTGATTCCATACAAAGATTTACTATTTAAAACTAAATATTGTACTCTACGACCTCATTAGGCTAAACCATTGCACCTAGCTTCCCAATTTGTGGAAAATTTGAATATCTAAAGCATATTACGGGTCTAAACTGATCCATTACGGCTATTTTCATCCACCTGGGTCGAAAGTTGTCGAAGTTAACAGCAGAAATTGATTCCATACAAAGATTAACTATTTAAAACTAAATATTGTACTCTACGACCTCATTAGGCTAAACCATTGCACCTAGCTTCCCAATTTGTGGAAAATTTGAATATCTAAAGCATATTACGGGTCTAAACTGATCCATTACGGCTATTTTCATCCACCTGGGTCGAAAGTTGTCGAATTTAACAGCAGAAATTGATTCCATACAAAGATTTACTATTTAAAACTAAATATTGTACTCTACGACCTCATTAGGCTAAACCATTGCACCTAGCTTCCCAATTTGTGGAAAATTTGAATATCTAAAGCATATTACGGGTCTAAACTGATCCATTACGGCTATTTTCATCCACCTGGGTCGAAAGTTGTCGAAGTTAACAGCAGAAATTGATTCCATACAAAGATTTACTATTTAAAACTAAATATTGTACTCTACGACCTCATTAGGCTAAACCATTGCACCTAGCTTCCCAATTTGTGGAAAATTTGAATATCTAAAGCATATTACGGGTCTAAACTGATCTATTACGGCTATTTTCATCCACCTGGGTCGAAAGTTGTCGAATTTAACAGCAGAATTTGATTCCATACAAAGATTTACTATTTAAAACTAAATATTGTACTCTACGACCTCATTAGGCTAAACCATTGCACCTAGCTTCCCAATTTATGGAAAATTTGAATATCTAAAGCATATTACGGGTCTAAACTGATCTATTACGGCAATTTTCATCCACCTGGGTCGAAAGTTGTCGAATTTAACAGCAGAAATTGATTCCATACAAAGATTTACTATTTAAAACTAAATATTGTACTCTACGACCTCATTAGGCTAAACCATTGCACCTAGCTTCCCAATTTGTGGAAAATTTGAATATCTAAAGCATATTACGGGTCTAAACTGATCCATTACGGCTATTTTCATCCACCTGGGTCGAAAGTTGTCGAATTTAACAGCAGAAATTGATTCCATACAAAGATTTACTATTTAAAACTAAATATTGTACTCTACGACCTCATTAGGCTAAACCATTGCACCTAGCTTCCCACTTTGTGGAAAATTTGAATATCTAAAGCATATTACGGGTCTAAACTGATCCATTACGGCTATTTTCATCCACCTGGGTCGAAAGTTGTCGAAGTTAACAGCAGAAATTGATTCCATACAAAGATTTTCTATTTAAAACTAAATATTGTACTCTACGACCTCATTAGGCTAAACCATTGCACCTAGCTTCCCAATTTGTGGAAAATTTGAATATCTAAAGCATATTACGGGTCTAAACTGATCCATTACGTCTATTTTCATCCACCTGGGTCGAAAGTTGTCGAATTTAAAAGCAGAAATTGATTCCATACAAAGATTAACTATTTAAAACTAAATATTGTACTCTACGACCTCATTAAGCTAAACCATTGCACCTAGCTTCCCAATTTGTGGAAAATTTGAATATCTAAAGCATATTACGGGTCTAAACTGATCTATTACGGCTATTTTCATCCACCTGGGTCGAAAGTTGTCGAATTTAACAGCAGAAATTGATTCCATACAAAGATTAACTATTTAAAACTAAATATTGTACTCTACGACCTCATTAGGCTAAACCATTGCACCTAGCTTCCCAATTTGTGGAAAATTTGAATATCTAAAGCATATTACGGGTCTAAACTGATCTATTACGGCTATTTTCATCCACCTGGGTCGAAAGTTGTCGAAGTTAACAGCAGAGATTGACTCCATACAAAGATTTACCATTTTAAACTAAATATTGTACTCTACGACCTCATTGGGCTAAACCATTGCACCTAGCTTCCCAATTTATGGAAAATTTGAATATCTAAAGCATATTACGGGTCTAAACTGATCCATTACGGCTATTTTCATCCACCTGGGTCGAAAGTTGTCGAAGTTAACAGCAGAAATTGATTCCATACAAAGATTTACTATTTAAAACTAAATATTGTACTCTACGACCTCATTAGGCTAAACCATTGCACCTAGCTTCCCAATTTGTGTAAAATTTGAATATCTAAAGCATATTACGGGTCTAAACTGATCTATTACGGCTATTTTCATCCACCTGGGTCGAAAGTTGTCGAATTAAACAGCAGAAATTGATTCCATACAAAGATTAACTATTTAAAACTAAATATTGTACTCTACGACCTCATTAAGCTAAACCATTGCACCTTGCTTCCCACTTTGTGGAAAATTTGAATATCTAAAGCATATTACGGGTCTAAACTGATCCATTACGGCTATTTTCATCCACCTGGGTCGAAAGTTGTCGAAGTTAACAGCAGAAATTGATTCCATACAAAGATTAACTATTTAAAACTAAATATTGTACTCTACGACCTCATTAAGCTAAACCATTGCACCTAGCTTCCCACTTTGTGGAAAATTTGAATATCTAAAGCATATTACGGGTCTAAACTGATCCATTACGGCTATTTTCATCCACCTGGGTCGAAAGTTGTCGAAGTTAACAGCAGAGATTGACTCCATACAAAGATTTACCATTTTAAACTAAATATTGTACTCTACGACCTCATTGGGCTAAACCATTGCACCTAGCTTCCCAATTTGTGGAAAATTTGAATATCTAAAGCATATTACGGGTCTAAACTGATCCATTACGGCTATTTTCATCCACCTGGGTCGAAAGTTGTCGAAGTTAACAGCAGAAATTGATTCCATACAAAGATTTACTATTTAAAACTAAATATTGTACTCTACGACCTCATTAGGCTAAACCATTGCACCTAGCTTCCCAATTTGTCGAAAATTTGAATATCTAAAGCATATTACGGGTCTAAACTGATCTATTACGGCTATTTTCATCCACCTGGGTCGAAAGTTGTCGAATTAAACAGCAGAAATTGATTCCATACAAAGATTAACTATTTAAAACTAAATATTGTACTCTACGACCTCATTAGGCTAAACCATTGCACCTTGCTTCCCACTTTGTGGAAAATTTGAATATCTAAAGCATATTACGGGTCTAAACTGATCCATTACGGCTATTTTCATCCACCTGGGTCGAAAGTTGTCGAAGTTAACAGCAGAAATTGATTCCATACAAAGATTAACTATTTAAAACTAAATATTGTACTCTACGACCTCATTAAGCTAAACCATTGCACCTAGCTTCCCACTTTGTGGAAAATTTGAATATCTAAAGCATATTACGGGTCTAAACTGATCCATTACGGCTATTTTCATCCACCTGGGTCGAAAGTTGTCGAATTTAACAGCAGAGATTGACTCCATACAAAGATTTACCATTTAAAACTAAATATTGTACTCTACGACCTCATTGGGCTAAACCATTGCACCTAGCTTCCCAATTTGTGGAAAATTTGAATATCTAAAGCATATTACGGGTCTAAACTGATCCATTACGGCTATTTTCATCCACCTGGGTCGAAAGTTGTCGAATTTAACAGCAGAAATTGATTCCATACAAAGATTTACTATTTAAAACTAAATATTGTACTCTACGACCTCATTAGGCTAAACCATTGCACCTAGCTTCCCAATTTGTGGAAAATTTGAATATCTAAAGCATATTACGGGTCTAAACTGATCCATTACGGCTATTTTCATCCACCTGGGTCGAAAGTTGTCGAATTTAACAGCAGAAATTGATTCCATACAAAGATTTACTATTTAAAACTAAATATTGTACTCTACGACCTCATTAGGCTAAACCATTGCACCTAGCTTCCCAATTTGTGGAAAATTTGAATATCTAAAGCATATTACGGGTCTAAACTGATCCATTACGGCTATTTTCATCCACCTGGGTCGAAAGTTGTCGAATTTAACAGCAGAAATTGATTCCATAAAAAGATTTACTATTTAAAACTAAATATTGTACTCTACGACCTTATTAGGCTAAACCATTGCACCTAGCTTCCCACTTTGTGGAAAATTTGAATATCTAAAGCATATTACGGGTCTAAACTGATCTATTACGGCTATTTTCATCCACCTGGGTCGAAAGTTGTCGAATTTAACAGCAGAAATTGATTCCATACAAAGATTAACTATTTAAAACTAAATATTGTACTCTACGACCTCATTAAGCTAAACCATTGCACCTAGCTTCCCACTTTGTGGAAAATTTGAATATCTAAAGCATATTACGGGTCTAAACTGATCTATTACGGCTATTTTCATCCACCTGGGTCGAAAGTTGTCGAATTTAACAGCAGAAATTGATTCCATACAAAGATTTACTATTTAAAACTAAATATTGTACTCTACGACCTCATTAGGCTAAACCATTGCACCTAGCTTCCCAATTTATGGAAAATTTGAATATCTAAAGCATATAACGGGTCTAAACTGATCTATTACGGCAATTTTCATCCACCTGGGTCGAAAGTTGTCGAAGTTAACAGCAGAAATTGATTCCATACAAAGATTAACAATTTAAAACTAAATATTGTACTCTACGACCTCATTAGGCTAAACCATTGCACCTAGCTTCCCAATTTGTGGAAAATTTGAATATCTAAAGCATATTACGGGTCTAAACTGATCCATTACGGCTATTTTCATCCACCTGGGTCGAAAGTTGTCGAATTTAACAGCAGAAATTGATTCCATACAAAGATTAACTATTTTAAACTAAATATTGTACTCTACGACCTCATTGGGCTAAACCATTGCACCTAGCTTCCCAATTTATGGAAAATTTGAATATCTAAAGCATATTACGGGTCTAAACTGATCCATTACGGCTATTTTCATCCACCTGGGTCGAAAGTTGTCGAAGTTAACAGCAGAAATTGATTCCATACAAAGATTTACTATTTAAAACTAAATATTGTACTCTACGACCTCATTAAGCTAAACCATTGCACCTAGCTTCCCAATTTGTGGAAAATTTGAATATCTAAAGCATATTACGGGTCTAAACTGATCTATTACGGCTATTTTCATCCACCTGGGTCGAAAGTTGTCGAATTTAACAGCAGAAATTGATTCCATACAAAGATTAACTATTTAAAACTAAATATTGTACTCTACGACCTCATTAGGCTAAACCATTGCACCTAGCTTCCCAATTTGTGGAAAATTTGAATATCTAAAGCATATTACGGGTCTAAACTGATCCATTACTGCTATTTTCATCCACCTGGGTCGAAAGTTGTCGAATTTAACAGCAGAAATTGATTCCATACAAAGATTAACTATTTAAAACTAAATATTGTACTCTACGACCTCATTAGGCTAAACCATTGCACCTAGCTTCCCACTTTGTGGAAAATTTGAATATCTAAAGCATATTACGGGTCTAAACTGATCTATTACGGCTATTTTCATCCACCTGGGTCGAAAGTTGTCGAATTTAACAGCAGAAATTGATTCCATACAAAGATTAACTATTTTAAACTAAATATTGTACTCTACGACCTCATTAGGCTAAACCATTGCACCTAGCTTCCCAATTTGTGGAAAATTTGAATATCTAAAGCATATTACGGGTCTAAACTGATCTATTACGGCTATTTTCATCCACCTGGGTCGAAAGTTGTCGAAGTTAACAGCAGAAATTGATTCCATACAAAGATTTACCATTTAAAACTAAATATTGTACTCTACGACCTCATTGGGCTAAACCATTGCACCTAGCTTCCCAATTTATGGAAAATTTGAATATCTAAAGCATATTACGGGTCTAAACTGATCCATTACGGCTATTTTCATCCACCTGGGTCGAAAGTTGTCGAATTTAACAGCAGAAATTGATTCCATACAAAGATTAACTATTTAAAACTAAATATTGTACTCTACGACCTCATTAAGCTAAACCATTGCACCTAGCTTCCCACTTTGTGGAAAATTTGAATATCTAAAGCATATTACGGGTCTAAACTGATCCATTACGGCTATTTTCATCCACCTGGGTCGAAAGTTGTCGAAGTTAACAGCAGAAATTGATTCCATACAAAGATTAACTATTTAAAACTAAATATTGTACTCTACGACCTCATTAGGCTAAACCATTGCACCTAGCTTCCCACTTTGTGGAAAATTTGAATATCTAAAGCATATTACGGGTCTAAACTGATCTATTACGGCTATTTTCATCCATCTGGGTCGAAAGTTGTCGAATTAAACAGCAGAAATTGATTCCATACAAAGATTAACTATTTAAAACTAAATATTGTACTCTACGACCTCATTAAGCTAAACCATTGCACCTAGCTTCCCACTTTGTGGAAAATTTGAATATCTAAAGCATATTACGGGTCTAAACTGATCCATTACGGCTATTTTCATCCACCTGGGTCGAAAGTTGTCGAAGTTAACAGCAGAGATTGACTCCATACAAAGATTTACCATTTTAAACTAAATATTGTACTCTACGACCTCATTGGGCTAAACCATTGCACCTAGCTTCCCAATTTGTGGAAAATTTGAATATCTAAAGCATATTACGGGTCTAAACTGATCCATTACGGCTATTTTCATCCACCTGGGTCGAAAGTTGTCGAATTTAACAGCAGAAATTGATTCCATACAAAGATTTACTATTTAAAACTAAATATTGTACTCTACGACCTCATTAAGCTAAACCATTGCACCTAGCTTCCCAATTTGTGGAAAATTTGAATATCTAAAGCATATTACGGGTCTAAACTGATCTATTACGGCTATTTTCATCCACCTGGGTCGAAAGTTGTCGAATTTAACAGCAGAAATTGATTCCATACAAAGATTTACTATTTAAAACTAAATATTGTACTCTACGACCTCATTAGGCTAAACCATTGCACCTAGCTTCCCAATTTGTGGAAAATTTGAATATCTAAAGCATATTACGGGTCTAAACTGATCCATTACGGCTATTTTCATCCACCTGGGTCGAAAGTTGTCGAATTTAACAGCAGAAATTGATTCCATACAAAGATTTACTATTTAAAACTAAATATTGTACTCTACGACCTCATTAGGCTAAACCATTGCACCTAGCTTCCCAATTTGTGGAAAATTTGAATATCTAAAGCATATTACGGGTCTAAACTGATCTATTACGGCTATTTTCATCCACCTGGGTCGAAAGTTGTCGAATTTAACAGCAGAAATTGATTCCATACAAAGATTAACTATTTAAAACTAAATATTGTACTCTACGACCTCATTAAGCTAAACCATTGCACCTAGCTTCCCACTTTGTGGAAAATTTGAATATCTAAAGCATATTACGGGTCTAAACTGATCTATTACGGCTATTTTCATCCACCTGGGTCGAAAGTTGTCGAATTTAACAGCAGAAATTGATTCCATACAAAGATTAACTATTTAAAACTAAATATTGTACTCTACGACCTCATTGAGCTAAACCATTGCACCTAGCTTCCCACTTTGTGGAAAATTTGAATATCTAAGGCATATTACGGGTCTAAACTGATCTATTACGGCTATTTTCATCCACCTGGGTCGAAAGTTGTCGAATTTAACAGCAGAAATTGATTCCATACAAAGATTTACTATTTAAAACTAAATATTGTACTCTACGACCTCATTAGGCTAAACCATTGCACCTAGCTTCCCAATTTATGGAAAATTTGAATATCTAAAGCATATTACGGGTCTAAACTGATCTATTACGGCTATTTTCATCCACCTGGGTCGAAAGTTGTCGAATTTAACAGCAGAAATTGATTCCATACAAAGATTAACTATTTAAAACTAAATATTGTACTCTACGACCTCATTAGGCTAAACCATTGCACCTAGCTTCCCAATTTGTGGAAAATTTGAATATCTAAAGCATATTACGGGTCTAAACTGATCCATTACGGCTATTTTCATCCACCTGGGTCGAAAGTTGTCGAATTTAACAGCAGAAATTGATTCCATACAAAGATTAACTATTTAAAACTAAATATTGTACTCTACGACCTCATTGGGCTAAACCATTGCACCTAGCTTCCCAATTTATGGAAAATTTGAATATCTAAAGCATATTACGGGTCTAAACTGATCCATTACGGCTATTTTCATCCACCTGGGTCGAAAGTTGTCGAAGTTAACAGCAGAAATTGATTCCATACAAAGATTAACTATTTAAAACTAAATATTGTACTCTACGACCTCATTAGGGCTAAACCATTGCACCTAGCTTCCCAATTTGTGGAAAATTTGAATATCTAAAGCATATTACGGGTCTAAACTGATCCATTACGGCTATTTTCATCCACCTGGGTCGAAAGTTGTCGAAGTTAACAGCAGAAATTGATTCCATACAAAGATTAACTATTTAAAACTAAATATTGTACTCTACGACCTCATTAGGCTAAACCATTGCACCTAGCTTCCCAATTTGTGGAAAATTTGAATATCTAAAGCATATTACGGGTCTAAACTGATCCATTACTTCTATTTTCATCCACCTGGGTCGAAAGTTGTCGAATTTAACAGCAGAAATTGATTCCATACAAAGATTAACTATTTAAAACTAAATATTGTACTCTACGACCTCATTAAGCTAAACCATTGCACCTAGCTTCCCACTTTGTGGAAAATTTGAATATCTAAAGCATATTACGGGTCTAAACTGATCTATTACGGCTATTTTCATCCACCTGGGTCGAAAGTTGTCGAATTTAACAGCAGAAATTGATTCCATACAAAGATTAACTATTTTAAACTAAATATTGTACTCTACGACCTCATTAGGCTAAACCATTGCACCTAGCTTCCCAATTTGTGGAAAATTTGAATATCTAAAGCATATTACGGGTCTAAACTGATCTATTACGGCTATTTTCATCCACCTGGGTCGAAAGTTGTCGAAGTTAACAGCAGAAATTGACTCCATACAAAGATTTACTATTTTAAACTAAATATTGTACTCTACGACCTCATTAGGCTAAACCATTGCACCTAGCTTCCCAATTTATGGAAAATTTGAATATCTAAAGCATATTACGGGTCTAAACTGATCCATTACGGCTATTTTCATCCACCTGGGTCGAAAGTTGTCGAAGTTAACAGCAGAAATTGATTCCATACAAAGATTTACTATTTAAAACTAAATATTGTACTCTACGACCTCATTAAGCTAAACCATTGCACCTAGCTTCCCACTTTGTGGAAAATTTGAATATCTAAAGCATATTACGGGTCTAAACTGATCCATTACGGCTATTTTCATCCACCTGGGTCGAAAGTTGTCGAATTAAACAGCAGAAATTGATTCCATACAAAGATTAACTATTTAAAACTAAATATTGTACTCTACGACCTCATTAAGCTAAACCATTGCACCTAGCTTCCCACTTTGTGGAAAATTTGAATATCTAAAGCATATTACGGGTCTAAACTGATCCATTACGGCTATTTTCATCCACCTGGGTCGAAAGTTGTCGAAGTTAACAGCAGAAATTGATTCCATACAAAGATTAACTGTTTAAAACTAAATATTGTACTCTACGACCTCATTAGGCTAAACCATTGCACCTAGCTTCCCAATTTGTGGAAAATTTGAATATCTAAAGCATATTACGGGTCTAAACTGATCCATTACGGCTATTTTCATCCACCTGGGTCGAAAGTTGTCGAATTTAACAGCAGAAATTGATTCCATACAAAGATTTACTATTTAAAACTAAATATTGTACTCTACGACCTCATTAAGCTAAACCATTGCACCTAGCTTCCCACTTTGTGGAAAATTTGAATATCTAAAGCATATTACGGGTCTTAACTGATCCATTACGGCTATTTTCATCCACCTGGGTCGAAAGTTGTCGAAGTTAACAGCAGAAATTGATTCCATACAAAGATTTACTATTTAAAACTAAATATTGTACTCTACGACCTCATTAGGCTAAACCATTGCACCTAGCTTCCCAATTTGTGGAAAATTTGAATATCTAAAGCATATTACGGGTCTAAACTGATCCATTACGGCTATTTTCATCCACCTGGGTCGAAAGTTGTCGAATTTAACAGCAGAAATTGATTCCATACAAAGATTAACTATTTTAAACTAAATATTGTACTCTACGACCTCATTGAGCTAAACCATTGCACCTAGCTTCCCACTTTGTGGAAAATTTGAATATCTAAAGCATATTACGGGTCAAAACTGATCTATTACGGCTATTTTCATCCACCTGGGTCGAAAGTTGTCGAATTTAACAGCAGAAATTGATTCCATACAAAGATTTACTATTTAAAACTAAATATTGTACTCTACGACCTCATTAGGCTAAACCATTGCACCTAGCTTCCCAATTTGTGAAAAATTTGAATATCTAAAGCATATTACGGGTTTAAACTGATCCATTACGGCTATTTTCATCCACCTGGGTCGAAAGTTGTCGAATTTAACAGCAGAAATTGATTCCATACAAAGATTAACTATTTAAAACTAAATATTGTACTCTACGACCTCATTAGGCTAAACCATTGCACCTAGCTTCCCACTTTGTGGAAAATTTGAATATCTAAAGCATATTACGGGTCTAAACTGATCCATTACGGCTATTTTCATCCACCTGGGTCGAAAGTTGTCGAAGTTAACAGCAGAAATTGATTCCATACAAAGATTAACTATTTAAAACTAAATATTGTACTCTTCGACCTCATTAGGCTAAACCATTGCACCTAGCTTCCCAATTTGTGGAAAATTTGAATATCTAAAGCATATTACGGGTCTAAACTGATCCATTACGGCTATTTTCATCCACCTGGGTCGAAAGTTGTCGAATTTAACAGCAGAAATTGATTCCATACAAAGATTTACTATTTAAAACTAAATATTGTACTCTACGACCTCATTAGGCTAAACCATTGCACCTAGCTTCCCAATTTGTGGAAAATTTGAATATCTAAAGCATATTACGGGTCTAAACTGATCTATTACGGCTATTTTCATCCACCTGGGTCGAAAGTTGTCGAATTTAACAGCAGAAATTGATTCCATACAAAGATTAACTATTTAAAACTAAATATTGTACTCTACGACCTCATTAAGCTAAGCCATTGCACCTAGCTTCCCACTTTGTGGAAAATTTGAATATCTAAAGCATATTACGGGTCTAAACTGATCTATTACGGCTATTTTCATCCACCTGGGTCGAAAGTTGTCGAATTTAACAGCAGAAATTGATTCCATACAAAGATTAACTATTTAAAACTAAATATTGTACTCTACGACCTCATTAGGCTAAACCATTGCACCTAGCATCCCAATTTGTGGAAAATTTGAATATCTAAAGCATATTACGGGTTTAAACTGATCCATTACGGCTATTTTTCATCCACCTGGGTCGAAAGTTGTCGAAGTTAACAGCAGAAATTGATTCCATACAAAGATTTACTATTTAAAACTAAATATTGTACTCTACGACCTCATTAGGCTTAACCATTGCACCTAGCTTCCCACTTTGTGGAAAATTTTAATATCTAAAGCATATTACGGGTCAAAACTGATCTATTACGGCTATTTTCATCCACCTGGGTCGAAAAATGTCGAATTTAACAGCAGAAATTGATTCCATACAAAGATTTACTATTTAAAACTAAATATTGTACTCTACGACCTCATTAGGCTAAACCATTGCACCTAGCATCCCAATTTGTGGAAAATTTGAATATCTAAAGCATATTACGGGTTTAAACTGATCCATTACGGCTATTTTCATCCACCTGGGTCGAAAGTTGTCGAATTTAACAGCAGAAATTGATTCCATACAAAGACTTACTATTTAAAACTAAATATTGTACTCTACGACCTCATTAGGCTAAACCATTGCACCTAGCTTCCCAATTTGTGGAAAATTTGAATATCTAAAGCATATTACGGGTCTAAACTGATCCATTACGGCTATTTTCATCCACCTGGGTCGAAAGTTGTCGAATTTAACAGCAGAAATTGATTCCATACGAAGATTAACTATTTAAAACTAAATATTGTACTCTACGACCTCATTAAGCTAAACCATTGCACCTAGCTTCCCACTTTGTGGAAAATTTGAATATCTAAAGCATATTACGGGTCTAAACTGATCTATTACGGCTATTTTCATCCACCTGGGTCGAAAGTTGTCGAAGTTAACAGCAGAGATTGATTCCATACAAAGATTTACTATTTAAAACTAAATATTGTACTCTACGACCTCATTAGGCTAAACCATTGCACCTAGCTTCCCAATTTATGGAAAATTTGAATATCTAAA
Source organism: Lordiphosa clarofinis (assembly GCA_018904275.1). Lineage (NCBI taxonomy): Eukaryota > Metazoa > Arthropoda > Insecta > Diptera > Drosophilidae > Lordiphosa > Lordiphosa clarofinis. The sequence goes on along the minus strand of JAEIGQ010000314.1, from coordinate 92,718 downwards.
GCATATAACGGGTCTAAACTGATCTATTACGGCAATTTTCATCCACCTGGGTCGAAAGTTGTCGAATTTAACAGCAGAAATTGATTCCATACAAAGATTAACAATTTAAAACTAAATATTGTACTCTACGACCTCATTAGGCTAAACCATTGCACCTAGCTTCCCAATTTGTGGAAAATTTGAATATCTAAAGCATATTACGGGTCTAAACTGATCCATTACGGCTATTTTCATCCACCTGGGTCGAAAGTTGTCGAAGTTAACAGCAGAAATTGATTCCATACAAAGATTTACTATTTAAAACTAAATATTGTACTCTACGACCTCATTAGGCTAAACCATTGCACCTAGCTTCCCACTTTGTGGAAAATTTGAATATCTAAAGCATATTACGGGTCTAAACTGATCCATTACGGCTATTTTCATCCACCTGGGTCGAAAGTTGTCGAAGTTAACAGCAGAAATTGATTCCATACAAAGATTTACTATTTAAAACTAAATATTGTACTCTACGACCTCATTAGGCTAAACCATTGCACCTAGCTTCCCACTTTGTGGAAAATTTGAATATCTAAAGCATATTACGGGTCTAAACTGATCCATTACGGCTATTTTCATCCACCTGGGTCGAAAGTTGTCGAAGTTAACAGCAGAAATTGATTCCATACAAAGATTTACTATTTAAAACTAAATATTGTACTCTACGACCTCATTAGGCTAAACCATTGCACCTAGCTTCCCAATTTGTGGAAAATTTGAATATCTAAAGCATATTACGGGTCTAAACTGATCCATTACGGCTATTTTCATCCACCTGGGTCGAAAGTTGTCGAATTTAACAGCAGAAATTGATTCCATACAAAGATTTACTATTTAAAACTAAATATTGTACTCTACGACCTCATTAGGCTAAACCATTGCACCTAGCTTCCCAATTTGTGGAAAATTTGAATATCTAAAGCATATTACGGGTCTAAACTGATCCATTACGGCTATTTTCATCCACCTGGGTCGAAAGTTGTCGAATTTAACAGCAGAAATTGATTCCATACAAAGATTAACTATTTAAAACTAAATATTGTACTCTACGACCTCATTAGGCTAAACCATTGCACCTAGCTTCCCACTTTGTGGAAAATTTGAATATCTAAAGCATATTACGGGTCTAAACTGATCCATTACGGCTATTTTCATCCACCTGGGTCGAAAGTTGTCGAATTTAACAGCAGAAATTGATTCCATACAAAGATTAACTATTTAAAACTAAATATTGTACTCTACGACCTCATTAGGCTAAACCATTGCACCTAGCTTCCCAATTTGTGGAAAATTTGAATATCTAAAGCATATTACGGGTCTAAACTGATCCATTACGGCTATTTTCATCCACCTGGGTCGAAAGTTGTCGAATTTAACAGCAGAAATTGATTCCATACAAAGATTTACTATTTAAAACTAAATATTGTACTCTACGACCTCATTAGGCTAAACCATTGCACCTAGCTTCCCACTTTGTGGAAAATTTGAATATCTAAAGCATATTACGGGTCTAAACTGATCCATTACGGCTATTTTCATCCACCTGGGTCGAAAGTTGTCGAATTTAACAGCAGAAATTGATTCCATACAAAGATTTACTATTTAAAACTAAATATTGTACTCTACGACCTCATTAGGCTAAACCATTGCACCTAGCTTCCCACTTTGTGGAAAATTTGAATATCTAAAGCATATTACGGGTCTAAACTGATCCATTACGGCTATTTTCATCCACCTGGGTCGAAAGTTGTCGAAGTTAACAGCAGAAATTGATTCCATACAAAGATTTACTATTTAAAACTAAATATTGTACTCTACGACCTCATTAAGCTAAACCATTGCACCTAGCTTCCCACTTTGTGGAAAATTTGAATATCTAAAGCATATTACGGGTCTAAACTGATCCATTACGGCTATTTTCATCCACCTGGGTCGAAAGTTGTCGAATTTAACAGCAGAAATTGATTCCATACAAAGATTTACTATTTAAAACTAAATATTGTACTCTACGACCTCATTAGGCTAAACCATTGCACCTAGCTTCCCAATTTGTGGAAAATTTGAATATCTAAAGCATATTACGGGTCTTAAACTGATCCATTACGGCTATTTTCATCCACCTGGGTCGAAAGTTGTCGAATTTAACAGCAGAAATTGATTCCATACAAAGATTAACTATTTAAAACTAAATATTGTACTCTACGACCTCATTAGGCTAAACCATTGCACCTAGCTTCCCACTTTGTGGAAAATTTGAATATCTAAAGCATATTACGGGTCTAAACTGATCCATTACGGCTATTTTCATCCACCTGGGTCGAAAGTTGTCGAATTTAACAGCAGAAATTGATTCCATACAAAGATTAACTATTTAAAACTAAATATTGTACTCTACGACCTCATTAGGCTAAACCATTGCACCTAGCTTCCCAATTTGTGGAAAATTTGAATATCTAAAGCATATTACGGGTCTAAACTGATCTATTACGGCTATTTTCATCCACCTGGGTCGAAAGTTGTCGAATTTAACAGCAGAAATTGATTCCATACAAAGATTTACTATTTAAAACTAAATATTGTACTCTACGACCTCATTAGGCTAAACCATTGCACCTAGCTTCCCAATTTGTGGAAAATTTGAATATCTAAAGCATATTACGGGTCTAAACTGATCTATTACGGCTATTTTCATCCACCTGGGTCGAAAGTTGTCGAATTTAACAGCAGAAATTGATTCCATACAAAGATTTACTATTTAAAACTAAATATTGTACTCTACGACCTCATTAGGCTAAACCATTGCACCTAGCTTCCCAATTTGTGGAAAATTTGAATATCTAAAGCATATTACGGGTCTAAACTGATCCATTACGGCTATTTTCATCCACCTGGGTCGAAAGTTGTCGAATTTAACAGCAGAAATTGATTCCATACAAAGATTAACTATTTAAAACTAAATATTGTACTCTACGACCTCATTAGGCTAAACCATTGCACCTAGCTTCCCAATTTGTGGAAAATTTGAATATCTAAAGCATATTACGGGTCTAAACTGATCCATTACGGCTATTTTCATCCACCTGGGTCGAAAGTTGTCGAAGTTAACAGCAGAAATTGATTCCATACAAAGATTTACTATTTAAAACTAAATATTGTACTCTACGACCTCATTAGGCTAAACCATTGCACCTAGCTTCCCACTTTGTGGAAAATTTGAATATCTAAAGCATATTACGGGTCAAAACTGATCTATTACGGCTATTTTCATCCACCTGGGTCGAAAGTTGTCGAATTTAACAGCAGAAATTGATTCCATACAAAGATTTACTATTTAAAACTAAATATTGTACTCTACGACCTCATTAGGCTAAACCATTGCACCTAGCTTCCCAATTTGTGGAAAATTTGAATATCTAAAGCATATTACGGGTCTAAACTGATCCATTACGGCTATTTTCATCCACCTGGGTCGAAAGTTGTCGAATTTAACAGCAGAAATTGATTCCATACAAAGATTTACTATTTAAAACTAAATATTGTACTCTACGACCTCATTAGGCTAAACCATTGCACCTAGCTTCCCAATTTGTGGAAAATTTGAATATCTAAAGCATATTACGGGTCTAAACTGATCCATTACGGCTATTTTCATCCACCTGGGTCGAAAGTTGTCGAATTTAACAGCAGAAATTGATTCCATACAAAGATTAACTATTTAAAACTAAATATTGTACTCTACGACCTCATTAGGCTAAACCATTGCACCTAGCTTCCCACTTTGTGGAAAATTTGAATATCTAAAGCATATTACGGGTCAAAACTGATCTATTACGGCTATTTTCATCCACCTGGGTCGAAAGTTGTCGAATTTAACAGCAGAAATTGATTCCATACAAAGATTTACTATTTAAAACTAAATATTGTACTCTACGACCTCATTAGGCTAAACCATTGCACCTAGCTTCCCAATTTGTGAAAAATTTGAATATCTAAAGCATATTACGGGTCTAAACTGATCCATTACGGCTATTTTCATCCACCTGGGTCGAAAGTTGTCGAAGTTAACAGCAGAAATTGATTCCATACAAAGATTTACTATTTAAAACTAAATATTGTACTCTACGACCTCATTAGGCTAAACCATTGCACCTAGCTTCCCAATTTGTGGAAAATTTGAATATCTAAAGCATATTACGGGTCTAAACTGATCCATTACGGCTATTTTCATCCACCTGGGTCGAAAGTTGTCGAATTTAACAGCAGAAATTGATTCCATACAAAGATTTACTATTTAAAACTAAATATTGTACTCTACGACCTCATTAAGCTAAACCATTGCACCTAGCTTCCCACTTTGTGGAAAATTTGAATATCTAAAGCATATTACGGGTCTTAACTGATCCATTACGGCTATTTTCATCCACCTGGGTCGAAAGTTGTCGAATTTAACAGCAGAAATTGATTCCATACAAAGATTAACTATTTAAAACTAAATATTGTACTCTACGACCTCATTAAGCTAAACCATTGCACCTAGCTTCCCACTTTGTGGAAAATTTAAATATCTAAAGCATATTACGGGTCAAAACTGATCTATTACGGCTATTTTCATCCACCTGGGTCGAAAGTTGTCGAATTTAACAGCAGAAATTGATTCCATACAAAGATTAACTATTTTAAACTAAATATTGTACTCTACGACCTCATTGAGCTAAACCATTGCACCTAGCTTCCCACTTTGTGGAAAATTTAAATATCTAAAGCATATTACGGGTCAAAACTGATCTATTACGGCTATTTTCATCCACCTGGGTCGAAAGTTGTCGAATTTAACAGCAGAAATTGATTCCATACAAAGATTTACTATTTAAAACTAAATATTGTACTCTACGACCTCATTAGGCTAAACCATTGCACCTAGCTTCCCAATTTGTGAAAAATTTGAATATCTAAAGCATATTACGGGTTTAAACTGATCCATTACGGCTATTTTCATCCACCTGGGTCGAAAGTTGTCGAATTTAACAGCAGAAATTGATTCCATACAAAGATTAACTATTTAAAACTAAATATTGTACTCTACGACCTCATTAGGCTAAACCATTGCACCTAGCTTCCCACTTTGTGGAAAATTTGAATATCTAAAGCATATTACGGGTCTAAACTGATCCATTACGGCTATTTTCATCCACCTGGGTCGAAAGTTGTCGAAGTTAACAGCAGAAATTGATTCCATACAAAGATTAACTATTTAAAACTAAATATTGTACTCTTCGACCTCATTAGGCTAAACCATTGCACCTAGCTTCCCAATTTGTGGAAAATTTGAATATCTAAAGCATATTACGGGTCTAAACTGATCCATTACGGCTATTTTCATCCACCTGGGTCGAAAGTTGTCGAATTTAACAGCAGAAATTGATTCCATACAAAGATTTACTATTTAAAACTAAATATTGTACTCTACGACCTCATTAGGCTAAACCATTGCACCTAGCTTCCCAATTTGTGGAAAATTTGAATATCTAAAGCATATTACGGGTCTAAACTGATCCATTACGGCTATTTTCATCCACCTGGGTCGAAAGTTGTCGAATTTAACAGCAGAAATTGATTCCATACAAAGATTAACTATTTAAAACTAAATATTGTACTCTACGACCTCATTAAGCTAAACCATTGCACCTAGCTTCCCACTTTGTGGAAAATTTGAATATCTAAAGCATATTACGGGTCTAAACTGATCCATTACGGCTATTTTCATCCACCTGGGTCGAAAGTTGTCGAATTTAACAGCAGAAATTGATTCCATACAAAGATTAACTATTTAAAACTAAATATTGTACTCTACGACCTCATTAAGCTAAACCATTGCACCTAGCTTCCCACTTTGTGGAAAATTTGAATATCTAAAGCATATTACGGGTCTAAACTGATCCATTACGGCTATTTTCATCCACCTGGGTCGAAAGTTGTCGAATTTAACAGCAGAAATTGATTCCATACAAAGATTTACTATTTAAAACTAAATATTGTACTCTACGACCTCATTAGGCTAAACCATTGCACCTAGCTTCCCAATTTGTGGAAAATTTGAATATCTAAAGCATATTACGGGTCTAAACTGATCCATTACGGCTATTTTCATCCACCTGGGTCGAAAGTTGTCGAATTTAACAGCAGAAATTGATTCCATACAAAGATTTACTATTTAAAACTAAATATTGTACTCTACGACCTCATTAGGCTAAACCATTGCACCTAGCTTCCCAATTTGTGGAAAATTTGAATATCTAAAGCATATTACGGGTCTAAACTGATCCATTACGGCTATTTTCATCCACCTGGGTCGAAAGTTGTCGAAGTTAACAGCAGAAATTGATTCCATACAAAGATTAACTATTTAAAACTAAATATTGTACTCTACGACCTCATTAGGCTAAACCATTGCACCTAGCTTCCCAATTTGTGGAAAATTTGAATATCTAAAGCATATTACGGGTCTAAACTGATCCATTACGGCTATTTTCATCCACCTGGGTCGAAAGTTGTCGAATTTAACAGCAGAAATTGATTCCATACAAAGATTTACTATTTAAAACTAAATATTGTACTCTACGACCTCATTAGGCTAAACCATTGCACCTAGCTTCCCAATTTGTGGAAAATTTGAATATCTAAAGCATATTACGGGTCTAAACTGATCCATTACGGCTATTTTCATCCACCTGGGTCGAAAGTTGTCGAATTTAACAGCAGAAATTGATTCCATACAAAGATTTACTATTTAAAACTAAATATTGTACTCTACGACCTCATTAAGCTAAACCATTGCACCTAGCTTCCCAATTTGTGGAAAATTTGAATATCTAAAGCATATTACGGGTCTAAACTGATCCATTACGGCTATTTTCATCCACCTGGGTCGAAAGTTGTCGAATTTAACAGCAGAAATTGATTCCATACAAAGATTAACTATTTAAAACTAAATATTGTACTCTACGACCTCATTAGGCTAAACCATTGCACCTAGCTTCCCACTTTGTGGAAAATTTGAATATCTAAAGCATATTACGGGTCTAAACTGATCCATTACGGCTATTTTCATCCACCTGGGTCGAAAGTTGTCGAAGTTAACAGCAGAAATTGATTCCATACAAAGATTTACTATTTAAAACTAAATATTGTACTCTACGACCTCATTAGGCTAAACCATTGCACCTAGCTTCCCACTTTGTGGAAAATTTGAATATCTAAAGCATATTACGGGTCTAAACTGATCTATTACGGCTATTTTCATCCACCTGGGTCGAAAGTTGTCGAATTTAACAGCAGAAATTGACTCCATACAAAGATTTACTATTTAAAACTAAATATTGTACTCTACGACCTCATTAGGCTAAACCATTGCACCTAGCTTCCCAATTTGTGGAAAATTTGAATATCTAAAGCATATTACGGGTCTAAACTGATCCATTACGGCTATTTTCATCCACCTGGGTCGAAAGTTGTCGAATTTAACAGCAGAAATTGATTCCATACAAAGATTTACTATTTAAAACTAAATATTGTACTCTACGACCTCATTAGGCTAAACCATTGCACCTAGCTTCCCAATTTGTGGAAAATTTGAATATCTAAAGCATATTACGGGTCTAAACTGATCCATTACGGCTATTTTCATCCACCTGGGTCGAAAGTTGTCGAATTTAACAGCAGAAATTGATTCCATACGAAGATTAACTATTTAAAACTAAATATTGTACTCTACGACCTCATTAAGCTAAACCATTGCACCTAGCTTCCCACTTTGTGGAAAATTTGAATATCTAAAGCATATTACGGGTCAAAACTGATCTATTACGGCTATTTTCATCCACCTGGGTCGAAAGTTGTCGAATTTAACAGCAGAAATTGATTCCATACAAAGATTTACTATTTAAAACTAAATATTGTACTCTACGACCTCATTAGGCTAAACCATTGCACCTAGCTTCCCAATTTGTGGAAAATTTGAATATCTAAAGCATATTACGGGTTTAAACTGATCCATTACGGCTATTTTCATCCACCTGGGTCGAAAGTTGTCGAAGTTAACAGCAGAAATTGATTCCATACAAAGATTAACTGTTTAAAACTAAATATTGTACTCTACGACCTCATTAGGCTAAACCATTGCACCTAGCTTCCCAATTTGTGGAAAATTTGAATATCTAAAGCATATTACGGGTCTAAACTGATCTATTACGGCTATTTTCATCCACCTGGGTCGAAAGTTGTCGAATTTAACAGCAGAAATTGATTCCATACAAAGATTTACTATTTAAAACTAAATATTGTACTCTACGACCTCATTAAGCTAAACCATTGCACCTAGCTTCCCACTTTGTGGAAAATTTGAATATCTAAAGCATATTACGGGTCTTAACTGATCCATTACGGCTATTTTCATCCACCTGGGTCGAAAGTTGTCGAAGTTAACAGCAGAAATTGATTCCATACAAAGATTTACTATTTAAAACTAAATATTGTACTCTACGACCTCATTAAGCTAAACCATTGCACCTAGCTTCCCACTTTGTGGAAAATTTGAATATCTAAAGCATATTACGGGTCTAAACTGATCTATTACGGCTATTTTCATCCACCTGGGTCGAAAGTTGTCGAATTTAACAGCAGAAATTGATTCCATACAAAGATTAACTATTTTAAACTAAATATTGTACTCTACGACCTCATTGGGCTAAACCATTGCACCTAGCTTCCCACTTTGTGGAAAATTTGAATATCTAAAGCATATTACGGGTCAAAACTGATCTATTACGGCTATTTTCATCCACCTGGGTCGAAAGTTGTCGAATTTAACAGCAGAAATTGATTCCATACAAAGATTTACTATTTAAAACTAAATATTGTACTCTACGACCTCATTAGGCTAAACCATTGCACCTAGCTTCCCAATTTGTGGAAAATTTGAATATCTAAAGCATATTACGGGTTTAAACTGATCCATTACGGCTATTTTCATCCACCTGGGTCGAAAGTTGTCGAATTTAACAGCAGAAATTGATTCCATACAAAGATTAACTATTTAAAACTAAATATTGTACTCTACGACCTCATTAGGCTAAACCATTGCACCTAGCTTCCCACTTTGTGGAAAATTTGAATATCTAAAGCATATTACGGGTCTAAACTGATCCATTACGGCTATTTTCATCCACCTGGGTCGAAAGTTGTCGAAGTTAACAGCAGAAATTGATTCCATACAAAGATTAACTATTTAAAACTAAATATTGTACTCTTCGACCTCATTAGGCTAAACCATTGCACCTAGCTTCCCAATTTGTGGAAAATTTGAATATCTAAAGCATATTACGGGTCTAAACTGATCCATTACGGCTATTTTCATCCACCTGGGTCGAAAGTTGTCGAATTTAACAGCAGAAATTGATTCCATACAAAGATTTACTATTTAAAACTAAATATTGTACTCTACGACCTCATTAGGCTAAACCATTGCACCTAGCTTCCCAATTTGTGGAAAATTTGAATATCTAAAGCATATTACGGGTTTAAACTGATCCATTACGGCTATTTTCATCCACCTGGGTCGAAAGTTGTCGAATTTAACAGCAGAAATTGATTCCATACAAAGATTAACTATTTAAAACTAAATATTGTACTCTACGACCTCATTAAGCTAAGCCATTGCACCTAGCTTCCCACTTTGTGGAAAATTTGAATATCTAAAGCATATTACGGGTCTAAACTGATCTATTACGGCTATTTTCATCCACCTGGGTCGAAAGTTGTCGAATTTAACAGCAGAAATTGATTTCATACAAAGATTAACTATTTAAAACTAAATATTGTACTCTACGACCTCATTAGGCTAAACCATTGCACCTAGCATCCCAATTTGTGGAAAATTTGAATATCTAAAGCATATTACGGGTTTAAACTGATCCATTACGGCTATTTTTCATCCACCTGGGTCGAAAGTTGTCGAAGTTAACAGCAGAAATTGATTCCATACAAAGATTTACTATTTAAAACTAAATATTGTACTCTACGACCTCATTAGGCTTAACCATTGCACCTAGCTTCCCACTTTGTGGAAAATTTTAATATCTAAAGCATATTACGGGTCAAAACTGATCTATTACGGCTATTTTCATCCACCTGGGTCGAAAAATGTCGAATTTAACAGCAGAAATTGACTCCATACAAAGATTTACTATTTAAAACTAAATATTGTACTCTACGACCTCATTAGGCTAAACCATTGCACCTAGCATCCCAATTTGTGGAAAATTTGAATATCTAAAGCATATTACGGGTTTAAACTGATCCATTACGGCTATTTTCATCCACCTGGGTCGAAAGTTGTCGAATTTAACAGCAGAAATTGATTCCATACAAAGACTTACTATTTAAAACTAAATATTGTACTCTACGACCTCATTAGGCTAAACCATTGCACCTAGCTTCCCAATTTGTGGAAAATTTGAATATCTAAAGCATATTACGGGTCTAAACTGATCCATTACGGCTATTTTCATCCACCTGGGTCGAAAGTTGTCGAATTTAACAGCAGAAATTGATTCCATACGAAGATTAACTATTTAAAACTAAATATTGTACTCTACGACCTCATTAAGCTAAACCATTGCACCTAGCTTCCCACTTTGTGGAAAATTTGAATATCTAAAGCATATTACGGGTCTAAACTGATCTATTACGGCTATTTTCATCCACCTGGGTCGAAAGTTGTCGAAGTTAACAGCAGAGATTGACTCCATACAAAGATTTACCATTTTAAACTAAATATTGTACTCTACGACCTCATTGGGCTAAACCATTGCACCTAGCTTCCCAATTTATGGAAAATTTGAATATCTAAAGCATATTACGGGTTTAAACTGATCCATTACGGCTATTTTCATCCACCTGGGTCGAAAGTTGTCGAATTTAACAGCAGAAATTGATTCCATACAAAGATTAACTATTTAAAACTAAATATTGTATTCTACGACCTCATTAAGCTAAACCATTGCACCTAGCTTCCCACTTTGTGGAAAATTTGAATATCTAAAGCATATTACGGGTCTAAACTGATCCATTACGGCTATTTTCATCCACCTGGGTCAAAAGTTGTCGAAGTTAACAGCAGAAATTGATTCCATACAAAGATTTACTATTTAAAACTAAATATTGTACTCTACGACCTCATTAGGCTAAACCATTGCACCTAGCTTCCCACTTTGTGGAAAATTTGAATATCTAAAGCATTTTACGGGTCTAAACTGATCTATTACGGCTATTTTCATCCACCTGGGTCGAAAGTTGTCGAATTTAACAGCAGAAATTGATTCCATACAAAGATTTACTATTTAAAACTAAATATTGTACTCTACGACCTCATTAGGCCAAACCATTGCACCTAGCTTCCCACTTTGTGGAAAATTTGAATATCTAAAGCATATTACGGGTCTAAACTGATCCATTACGGCTATTTTCATCCACCTGGGTCGAAAGTTGTCGAAGTTAACAGCAGAAATTGATTCCATACAAAGATTTACTATTTAAAACTAAATATTGTACTCTACGACCTCATTAGGCTAAACCATTGCACCTAGCTTCCCAATTTGTGGAAAATTTGAATATCTAAAGCATATTACGGGTCTAAACTGATCCATTACGGCTATTTTCATCCACCTGGGTCGAAAGTTGTCGAAGTTAACAGCAGAAATTGATTCCATACAAAGATTTACTATTTAAAACTAAATATTGTACTCTACGACCTCATTAGGCTAAACCATTGCACCTAGCTTCCCAATTTGTGGAAAATTTGAATATCTAAAGCATATTACGGGTCTAAACTGATCTATTACGGCTATTTTCATCCACCTGGGTCGAAAGTTGTCGAAGTTAACAGCAGAAATTGATTCCATACAAAGATTTACTATTTAAAACTAAATATTGTACACTACGACCTCATTAGGCTAAACCATTGCACCTAGCTTCCCACTTGGTGGAAAATTTGAATATCTAAAGCATATTACGGGTCTAAACTGATCTATTACGGCTATTTTCATCCACCTGGGTCGAAAGTTGTCGAAGTTAACAGCAGAAATTGATTCCATACAAAGATTAACTATTTAAAACTAAATATTGTACTCTACGACCTCATTGGGCTAAACCATTGCACCTAGCTTCGCACTTGGTGGAAAATTTGAATATCTAAAGCATATTACGGGTCTAAACTGATCTATTACGGCTATTTTCATCCACCTGGGTCGAAAGTTGTCGAATTTAACAGCAGAAATTGATTCCATACAAAGATTTACTATTTAAAACTAAATATTGTACTCTACGACCTCATTAGGCTAAACCATTGCACCTAGCTTCCCACTTGGTGGAAAATTTGAATATCTAAAGCATATTACGGGTCTAAACTGATCTATTACGGCTATTTTCATCCACCTGGGTCGAAAGTTGTCGAATTTAACAGCAGAAATTGATTCCATACAAAGATTTACTATTTAAAACTAAATATTGTACTCTACGACCTCATTAGGCTAAACCATTGCACCTAGCTTCCCAATTTGTGGAAAATTTGAATATCTAAAGCATATTACGGGTCTAAACTGATCTATTACGGCTATTTTCATCCACCTGGGTCGAAAGTTGTCGAATTTAACAGCAGAAATTGATTCCATACAAAGATTTACTATTTAAAACTAAATATTGTACTCTACGACCTCATTAGGCTAAACCATTGCACCTAGCTTCCCACTTGGTGGAAAATTTGAATATCTAAAGCATATTACGGGTCTAAACTGATCTATTACGGCTATTTTCATACACCTGGGTCGAAAGTTGTCGAATTTAACAGCAGAAATTGATTCCATACAAAGATTTACTATTTAAAACTAAATATTGTACTCTACGACCTCATTAGGCTAAACCATTGCACCTAGCTTCCCACTTGGTGGAAAATTTGAATATCTAAAGCATATTACGGGTCTAAACTGATCCATTACGGCTATTTTCATCCACCTGGGTCGAAAGTTGTCGAATTTAACAGCAGAAATTGATTTCATACAAAGATTAACTATTTAAAACTAAATATTGTACTCTACGACCTCATTAGGCTAAACCATTGCACCTAGCATCCCAATTTGTGGAAAATTTGAATATCTAAAGCATATTACGGGTTTAAACTGATCCATTACGGCTATTTTTCATCCACCTGGGTCGAAAGTTGTCGAAGTTAACAGCAGAAATTGATTCCATACAAAGATTAACTATTTAAAACTAAATATTGTATTCTACGACCTCATTAAGCTAAACCATTGCACCTAGCTTCCCACTTTGTGGAAAATTTGAATATCTAAAGCATATTACGGGTCTAAACTGATCCATTACGGCTATTTTCATCCACCTGGGTCAAAAGTTGTCGAAGTTAACAGCAGAAATTGATTCCATACAAAGATTTACTATTTAAAACTAAATATTGTATTCTACGACCTCATTAAGCTAAACCATTGCACCTAGCTTCCCACTTTGTGGAAAATTTGAATATCTAAAGCATATTACGGGTCTAAACTGATCCATTACGGCTATTTTCATCCACCTGGGTCAAAAGTTGTCGAAGTTAACAGCAGAAATTGATTCCATACAAAGATTTACTATTTAAAACTAAATATTGTACTCTACGACCTCATTAGGCTAAACCATTGCACCTAGCTTCCCACTTTGTGGAAAATTTGAATATCTAAAGCATTTTACGGGTCTAAACTGATCTATTACGGCTATTTTCATCCACCTGGGTCGAAAGTTGTCGAATTTAACAGCAGAAATTGATTCCATACAAAGATTTACTATTTAAAACTAAATATTGTACTCTACGATCTCATTAGGCCAAACCATTGCACCTAGCTTCCCAATTTGTGGAAAATTTGAATATCTAAAGCATATTACGGGTCTAAACTGATCCATTACGGCTATTTTCATCCACCTGGGTCGAAAGTTGTCGAAGTTAACAGCAGAAATTGATTCCATACAAAGATTTACTATTTAAAACTAAATATTGTACTCTACGACCTCATTAGGCTAAACCATTGCACCTAGCTTCCCAATTTGTGGAAAATTTGAATATCTAAAGCATATTACGGGTCTAAACTGATCCATTACGGCTATTTTCATCCACCTGGGTCGAAAGTTGTCGAAGTTAACAGCAGAAATTGATTCCATACAAAGATTTACTATTTAAAACTAAATATTGTACTCTACGACCTCATTAGGCTAAACCATTGCACCTAGCTTCCCAATTTGTGGAAAATTTGAATATCTAAAGCATATTACGGGTCTAAACTGATCTATTACGGCTATTTTCATCCACCTGGGTCGAAAGTTGTCGAATTTAACAGCAGAAATTGATTCCATACAAAGATTTACTATTTAAAACTAAATATTGTACTCTACGACCTCATTAGGCTAAACCATTGCACCTAGCTTCCCACTTGGTGGAAAATTTGAATATCTAAAGCATATTACGGGTCTAAACTGATCTATTACGGCTATTTTCATCCACCTGGGTCGAAAGTTGTCGAAGTTAACAGCAGAAATTGATTCCATACAAAGATTAACTATTTAAAACTAAATATTGTACTCTACGACCTCATTGGGCTAAACCATTGCACCTAGCTTCCCACTTGGTGGAAAATTTGAATATCTAAAGCATATTACGGGTCTAAACTGATCTATTACGGCTATTTTCATCCACCTGGGTCGAAAGTTGTCGAATTTAACAGCAGAAATTGATTCCATACAAAGATTTACTATTTAAAACTAAATATTGTACTCTACGACCTCATTAGGCTAAACCATTGCACCTAGCTTCCCACTTTGTGGAAAATTTGAATATCTAAAGCATATTACGGGTCTAAACTGATCTATTACGGCTATTTTCATCCACCTGGGTCGAAAGTTGTCGAATTTAACAGCAGAAATTGATTCCATACAAAGATTTACTATTTAAAACTAAATATTGTACTCTACGACCTCATTAGGCTAAACCATTGCACCTAGCTTCCCAATTTGTGGAAAATTTGAATATCTAAAGCATATTACGGGTCTAAACTGATCTATTACGGCTATTTTCATCCACCTGGGTCGAAAGTTGTCGAATTTAACAGCAGAAATTGATTCCATACAAAGATTTACTATTTAAAACTAAATATTGTACTCTACGACCTCATTAGGCTAAACCATTGCACCTAGCTTCCCACTTGGTGGAAAATTTGAATATCTAAAGCATATTACGGGTCTAAACTGATCCATTACGGCTATTTTCATCCACCTGGGTCGAAAGTTGTCGAATTTAACAGCAGAAATTGATTTCATACAAAGATTAACTATTTAAAACTAAATATTGTACTCTACGACCTCATTAGGCTAAACCATTGCACCTAGCATCCCAATTTGTGGAAAATTTGAATATCTAAAGCATATTACGGGTTTAAACTGATCCATTACGGCTATTTTCATCCACCTGGGTCGAAAGTTGTCGAAGTTAACAGCAGAAATTGATTCCATACAAAGATTTACTATTTAAAACTAAATATTGTACTCTACGACCTCATTAGGCTTAACCATTGCACCTAGCTTCCCACTTTGTGGAAAATTTGAATATCTAAAGCATATTACGGGTCTAAACTGATCCATTACGGCTATTTTCATCCACCTGGGTCGAAAGTTGCCGAATTTAACAGCAGAAATTGATTCCATACAAAGATTTACTATTTAAAACTAAATATTGTACTCTACGACCTCATTAGGCTAAACCATTGCACCTAGCTTCCCACTTTGTGGAAAATTTGAATATCTAAAGCATATTACGGGTCTAAACTGATCTATTACGGCTATTTTCATCCACCTGGGTTGAAAGTTGTCGAATTTAACAGCAGAAATTGATTCCATACAAAGATTTACTATTTAAAACTAAATATTGTACTCTACGACCTCATTAGGCTAAACCATTGCACCTAGCTTCCCACTTTGTGGAAAATTTGAATATCTAAAGCATATTACGGGTCTAAACTGATCCATTACGGCTATTTTCATCCACCTGGGTCGAAAGTTGTCGAAGTTAACAGCAGAAATTGATTCCATACAAAGATTTACTATTTAAAACTAAATATTGTACTCTACGACCTCATTAGGCTAAACCATTGCACCTAGCTTCCCAATTTGTGGAAAATTTGAATATCTAAAGCATATTACGGGTCTTAACTGATCCATTACGTCTATTTTCATCCACCTGGGTCGAAAGTTGTCGAACTTAACAGCAGAAATTGATTCCATACAAAGATTAACTATTTAAAACTAAATATTGTACTCTACGACCTCATTAAGCTAAACCATTGCACCTAGCTTCCCACTTTGTGGAAAATTTGAATATCTAAAGCATATTACGGGTTTAAACTGATCCATTACGGCTATTTTCATCCACCTGGGTCGAAAGTTGTCGAATTTAACAGCAGAAATTGATTCCATACAAAGATTAACTATTTAAAACTAAATATTGTACTCTACGACCTCATTAGGCTAAACCATTGCACCTAGCTTCCCAATTTATGGAAAATTTGAATATCTAAAGCATATTACGGGTCTTAACTGATCTATTACGGCAATTTTCATCCACCTGGGTCGAAAGTTGTTGAATTGAACAGCAGAAATTGATTCCATACAAAGATTTACTATTTAAAACTAAATATTGTACTCTACGACCTCATTAGGATAAACCATTGCACCTAGCTTCCCAATTTGTGGAAAATTTGAATATCTAAAGCATATTACGGGTCTAAACTGATCTATTACGGCTATTTTCATCCACCTGGGTCGAAAGTTGTCGAAGTTAACAGCAGAGATTGACTCCATACAAAGATTTACCATTTTAAACTAAATATTGTACTCTACGACCTCATTGGGCTAAACCATTGCACCTAGCTTCCCAATTTATGGAAAATTTGAATATCTAAAGCATATTACGGGTCTAAACTGATCCATTACGGCTATTTTCATCCACCTGGGTCGAAAGTTGTCGAATTTAACAGCAGAAATTGATTCCATACAAAGATTAACTATTTAAAACTAAATATTGTACTCTACGACCTCATTAGGCTTAACCATTGCACCTAGCTTCCCAATTTGTGGAAAATTTGAATATCTTAAGCATATTACGGGCTTAAACTGATCCATTACGGCTATTTTCATCCACCTGGGTCGAAAGTTGTCGAAGTTAACAGCAGAGATTGACTCCATACAAAGATTTACCATTTTAAACTAAATATTGTACTCTACGACCTCATTGGGCTAAACCATTGCACCTAGCTTCCCAATTTATGGAAAATTTGAATATCTAAAGCATATTACGGGTCTAAACTGATCCATTACGGCTATTTTCATCCACCTGGGTCGAAAGTTGTCGAATTTAACAGCAGAAATTGATTCCATACAAAGATTAACTATTTAAAACTAAATATTGTACTCGACGACCTCATTAAGCTAAACCATTGCACCTAGCTTCCCACTTTGTGGAAAATTTGAATATCTAAAGCATATTACGGGTCTAAACTGATCTATTACGGCTATTTTCATCCACCTGGGTCGAAAGTTGTCGAATTTAACAGCAGAAATTGATTCCATACAAAGATTAACTATTTAAAACTAAATATTGTACTCTACGACCTCATTAGGCTTAACCATTGCACCTAGCTTCCCACTTTGTGGAAAATTTGAATATCTAAAGCATATTACGGGTCTAAACTGATCTATTACGGCTATTTTCATCCACCTGGGTCGAAAGTTGTCGAATTTAACAGCAGAAATTGATTCCATACAAAGATTTACTATTTAAAACTAAATATTGTACTCTACGACCTCATTAAGCTAAACCATTGCACCTAGCTTCCCACTTTGTGGAAAATTTGAATATCTTAAGCATATTACGGGTCTAAACTGATCTATTACGGCTATTTTCATCCACCTGGGTCGAAAGTTGTCGAATTTAACAGCAGAAATTGATTCCATACAAAGATTAACTATTTAAAACTAAATATTGTACTCTACGACCTCATTAAGCTAAACCATTGCACCTAGCTTCCCACTTTGTGGAAAATTTGAATATCTAAAGCATATTACGGGTCTAAACTGATCCATTACGGCTATTTTCATCCACCTGGGTCGAAAGTTGTCGAATTTAACAGCAGAAATTGATTCCATACAAAGATTAACTATTTAAAACTAAATATTGTACTCTACGACCTCATTAAGCTTAACCATTGCACCTAGCTTCCCACTTTGTGGAAAATTTGAATATCTAAAGCATATTACGGGTCTAAACTGATCTATTACGGCTATTTTCATCCACCTGGGTCGAAAGTTGTCGAATTTAACAGAAGAAATTGATTCCATACAAAGACTTACTATTTAAAACTAAATATTGTACTCTACGACCTCATTAGGCTAAACCATTGCACCTAGCTTCCCACTTTGTGGAAAATTTGAATATCTAAAGCATATTACGGGTCTAAACTGATCCATTACGGCTATTTTCATCCACCTGGGTCGAAAGTTGTCGAAGTTAACAGCAGAAATTGATTCCATACAAAGATTTCCTATTTAAAACTAAATATTGTACTCTACGACCTCATTAGGCTAAACCATTGCACCTAGCTTCCCAATTTGTTGAAAATTTGAATATCTAAAGCATATTTCGGGTCTAAACTGATCCATTACGGCTATTTTCATCCACCTGGGTCGAAAGTTGTCGAAGTTAACAGCAGAAATTGATTCCATACAAAGATTTACTATTTAAAACTAAATATTGTACTCTACGACCTCATTAGGCTAAACCATTGCACCTAGCTTCCCAATTTGTGGAAAATTTGAATACCTAAAGCATATTACGGGTCTAAACTGATCCATTACGGCTATTTTCATCCACCTGGGTCGAAAGTTGTCGAATTTAACAGCAAAAATTGATTCCATACAAAGATTAACTATTTAAAACTAAATATTGTACTCTACGACCTCATTAAGCTAAACCATTGCACCTAGCTTCCCACTTTGTGGAAAATTTGAATATCTAAAGCATATTACGGGTCTAAACTGATCTATTACGGCTATTTTCATCCACCTGGGTCGAAAGTTGTCGAATTTAACAGCAGAAATTGATTCCATACAAAGATTAACTATCTAAAACTAAATATTGTACTCTACGACCTCATTAAGCTAAACCATTGCACCTAGCTTCCCACTTTGTGGAAAATTTGAATATCTAAAGCATATTACGGGCTTAAACTGATCCATTACGGCTATTTTCATCCACCTGGGTCGAAAGTTGTCGAAGTTAACAGCAGAAATTGATTCCATACAAAGATTTACTATTTAAAACTAAATATTGTACTCTACGACCTCATTAAGCTAAACCATTGCACCTAGCTTCCCACTTTGTGGAAAATTTGAATATCTAAAGCATATTACGGGTCTAAACTGATCCATTACGGCTATTTTCATCCACCTGGGTCGAAAGTTGTCGAAGCTAACAGCAGAAATTGATTCCATACAAAAATTTACTATTTAAAACTAAATATTGTACTCTACGACCTCATTAGGCTACACCATTGCACCTAGCTTCCCAATTTGTAGAAAATTTGAATATCTAAAGCATATTACGGGTCTAAACTGATCCATTACGGCTATTTTCATCCACCTGGGTCGAAAGTTGTCGAATTTAACAGAAGAAATTGATTCCATACAAAGACTTACTATTTAAAACTAAATATTGTACTCTACGACCTCATTAGGCTAAACCATTGCACCTAGCTTCCCACTTTGTGGAAAATTTGAATATCTAAAGCATATTACGGGTCTAAACTGATCCATTACGGCTATTTTCATCCACCTGGGTCGAAAGTTGTCGAAGTTAACAGCAGAAATTGATTCCATACAAAGATTTACTATTTAAAACTAAATATTGTACTCTACGACCTCATTAGGCTAAACCATTGCACCTAGCTTCCCACTTTGTGGAAAATTTGAATATCTAAAGCATATTACGGGTCTAAACTGATCCATTACGGCTATTTTCATCCACCTGGGTCGAAAGTTGTCGAAGTTAACAGCAGAAATTGATTCCATACAAAGATTTACTATTTAAAACTAAATATTGTACTCTACGACCTCATTAGGCTAAACCATTGCACCTAGCTTCCCACTTTGTGGAAAATTTGAATATCTAAAGCATATTACGGGTCTAAACTGATCCATTACGGCTATTTTCATCCACCTGGGTCGAAAGTTGTCGAAGTTAACAGCAGAAATTGATTCCATACAAAGATTTACTATTTAAAACTAAATATTGTACTCTACGACCTCATTAGGCTAAACCATTGCACCTAGCTTCCCAATTTGTTGAAAATTTGAATATCTAAAGCATATTTCGGGTCTAAACTGATCCATTACGGCTATTTTCATCCACCTGGGTCGAAAGTTGTCGAAGTTAACAGCAGAAATTGATTCCATACAAAGATTTACTATTTAAAACTAAATATTGTACTCTACGACCTCATTAGGCTAAACCATTGCACCTAGCTTCCCAATTTGTGGAAAATTTGAATACCTAAAGCATATTACGGGTCTAAACTGATCCATTACGGCTATTTTCATCCACCTGGGTCGAAAGTTGTCGAATTTAACAGCAGAAATTGATTCCATACAAAGATTAACTATTTAAAACTAAATATTGTACTCTACGACCTCATTAAGCTAAACCATTGCACCTAGCTTCCCACTTTGTGGAAAATTTGAATATCTAAAGCATATTACGGGTCTAAACTGATCCATTACGGCTATTTTCATCCACCTGGGTCGAAAGTTGTCGAATTTAACAGCAGAAATTGATTCCATACAAAGATTAACTATCTAAAACTAAATATTGTACTCTACGACCTCATTAAGCTAAACCATTGCACCTAGCTTCCCAATTTGTGGAAAATTTGAATATCTAAAGCATATTACGGGCTTAAACTGATCCATTACGGCTATTTTCATCCACCTGGGTCGAAAGTTGTCGAAGTTAACAGCAGAAATTGATTCCATACAAAGATTTACTATTTAAAACTAAATATTGTACTCTACGACCTCATTAAGCTAAACCATTGCACCTAGCTTCCCACTTTGTGGAAAATTTGAATATCTAAAGCATATTACGGGTCTAAACTGATCCATTACGGCTATTTTCATCCACCTGGGTCGAAAGTTGTCGAAGTTAACAGCAGAAATTGATTCCATACAAAAATTTACTATTTAAAACTAAATATTGTACTCTACGACCTCATTAGGCTACACCATTGCACCTAGCTTCCCAATTTGTAGAAAATTTGAATATCTAAAGCAGAAATTGATTCCATACAAAGATTAACTATTTAAAACTAAATATTGTACTCTACGACCTCATTAAGCTAAACCATTGCACCTAGCTTCCCAATTTATGGAAAATTTGAATATCTAAAGCATATTACGGGTCTAAACTGATCCATTACGGCTATTTTCATCCACCTGGGTCGAAAGTTGTCGAAGTTAACAGCAGAAATTGATTCCATACAAAGATTTACTATTTAAAACTAAATATTGTACTCTACGACCTCATTAGGCTAAACCATTGCACCTAGCTTCCCAATTTGTGGAAAATTTGAATATCTAAAGCATATTACGGGTCTAAACTGATCCATTACGTCTATTTTCATCCACCTGGGTCGAAAGTTGTCGAATTTAACAGCAGAAATTGATTCCATACAAAGATTTACTATTTAAAACTAAATATTGTACTCTACGACCTCATTAAGCTAAACCATTGCACCTAGCTTCCCACTTTGTGGAAAATTTGAATATCTAAAGCATATTACGGGTCTAAACTGATCCATTACGGCTATTTTCATCCACCTGGGTCGAAAGTTGTCGAAGTTAACAGCAGAAATTGATTCCATACAAAGATTTACTATTTAAAACTAAATATTGTACTCTACGACCTCATTAGGCTACACCATTGCACCTAGCTTCCCAATTTGTAGAAAATTTGAATATCTAAAGCATATTACGGGTCTAAACTGATCCATTACGGCTATTTTCATCCACCTGGGTCGAAAGTTGTCGAATTTAACAGCAGAAATTGATTCCATACAAAGATTTACTATTTAAAACTAAATATTGTACTCTACGACCTCATTAAGCTAAACCATTGCACCTAGCTTCCCACTTTGTGGAAAATTTGAATATCTAAAGCATATTACGGGTCTAAACTGATCCATTACGGCTATTTTCATCCACCTGGGTCGAAAGTTGTCGAATTTAACAGCAGAAATTGATTCCATACAAAGATTAACTATTTAAAACTAAATATTGTACTCTACGACCTCATTAAGCTAAACCATTGCACCTAGCTTCCCACTTTGTGGAAAATTTGAATATCTAAAGCATATTACGGGTCTAAACTGATCTATTACGGCTATTTTCATCCACCTGGGTCGAAAGTTGTCGAATTTAACAGCAGAAATTGATTCCATACAAAGATTAACTATTTAAAACTAAATATTGTACTCTACGACCTCATTAAGCTAAACCATTGCACCTAGCTTCCCAATTTGTGGAAAATTTGAATATCTAAAGCATATTACGGGTCTAAACTGATCCATTACGGCTATTTTCATCCACCTGGGTCGAAAGTTGTCGAAGTTAACAGCAGAAATTGATTCCATACAAAGATTAACTATTTAAAACTAAATATTGTACTCTACGACCTCATTAAGCTAAACCATTGCACCTAGCTTCCCACTTTGTGGAAAATTTGAATATCTAAAGCATATTACGGGTCTAAACTGATCCATTACGGCTATTTTCATCCACCTGGGTCGAAAGTTGTCGAAGTTAACAGCAGAAATTGATTCCATACAAAGATTTACTATTTAAAACTAAATATTGTACTCTACGACCTCATTAGGCTAAACCATTGCACCTAGCTTCCCAATTTGTGGAAAATTTGAATATCTAAAGCATATTACGGGTCTAAACTGATCCATTACGGCTATTTTCATCCACCTGGGTCGAAAGTTGTCGAAGTTAACAGCAGAAATTGATTCCATACAAAGATTTACTATTTAAAACTAAATATTGTACTCTACGACCTCATTAGGCTAAACCATTGCACCTAGCTTCCCAATTTGTGGAAAATTTGAATATCTAAAGCATATTACGGGCTTAAACTGATCCATTACGGCTATTTTCATCCACCTGGGTCGAAAGTTGTCGAAGTTAACAGCAGAGATTGACTCCATACAAAGATTTACCATTTAAAACTAAATATTGTACTCTACGACCTCATTGGGCTAAACCATTGCACCTAGCTTCCCAATTTGTGGAAAATTTGAATATCTAAAGCATATTACGGGTCTAAACTGATCCATTACGGCTATTTTCATCCACCTGGGTCGAAAGTTGTCGAAGTTAACAGCAGAAATTGATTCCATACAAAGATTTACTATTTAAAACTAAATATTGTACTCTACGACCTCATTAGGCTAAACCATTGCACCTAGCTTCCCAATTTGTGGAAAATTTGAATATCTAAAGCATATTACGGGTCTAAACTGATCTATTACGTCTATTTTCATCCCCCTGGGTCGAAAGTTGTCGAATTTAACAGCAGAAATTGATTCCATACAAAGATTTACTATTTAAAACTAAATATTGTACTCTACGACCTCATTAAGCTAAACCATTGCACCTAGCTTCCCACTTTGTGGAAAATTTGAATATCTAAAGCATATTACGGGTCTAAACTGATCCATTACGGCTATTTTCATCCACCTGGGTCGAAAGTTGTCGAAGTTAACAGCAGAAATTGATTCCATACAAAAATTTACTATTTAAAACTAAATATTGTACTCTACGACCTCATTAGGCTAAACCATTGCACCTAGCTTCCCAATTTGTGGAAAATTTGAATATCTAAAGCATATTACGGGTCTAAACTGATCCATTACGGCTATTTTCATCCACCTGGGTCGAAAGTTGTCGAAGTTAACAGCAGAAATTGATTCCATACAAAGATTTACTATTTAAAACTAAATATTGTACTCTACGACCTCATTAGGCTAAACCATTGCACCTAGCTTCCCAATTTGTGGAAAATTTGAATATCTAAAGCATATTACGGGTCTAAACTGATCCATTACGGCTATTTTCATCCACCTGGGTCGAAAGTTGTCGAATTTAACAGCAGAAATTGATTCCATACAAAGATTAACTATTTAAAACTAAATATTGTACTCTACGACCTCATTGGGCTAAACCATTGCACCTAGCTTCCCAATTTGTGGAAAATTTGAATATCTAAAGCATATTACGGGTCTAAACTGATCCATTACGGCTATTTTCATCCACCTGGGTCGAAAGTTGTCGAATTTAACAGCAGAAATTGATTCCATACAAAGATTAACTATTTAAAACTAAATATTGTACTCTACGACCTCATTAGGCTAAACCATTGCACCTAGCTTCCCAATTTGTGGAAAATTTGAATATCTAAAGCATATTACGGGTCTAAACTGATCCATTACGGCTATTTTCATCCACCTGGGTCGAAAGTTGTCGAATTTAACAGCAGAAATTGATTCCATACAAAGATTAACTATTTAAAACTAAATATTGTACTCTACGACCTCATTAGGCTAAACCATTGCACCTAGCTTCCTAATTTGTGGAAAATTTGAATATCTAAAGCATATTACGGGTCTAAACTGATCCATTACGGCTATTTTCATCCACCTGGGTCGAAAGTTGTCGAATTTAACAGCAGAAATTGATTCCATACAAAGATTAACTATTTAAAACTAAATATTGTACTCTACGACCTCATTAAGCTAAACCATTGCACCTAGCTTCCCACTTTGTGGAAAATTTGAATATCTAAAGCATATTACGGGTCTAAACTGATCCATTACGGCTATTTTCATCCACCTGGGTCGAAAGTTGTCGAATTTAACAGCAGAAATTGATTCCATACAAAGATTAACTATTTAAAACTAAATATTGTACTCTACGACCTCATTAGGCTAAACCATTGCACCTAGCTTCCTAATTTGTGGAAAATTTGAATATCTAAAGCATATTACGGGCTTAAACTGATCCATTACGGCTATTTTCATCCACCTGGGTCGAAAGTTGTCGAAGTTAACAGCAGAAATTGATTCCATACAAAGATTTACTATTTAAAACTAAATATTGTACTCTACGACCTCATTAGGCTAAACCATTGCACCTAGCTTCCCAATTTATGGAAAATTTGAATATCTAAAGCATATTACGGGTCTAAACTGATCCATTACGGCTATTTTCATCCACCTGGGTCGAAAGTTGTCGAATTTAACAGCAGAAATTGATTCCATACAAAGATTAACTATTTAAAACTAAATATTGTACTCTACGACCTCATTAAGCTAAACCATTGCACCTAGCTTCCCACTTTGTGGAAAATTTGAATATCTAAAGCATATTACGGGTCTAAATTGATCTATTACGGCTATTTTCATCCACCTGGGTCGAAAGTTGTCGAATTTAACAGCAGAAATTGATTCCATACAAAGATTAAATATTTAAAACTAAATATTGTACTCTACGACCTCATTAAGCTAAACCATTGCACCTAGCTTCCCACTTTGTGGAAAATTTGAATATCTTAAGCATATTACGGGTCTAAACTGATCCATTACGGCTATTTTCATCCACCTGGGTCGAAAGTTGTCGAATTTAACAGCAGAAATTGATTCCATACAAAGATTAACTATTTAAAACTAAATATTGTACTCTACGACCTCATTAAGCTAAACCATTGCACCTAGCTTCCCACTTTGTGGAAAATTTGAATATCTAAAGCATATTACGGGTCTAAACTGATCTATTACGGCTATTTTCATCCACCTGGGTCGAAAGTTGTCGAATTTAACAGCAGAAATTGATTCCATACAAAGATTAACTATTTAAAACTAAATATTGTACTCTACGACCTCATTAAGCTAAACCATTGCACCTAGCTTCCCACTTTGTGGAAAATTTGAATATCTAAAGCATATTACGGGTCTAAACTGATCCATTACGGCTATTTTCATCCACCTGGGTCGAAAGTTGTCGAATTTAACAGCAGAAATTGATTCCATACAAAGATTTACTATTTAAAACTAAATATTGTACTCTACGACCTCATTAGGCTAAACCATTGCACCTAGCTTCCCACTTTGTGGAAAATTTGAATATCTAAAGCATATTACGGGTCTAAACTGATCCATTACGGCTATTTTCATCCACCTGGGTCGAAAGTTGTCGAAGTTAACAGCAGAAATTGATTCCAT
The DNA here is from genome assembly GCA_018904275.1 of Lordiphosa clarofinis. NCBI lineage: Eukaryota > Metazoa > Arthropoda > Insecta > Diptera > Drosophilidae > Lordiphosa > Lordiphosa clarofinis. The sequence goes on along the minus strand of JAEIGQ010000314.1, from coordinate 66,202 downwards.
ACAAAGATTTACTATTTAAAACTAAATATTGTACTCTACGACCTCATTAGGCTAAACCATTGCACCTAGCTTCCCAATTTGTGGAAAATTTGAATATCTAAAGCATATTACGGGTCTAAACTGATCCATTACGGCTATTTTCATCCACCTGGGTCGAAAGTTGTCGAATTTAACAGCAGAAATTGATTCCATACAAAGATTTACTATTTAAAACTATATATTGTACTCTACGACCTCATTAGGCTAAACCATTGCACCTAGCTTCCCAATTTGTGGAAAATTTGAATATCTAAAGCATATTACGGGTCTAAACTGATCCATTACGGCTATTTTCATCCACCTGGGTCGAAAGTTGTCGAATTTAACAGCAGAAATTGATTCCATACAAAGATTAACTATTTAAAACTAAATATTGTACTCTACGACCTCATTAGGCTAAACCATTGCACCTAGCTTCCCAATTTGTGGAAAATTTGAATATCTAAAGCATATTACGGGTCTAAACTGATCCATTACGGCTATTTTCATCCACCTGGGTCGAAAGTTGTCGAAGTTAACAGCAGAAATTGATTCCATACAAAGATTTACTATTTAAAACTAAATATTGTACTCTACGACCTCATTAGGCTAAACCATTGCACCTAGCTTCCCAATTTGTGGAAAATTTGAATATCTAAAGCATATTACGGGTCTAAACTGATCTATTACGGCTATTTTCATCCACCTGGGTCGAAAGTTGTCGAATTTAACAGCAGAAATTGATTCCATACAAAGATTAACTATTTAAAACTAAATATTGTACTCTACGACCTCATTAAGCTAAACCATTGCACCTAGCTTCCCACTTTGTGGAAAATTTGAATATCTAAAGCATATTACGGGTCTAAACTGATCTATTACGGCTATTTTCATCCACCTGGGTCGAAAGTTGTCGAATTTAACAGCAGAAATTGATTCCATACAAAGATTTACTATTTAAAACTAAATATTGTACTCTACGACCTCATTAGGCTAAACCATTGCACCTAGCTTCCCAATTTGTGGAAAATTTGAATATCTAAAGCATATTACGGGTCTAAACTGATCCATTACGGCTATTTTCATCCACCTGGGTCGAAAGTTGTCGAAGTTAACAGCAGAAATTGATTCCATACAAAGATTTACTATTTAAAACTAAATATTGTACTCTACGACCTCATTAGGCTAAACCATTGCACCTAGCTTCCCAATTTGTGGAAAATTTGAATATCTAAAGCATATTACGGGTCTAAACTGATCCATTACGGCTATTTTCATCCACCTGGGTCGAAAGTTGTCGAATTTAACAGCAGAAATTGATTCCATACAAAGATTTAACTATTTAAAACTAAATATTGTACTCTACGACCTCATTAAGCTAAACCATTGCACCTAGCTTCCCACTTTGTGGAAAATTTGAATATCTAAAGCATATTACGGGTCTAAACTGATCCATTACGGCTATTTTCATCCACCTGGGTCGAAAGTTGTCGAATTTAACAGCAGAAATTGATTCCATACAAAGATTAACTATTTAAAACTAAATATTGTACTCTACGACCTCATTAGGCTAAACCATTGCACCTAGCTTCCCAATTTGTGGAAAATTTGAATATCTAAAGCATATTACGGGTCTAAACTGATCCATTACGGCTATTTTCATCCACCTGGGTCGAAAGTTGTCGAATTTAACAGCAGAAATTGATTCCATACAAAGATTAACTATTTAAAACTAAATATTGTACTCTACGACCTCATTAGGCTAAACCATTGCACCTAGCTTCCCAATTTGTGGAAAATTTGAATATCTAAAGCATATTACGGGTCTAAACTGATCTATTACGGCTATTTTCATCCACCTGGGTCGAAAGTTGTCGAATTTAACAGCAGAAATTGATTCCATACAAAGATTAACTATTTAAAACTAAATATTGTACTCTACGACCTCATTAAGCTAAACCATTGCACCTAGCTTCCCAATTTGTGGAAAATTTGAATATCTAAAGCATATTACGGGTCTAAACTGATCCATTACGGCTATTTTCATCCACCTGGGTCGAAAGTTGTCGAATTTAACAGCAGAAATTGATTCCATACAAAGATTAACTATTTAAAACTAAATATTGTACTCTACGACCTCATTAGGCTAAACCATTGCACCTAGCTTCCCACTTTGTGGAAAATTTGAATATCTAAAGCATATTACGGGTCTAAACTGATCCATTACGGCTATTTTCATCCACCTGGGTCGAAAGTTGTCGAATTTAACAGCAGAAATTGATTCCATACAAAGATTTACTATTTAAAACTAAATATTGTACTCTACGACCTCATTAAGCTAAACCATTGCACCTAGCTTCCCACTTTGTGGAAAATTTGAATATCTAAAGCATATTACGGGTCTAAACTGATCCATTACGGCTATTTTCATCCACCTGGGTCGAAAGTTGTCGAATTTAACAGCAGAGATTGATTCCATACAAAGATTTACTATTTAAAACTAAATATTGTACTCTACGACCTCATTGGGCTAAACCATTGCACCTAGCTTCCCAATTTGTGGAAAATTTGAATATCTAAAGCATATTACGGGTCTAAACTGATCCATTACGGCTATTTTCATCCACCTGGGTCGAAAGTTGTCGAATTTAACAGCAGAAATTGATTCCATACAAAGATTTACTATTTAAAACTAAATATTGTACTCTACGACCTCATTAGGCTAAACCATTGCACCTAGCTTCCCAATTTGTGGAAAATTTGAATATCTAAAGCATATTACGGGTCTAAACTGATCCATTACGGCTATTTTCATCCACCTGGGTCGAAAGTTGTCGAAGTTAACAGCAGAGATTGACTCCATACAAAGATTTACCATTTTAAACTAAATATTGTACTCTACGATCTCATTGGGCTAAACCATTGCACCTAGCTTCCCAATTTATGGAAAATTTGAATATCTAAAGCATATTACGGGTCTAAACTGATCCATTACGGCTAATTTCATCCACCTGGGTCGAAAGTTGTCGAATTTAACAGCAGAAATTGATTCCATACAAAGATTAACTATTTAAAACTAAATATTGTACTCTACGACCTCATTAAGCTAAACCATTGCACCTAGCTTCCCACTTTGTGGAAAATTTGAATATCTAAAGCATATTACGGGTCTAAATTGATCTATTACGGCTATTTTCATCCACCTGGGTCGAAAGTTGTCGAATTTAACAGCAGAAATTGATTCCATACAAAGATTAAATATTTAAAACTAAATATTGTACTCTACGACCTCATTAAGCTAAACCATTGCACCTAGCTTCCCACTTTGTGGAAAATTTGAATATCTTAAAGCATATTACGGGTCTAAACTGATCCATTACGGCTATTTTCATCCACCTGGGTCGAAAGTTGTCGAATTTAACAGCAGAAATTGATTCCATACAAAGATTAACTATTTAAAACTAAATATTGTACTCTACGACCTCATTAAGCTAAACCATTGCACCTAGCTTCCCACTTTGTGGAAAATTTGAATATCTAAAGCATATTACGGGTCTAAACTGATCTATTACGGCTATTTTCATCCACCTGGGTCGAAAGTTGTCGAATTTAACAGCAGAAATTGATTCCATACAAAGATTAACTATTTAAAACTAAATATTGTACTCTACGACCTCATTAAGCTAAACCATTGCACCTAGCTTCCCACTTTGTGGAAAATTTGAATATCTAAAGCATATTACGGGTCTAAACTGATCTATTACGGCTATTTTCATCCACCTGGGTCGAAAGTTGTCGAATTTAACAGCAGAAGTTGATTCCATACAAAGATTAACTATTTAAAACTAAATATTGTACTCTACGACCTCATTAGGCTAAACCATTGCACCTAGCTTCCCACTTTGTGGAAAATTTGAATATCTAAAGCATATTACGGGTCTAAACTGATCCATTACGTCTATTTTCATCCACCTGGGTCGAAAGTTGTCGAATTTAACAGCAGAAATTGATTCCATACAAAGATTTACTATTTAAAACTAAATATTGTACTCTACGACCTCATTAAGCTAAACCATTGCACCTAGCTTCCCACTTTGTGGAAAATTTGAATATCTAAAGCATATTACGGGTCTAAACTGATCCATTACGGCTATTTTCATCCACCTGGGTCGAAAGTTGTCGAAGTTAACAGCAGAGATTGACTCCATACAAAGATTTACCATTTTAAACTAAATATTGTACTCTACGACCTCATTGGGCTAAACCATTGCCAATTTATGGAAAATTTGAATATCTAAAGCATATTACGGGTCTAAACTGATCCATTACGGCTATTTTCATCCACCTGGGTCGAAAGTTGTCGAATTTAACAGCAGAAATTGATTCCATACAAAGATTTACTATTTAAAACTAAATATTGAACTCTACGACCTCATTAAGCTAAACCATTGCACCTAGCTTCCCACTTTGTGGAAAATTTGAATATCTAAAGCATATTACGGGTCTAAACTGATCTTTTACGGCTATTTTCATCCACCTGGGTCGAAAGTTGTCGAATTAAACAGCAGAAATTGATTCCATACAAAGATTAACTATTTAAAACTAAATATTGTACTCTACGACCTCATTAGGCTAAACCATTGCACCTAGCTTCCCACTCTGTGGAAAATTTGAATATCTAAAGCATATTACGGGTCTAAACTGATCTATTGCGGCTATTTTCATCCACCTGGGTCGAAAGTTGTCGAATTTAACAGCAGAAATTGATTCCATACAAAGATTTACTACTTAAAACTAAATATTGTACTCTACGACCTCATTAGGCTAAACCAGTGCACCTAGCTTCCCAATTTGTGGAAAATTTGAATATCTAAAGCATATTACGGGTCTAAACTGATCCATTACGGCTATTTTCATCCACCTGGGTCGAAAGTTGTCGAAGTTAACGGCAGAAATTGATTCCATACAAAGATTTACTATTTAAAACTAAATATTGTACTCTACGACCTCATTAGGCTAAACCATTCACCTAGCTTCCCAATTTGTGGAAAATTTGAATATCTAAAGCATATTACGGGTCTAAACTGATCCATTACGGCTATTTTCATCCACCTGGGTCGAAAGTTGTCGAATTTAACAGCAGAAATTGATTCCATACAAAGATTTACTATTTAAAACAAAATATTGTACTCTACGACCTCATTAGGCTAAACCATTGCACCTAGCTTCCCAATTTGTGGAAAATTTGAATATCTAAAGCATATTACGGGTCTAAACTGATCCATTACGGCTATTTTCATCCACCTGGGTCGAAAGTTGGCGAATTTAACAGCAGAAATTGATTCCATACAAAGATTTACTATTTAAAACTAAATATTGTACTCTACGACCTCATTAGGCTAAACCATTGCACCTAGCTTCCCAATTTGTGGAAAATTTGAATATCTAAAGCATATTACGGGTCTAAACTGATCCATTACGGCTATTTTCATCCACCTGGGTCGAAAGTTGTCGAATTTAACAGCAGAAATTGATTCCATACAAAGATTTACTATTTAAAACAAAATATTGTACTCTACGACCTCATTAGGCTAAACCATTGCACCTAGCTTCCCAATTTGTGGAAAATTTGAATATCTAAAGCATATTACGGGTCTAAACTGATCCATTACGGCTATTTTCATCCACCTGGGTCGAAAGTTGGCGAATTTAACAGCAGAAATTGATTCCATACAAAGATTTACTATTTAAAACTAAATATTGTACTCTACGACCTCATTAGGCTAAACCATTGCACCTAGCTTCCCACTTTGTGGAAAATTTGAATATCTAAAGCATATTACGGGTCTAAACTATTCCATTACGGCTATTTTCATCCACCTGGGTCGAAAGTTGTCGAAGTTAACAGCAGAAATTGATTCCATACAAAGATTTACTATTTAAAACTAAATATTGTACTCTACGACCTCATTAGGCTAAACCATTGCACCTAGCTTCCCAATTTGTGGAAAATTTGAATATCTAAAGCATATTACGGGTCTAAACTGATCCATTACGGCTATTTTCATCCACCTGGGTCGAAAGTTGTCGAAGTTAACAGCAGAAATTGATTCCATACAAAGATTTACTATTTAAAACTAAATATTGTACTCTACGACCTCATTAGGCTAAACCATTGCACCTAGCTTCCCAATTTGTGGAAAATTTGAATATCTAAAGCATATTACGGGTCTAAACTGATCCATTACGGCTATTTTCATCCACCTGGGTCGAAAGTTGTCGAATTTAACAGCAGAAATTGATTCCATACAAAGATTAACTATTTAAAACTAAATATTGTACTCTACGACCTCATTAGGCTAAACCATTGCACCTAGCTTCCCACTTTGTGGAAAATTTGAATATCTAAAGCATATTACGGGTCTAAACTGATCTATTACGGCTATTTTCATCCACCTGGGTCGAAAGTTGTCGAATTTAACAGCAGAAATTGATTCCAAACAAAGATTAACTATTTAAAACTAAATATTGTACTCTACGACCTCATTAAGCTAAACCATTGCACCTAGCTTCCCACTTTGTGGAAAATTTGAATATCTAAAGCATATTACGGGTCTAAACTGATCCATTACGGCTATTTTCATCCACCTGGGTCGAAAGTTGTCGAAGTTAACAGCAGAAATTGATTCCATACAAAGATTTACTATTTAAAACTAAATATTGTACTCTACGACCTCATTAGGCTAAACCATTGCACCTAGCTTCCCAATTTGTGGAAAATTTGAATATCTAAAGCATATTACGGGTCTAAACTGATCTATTACGGCTATTTTCATCCACCTGGGTCGAAAGTTGTCGAAGTTAACAGCAGAAATTGATTCCATACAAAGATTTACTATTTAAAACTAAATATTGTACTCTACGACCTCATTAGGCTAAACCATTGCACCTAGCTTCCCAATTTGTGGAAAATTTGAATATCTAAAGCATATTACGGGTCTAAACTGATCCATTACGGCTATTTTCATCCACCTGGGTCGAAAGTTGTCGAATTTAACAGCAGAAATTGATTCCATACAAAGATTAACTATTTAAAACTAAATATTGTACTCTACGACCTCATTAGGCTAAACCATTGCACCTAGCTTCCCAATTTGTGGAAAATTTGAATATCTAAAGCATATTACGGGTCTAAACTGATCTATTACGGCTATTTTCATCCACCTGGGTCGAAAGTTGTCGAATTTAACAGCAGAAATTGATTCCAAACAAAGATTAACTATTTAAAACTAAATATTGTACTCTACGACCTCATTAAGCTAAACCATTGCACCTAGCTTCCCACTTTGTGGAAAATTTGAATATTTAAAGCATATTACGGGTCTAAACTGATCTATTACGGCTATTTTCATCCACCTGGGTCGAAAGTTGTCGAAGTTAACAGCAGAAATTGATTCCATACAAAGATTTACTATTTAAAACTAAATATTGTACTCTACGACCTCATTAGGCTAAACCATTGCACCTAGCTTCCCAATTTGTGGAAAATTTGAATATCTAAAGCATATTACGGGTCTAAACTGATCTATTACGGCTATTTTCATCCACCTGGGTCGAAAGTTGTCGAATTTAACAGCAGAAATTGATTCCATACAAAGATTAACTATTTAAAACTAAATATTGTACTCTACGACCTCATTAAGCTAAACCATTGCACCTAGCTTCCCACTTTGTGGAAAATTTGAATTTCTAAAGCATATTACGGGTCTAAACTGATCCATTACGGCTATTTTCATCCACCTGGGTCGAAAGTTGTCGAATTTAACAGCAGAAATTGATTCCATACAAAGACTTACTATTTAAAACTAAATATTGTACTCTACGACCTCATTAGGCTAAACCATTGCACCTAGCTTCCCAATTTGTGGAAAATTTGAATATCTAAAGCATATTACGGGTCTAAACTGATCCATTACGGCTATTTTCATCCACCTGGGTCGAAAGTTGTCGAATTTAACAGCAGAAATTGATTCCATACAAAGATTAACTATTTAAAACTAAATATTGTACTCTACGACCTCATTAAGCTAAACCATTGCACCTAGCTTCCCACTTTGTGGAAAATTTGAATATCTAAAGCATATTACGGGTCTAAACTGATCTATTACGGCTATTTTCATCCACCTGGGTCGAAAGTTGTCGAATTTAACAGCAGAAATTGATTCCAAACAAAGATTAACTATTTAAAACTAAATATTGTACTCTACGACCTCATTAAGCTAAACCATTGCACCTAGCTTCCCACTTTGTGGAAAATTTGAATATTTAAAGCATATTACGGGTCTAAACTGATCTATTACGGCTATTTTCATCCACCTGGGTCGAAAGTTTTCGAAGTTAACAGCAGAAATTGATTCCATACAAAGATTTACTATTTAAAACTAAATATTGTACTCTACGACCTCATTAGGCTAAACCATTGCACCTAGCTTCCCAATTTGTGGAAAATTTGAATATCTAAAGCATATTACGGGTCTAAACTGATCTATTACGGCTATTTTCATCCACCTGGGTCGAAAGTTGTCGAATTTAACAGCAGAAATTGATTCCATACAAAGATTAACTATTTAAAACTAAATATTGTACTCTACGACCTCATTAAGCTAAACCATTGCACCTAGCTTCCCACTTTGTGGAAAATTTGAATATCTAAAGCATATTACGGGTCTAAACTGATCCATTACGGCTATTTCCATCCACCTGGGTCGAAAGTTGTCGAATTTAACAGCAGAAATTGATTCCATACAAAGACTTACTATTTAAAACTAAATATTGTACTCTACGACCTCATTAGGCTAAACCATTGCACCTAGCTTCCCAATTTGTGGAAAATTTGAATATCTAAAGCATATTACGGGTCTAAACTGATCCATTACGGCTATTTTCATCCACCTGGGTCGAAAGTTGTCGAATTTAACAGCAGAAATTGATTCCATACAAAGATTAACTATTTAAAACTAAATATTGTACTCTACGACCTCATTAAGCTAAACCATTGCACCTAGCTTCCCACTTTGTGGAAAATTTGAATATCTAAAGCATATTACGGGTCTAAACTGATCTATTACGGCTATTTTCATCCACCTGGGTCGAAAGTTGTCGAATTTAACAGCAGAAATTGATTCCAAACAAAGATTAACTATTTAAAACTAAATATTGTACTCTACGACCTCATTAAGCTAAACCATTGCACCTAGCTTCCCACTTTGTGGAAAATTTGAATATTTAAAGCATATTACGGGTCTAAACTGATCTATTACGGCTATTTTCATCCACCTGGGTCGAAAGTTGTCGAATTTAACAGCAGAAATTGATTCCAAACAAAGATTAACTATTTAAAACTAAATATTGTACTCTACGACCTCATTAAGCTAAACCATTGCACCTAGCTTCCCACTTTGTGGAAAATTTGAATATCTAAAGCATATTACGGGTCTAAACTGATCTATTACGGCTATTTTCATCCACCTGGGTCGAAAGTTGTCGAAGTTAACAGCAGAAATTGATTCCATACAAAGATTTACTATTTAAAACTAAATATTGTACTCTACGACCTCATTAGGCTAAACCATTGCACCTAGCTTCCCAATTTGTGGAAAATTTGAATATCTAAAGCATATTACGGGTCTAAACTGATCTATTACGGCTATTTTCATCCACCTGGGTCGAAAGTTGTCGAATTTAACAGCAGAAATTGATTCCATACAAAGATTAACTATTTAAAACTAAATATTGTACTCTACGACCTCATTAAGCTAAACCATTGCACCTAGCTTCCCAATTTGTGGAAAATTTGAATATCTAAAGCATATTACGGGTCTAAACTGATCCATTACGGCTATTTTCATCCACCTGGGTCGAAAGTTGTCGAATTTAACAGCAGAAATTGATTCCATACAAAGATTAACTATTTAAAACTAAATATTGTACTCTACGACCTCATTAGGCTAAACCATTGCACCTAGCTTCCCACTTTGTGGAAAATTTGAATATCTAAAGCATATTACGGGTCTAAACTGATCTATTACGGCTATTTTCATCCACCTGGGTCGAAAGTTGTCGAATTTAACAGCAGAAATTGATTCCAAACAAAGATTAACTATTTAAAACTAAATATTGTACTCTACGACCTCATTAAGCTAAACCATTGCACCTAGCTTCCCACTTTGTGGAAAATTTGAATATTTAAAGCATATTACGGGTCTAAACTGATCTATTACGGCTATTTTCATCCACCTGGGTCGAAAGTTGTCGAAGTTAACAGCAGAAATTGATTCCATACAAAGATTTACTATTTAAAACTAAATATTGTACTCTACGACCTCATTAGGCTAAACCATTGCACCTAGCTTCCCAATTTGTGGAAAATTTGAATATCTAAAGCATATTACGGGTCTAAACTGATCCATTACGGCTATTTTCATCCACCTGGGTCGAAAGTTGTCGAATTTAACAGCAGAAATTGATTCCATACAAAGATTAACTATTTAAAACTAAATATTGTACTCTACGACCTCATTAAGCTAAACCATTGCACCTAGCTTCCCACTTTGTGGAAAATTTGAATATCTAAAGCATATTACGGGTCTAAACTGATCCATTACGGCTATTTTCATCCACCTGGGTCGAAAGTTGTCGAAGTTAACAGCAGAAATTGATTCCATACAAAGATTTACTATTTAAAACTAAATATTGTACTCTACGACCTCATTAGGCTAAACCATTGCACCTAGCTTCCCAATTTGTGGAAAATTTGAATATCTAAAGCATATTACGGGTCTAAACTGATCCATTACGTCTATTTTCATCCACCTGGGTCGAAAAATGTCGAATTTAACAGCAGAAATTGATTCCATACAAAGATTAACTATTTAAAACTAAATATTGTACTCTACGACCTCATTAAGCTAAACCATTGCACCTAGCTTCCCACTTTGTGGAAAATTTGAATATCTAAAGCATATTACTGGTCTAAACTGATCTATTACGGCTATATTCATCCACCTGGGTCGAAAGTTGTCGAAGTTAACAGCAGAAATTGATTCCATACAAAGATTTACTATTTAAAACTAAATATTGTACTCTACGACCTCATTAGGCTAAACCATTGCACCTAGCTTCCCAATTTGTGGAAAATTTGAATATCTAAAGCATATTACGGGTCTAAACTGATCCATTACGTCTATTTTCATCCACCTGGGTCGAAAGTTGTCGAATTTAACAGCAGAAATTGATTCCATACAAAGATTAACTATTTAAAACTAAATATTGTACTCTACGACCTCATTAAGCTAAACCATTGCACCTAGCTTCCCACTTTGTGGAAAATTTGAATATCTAAAGCATATTACGGGTCTAAACTGATCTATTACGGCTATTTTCATCCACCTGGGTCGAAAGTTGTCGAAGTTAACAGCAGAAATTAATTCCATACAAAGATTTACTATTTAAAACTAAATATTGTACTCTACGACCTCATTAGGCTAAACCATTGCACCTAGCTTCCCAATTTGTGGAAAATTTGAATATCTAAAGCATATTACGGGTCTAAACTGATCCATTACGGCTATTTTCATCCACCTGGGTCGAAAGTTGTCGAATTTAACAGCAGAAATTGATTCCATACAAAGATTAACTATTTAAAACTAAATATTGTACTCTACGACCTCATTAAGCTAAACCATTGCACCTAGCTTCCCACTTTGTGGAAAATTTGAATATCTAAAGCATATTACGGGTCTAAACTGATCTATTACGGCTATTTTCATCCACCTGGGTCGAAAGTTGTCGAAGTTAACAGCAGAAATTGATTCCATACAAAGATTTACTATTTAAAACTAAATATTGTACTCTACGACCTCATTAGGCTAAACCATTGCACCTAGCTTCCCAATTTGTGGAAAATTTGAATATCTAAAGCATATTACGGGTCTAAACTGATCCATTACGTCTATTTTCATCCACCTGGGTCGAAAGTTGTCGAATTTAACAGCAGAAATTGATTCCATACAAAGATTAACTATTTAAAACTAAATATTGTACTCTACGACCTCATTAAGCTAAACCATTGCACCTAGCTTCCCACTTTGTGGAAAATTTGAATATCTAAAGCATATTACTGGTCTAAACTGATCTATTACGGCTATATTCATCCACCTGGGTCGAAAGTTGTCGAAGTTAACAGCAGAAATTGATTCCATACAAAGATTTACTATTTAAAACTAAATATTGTACTCTACGACCTCATTAGGCTAAACCATTGCACCTAGCTTCCCAATTTGTGGAAAATTTGAATATCTAAAGCATATTACGGGTCTAAACTGATCCATTACGGCTATTTTCATCCACCTGGGTCGAAAGTTGTCGAATTTAACAGCAGAAATTGATTCCATACAAAGATTAACTATTTAAAACTAAATATTGTACTCTACGACCTCATTAAGCTAAACCATTGCACCTAGCTTCCCAATTTGTGGAAAATTTGAATATCTAAAGCATATTACGGGTCTAAACTGATCTATTACGGCTATTTTCATCCACCTGGGTCGAAAGTTGTCGAATTTAACAGCAGAAATTGATTCCATACAAAGATTAACTATTTAAAACTAAATATTGTACTCTACGACCTCATTAAGCTAAACCATTGCACCTAGCTTCCCACTTTGTGGAAAATTTGAATATCTAAAGCATATTACGGGTCTAAACTGATCTATTACGGCTATTTTCATCCACCTGGGTCGAAAGTTGTCGAATTTAACAGCAGAAATTGATTCCATACAAAGATTAACTATTTAAAACTAAATATTGTACTCTACGACCTCATTAAGCTAAACCATTGCACCTAGCTTCCCACTTTGTGGAAAATTTGAATATCTAAAGCATATTACGGGTCTAAACTGATCTATTACGGCTATTTTCATCCACCTGGGTCGAAAGTTGTCGAATTTAACAGCAGAAATTGATTCCATACAAAGATTAACTATTTAAAACTAAATATTGTACTCTACGACCTCATTAAGCTAAACCATTGCACCTAGCTTCCCAATTTGTGGAAAATTTGAATATCTAAAGCATATTACGGGTCTAAACTGATCCATTACGGCTATTTTCATCCACCTGGGTCGAAAGTTGTCGAATTTAACAGCAGAAATTGATTCCATACAAAGATTAACTATTTAAAACTAAATATTGTACTCTACGACCTCATTAAGCTAAACCATTGCACCTAGCTTCCCACTTTGTGGAAAATTTGAATATCTAAAGCATATTACGGGTCTAAACTGATCTATTACGGCTATTTTCATCCACCTGGGTCGAAAGTTGTCGAATTTAACAGCAGAAATTGATTCCATACAAAGATTTACTATTTAAAACTAAATATTGTACTCTACGACCTCATTAGGCTAAACCATTGCACCTAGCTTCCCACTTTGTGGAAAATTTGAATATCTAAAGCATATTACGGGTCTAAACTGATCTATTACGGCTATTTTCATCCACCTGGGTCGAAAGTTGTCGAATTTAACAGCAGAAATTGATTCCATACAAAGATTAACTATTTAAAACTAAATATTGTACTCTACGACCTCATTAAGCTAAACCATTGCACCTAGCTTCCCACTTTGTGGAAAATTTGAATATCTAAAGCATATTACGGGTCTAAACTGATCTATTACGGCTATTTTCATCCACCTGGGTCGAAAGTTGTCGAAGTTAACAGCAGAAATTGATTCCATACAAAGATTTACTATTTAAAACTAAATATTGTACTCTACGACCTCATTAGGCTAAACCATTGCACCTAGCTTCCAAATTTGTGGAAAATTTGAATATCTAAAGCATATTACGGGTCTAAACTGATCTATTACGGCTATTTTCATCCACCTGGGTCGAAAGTTGTCGAATTTAACAGCAGAAATTGATTCCATACAAAGATTTACTATTTAAAACTAAATATTGTACTCTACGACCTCATTAGGCTAAACCATTGCACCTAGCTTCCCAATTTGTGGAAAATTTGAATATCTAAAGCATATTACGGGTCTAAACTGATCCATTACGGCTATTTTCATCCACCTGGGTCGAAAGTTGTCGAATTTAACAGCAGAAATTAATTCCATACAAAGATTTACTATTTAAAACTAAATATTGTACTCTACGACCTCATTAAGCTAAACCATTGCACCTAGCTTCCCACTTTGTGGAAAATTTGAATATCTAAAGCATATTACGGGTCTAAACTGATCTATTACGGCTATTTTCATCCACCTGGGTCGAAAGTTGTCGAATTTAACAGCAGAAATTGATTCCATACAAAGATTAACTATTTAAAACTAAATATTGTACTCTACGACCTCATTAAGCTAAACCATTGCACCTAGCTTCCCACTTTGTGGAAAATTTGAATATCTAAAGCATATTACGTGTCTAAACTCATCTATTACGGCTATTTTCATCCACCTGGGTCGAAAGTTGTCGAATTTAACAGTAGAAATTGATTCCATACAAAGATTAACTATTTAAAACTAAATATTGTACTCTACGACCTCATTAAGCTAAACCATTGCACCTAGCTTCCCACTTTGTGGAAAATTTGAATATCTAAAGCATATTACGGGTCTAAACTGATCTATTACGGCTATTTTCATCCACCTGGGTCGAAAGTTGTCGAAGTTAACAGCAGAAATTGATTCCATACAAAGATTTACTATTTAAAACTAAATATTGTACTCTACGACCTCATTAGGCTAAACCATTGCACCTAGCTTCCCAATTTGTGGAAAATTTGAATATCTAAAGCATATTACGGGTCTAAACTGATCCATTACGGCTATTTTCATCCACCTGGGTCGAAAGTTGTCGAATTTAACAGCAGAAATTGATTCCATACAAAGATTAACTATTTAAAACTAAATATTGTACTCTACGACCTCATTAAGCTAAACCATTGCACCTAGCTTCCCACTTTGTGGAAAATTTGAATATCTAAAGCATATTACGGGTCTAAACTGATCCATTACGGCTATTTTCATCCACCTGGGTCGAAAGTTGTCGAAGTTAACAGCAGAAATTGATTCCATACAAAGATTTACTATTTAAAACTAAATATTGTACTCTACGACCTCATTAGGCTAAACCATTGCACCTAGCTTCCCAATTTGTGGAAAATTTGAATATCTTAAGCATATTACGGGTCTAAACTGATCTATTACGGCTATTTTCATCCACCTGGGTCGAAAGTTGTCGAAGTTAACAGCAGAAATTGATTCCATACAAAGATTTACTATTTAAAACTAAATATTGTACTCTACGACCTCATTAGGCTAAACCATTGCACCTAGCTTCCCAATTTGTGGAAAATTTGAATATCTAAAGCATATTACGGGTCTAAACTGATCCATTACGGCTATTTTCATCCACCTGGGTCGAAAGTTGTCGAATTTAACAGCAGAAATTGATTCCATACAAAGATTTACTATTTAAAACTAAATATTGTACTCTACGACCTCATTAAGCTAAACCATTGCACCTAGCTTCCCACTTTGTGGAAAATTTGAATATCTAAAGCATATTACGGGTCTAAACTGATCTATTACGGCTATTTTCATCCACCTGGGTCGAAAGTTGTCGAATTTAACAGCAGAAATTGATTCCATACAAAGATTAACTATTTAAAACTAAATATTGTACTCTACGACCTCATTAGGCTAAACCATTGCACCTAGCTTCCCACTTTGTGGAAAATTTGAATATCTAAAGCATATTACGGGTCTAAACTGATCTATTACGGCTATTTTCATCCACCTGGGTCGAAAGTTGTCGAATTTAACAGCAGAAATTGATTCCATACAAAGATTTACTATTTAAAACTAAATATTGTACTCTACGACCTCATTAGGCTAAACCATTGCACCTAGCTTCCCACTTTGTGGAAAATTTGAATATCTAAAGCATATTACGGGTCTAAACTGATCTATTACGGCTATTTTCATCCACCTGGGTCGAAAGTTGTCGAATTTAACAGCAGAAATTGATTCCATACAAAGATTTACTATTTAAAACTAAATATTGTACTCTACGACCTCATTAAGCTAAACCATTGCACCTAGCTTCCCACTTTGTGGAAAATTTGAATATCTAAAGCATATTACGGGTCTAAACTGATCTATTACGGCTATTTTCATCCACCTGGGTCGAAAGTTGTCGAATTTAACAGCAGAAATTGATTCCATACAAAGATTTACTATTTAAAACTAAATATTGTACTCTACGACCTCATTAAGCTAAACCATTGCACCTAGCTTCCCACTTTGTGGAAAATTTGAATATCTAAAGCATATTACGGGTCTAAACTGATCTATTACGGCTATTTTCATCCACCTGGGTCGAAAGTTGTCGAATTTAACAGCAGAAATTGATTCCATACAAAGATTTACTATTTAAAACTAAATATTGTACTCTACGACCTCATTAAGCTAAACCATTGCACCTAGCTTCCCACTTTGTGGAAAATTTGAATATCTAAAGCATATTACGGGTCTAAACTGATCTATTACGGCTATTTTCATCCACCTGGGTCGAAAGTTGTCGAAGTTAACAGCAGAGATTGATTCCATACAAAGATTTACCATTTAAAACTAAATATTGTACTCTACGACCTCATTGGGCTAAACCATTGCACCTAGCTTCCCAATTTATGGAAAATTTGAATATCTAAAGCATATTACGGGTCTAAACTGATCCATTACGGCTATTTTCATCCACCTGGGTCGAAAGTTGTCGAATTTAACAGCAGAAATTGATTCCATACAAAGATTTACTATTTAAAACTAAATATTGTACTCTACGACCTCATTAAGCTAAACCATTGCACCTAGCTTCCCACTTTGTGGAAAATTTGAATATCTAAAGCATATTACGGGTCTAAACTGATCTATTACGGCTATTTTCATCCACCTGGGTCGAAAGTTGTCGAATTTAACAGCAGAAATTGATTCCATACAAAGATTTACTATTTAAAACTAAATATTGTACTCTACGACCTCATTAGGCTAAACCATTGCACCTAGCTTCCCAATTTGTGGAAAATTTGAATATCTTAAGCATATTACGGGTCTAAACTGATCTATTACGGCTATTTTCATCCACCTGGGTCGAAAGTTGTCGAATTTAACAGCAGAAATTGATTCCATACAAAGATTTACCATTTTAAACTAAATATTGTACTCTACGACCTCATTAGGCTAAACCATTGCACCTAGCTTCCCAATTTGTGGAAAATTTGAATATCTAAAGCATATTACGGGTCTAAACTGATCCATTACGGCAATTTTCATCCACCTGGGTCGAAAGTTGTCGAATTTAACAGCAGAAATTGATTCCATACAAAGATTTACTATTTAAAACTAAATATTGTACTCTACGACCTCATTAGGCTAAACCATTGCACCTAGCTTCCCAATTTGTGGAAAATTTGAATATCTAAAGCATATTACGGGTCTAAACTGATCCATTACGGCTATTTTCATCCACCTGGGTCGAAAGTTGTCGAATTTAACAGCAGAAATTGATTCCATACAAAGATTTACTATTTAAAACTAAATATTGTACTCTACGACCTCATTAAGCTAAACCATTGCACCTAGCTTCCCACTTTGTGGAAAATTTGAATATCTAAAGCATATTACGGGTCTAAACTGATCTATTACGGCTATTTTCATCCACCTGGGTCGAAAGTTGTCGAATTTAACAACAGAAATTGATTCCATACAAAGATTTACTATTTAAAACTAAATATTGTACTCTACGACCTCATTAGGCTAAACCATTGCACCTAGCTTCCCAATTTGTGGAAAATTTGAATATCTAAAGCATATTACGGGTCTAAACTGATCTATTACGGCTATTTTCATCCACCTGGGTCGAAAGTTGTCGAATTTAACAACAGAAATTGATTCCATACAAAGATTTACTATTTAAAACTAAATATTGTACTCTACGACCTCATTAGGCTAAACCATTGCACCTAGCTTCCCAATTTGTGGAAAATTTGAATATCTAAAGCATATTACGGGTCTAAACTGATCTATTACGGCTATTTTCATCCACCTGGGTCGAAAGTTGTCGAAGTTAACAGCAGAGATTGATTCCATACAAAGATTAACTATTTAAAACTAAATATTGTACTCTACGACCTCATTAGGCTAAACCATTGCACCTAGCTTCCCAATTTGTGGAAAATTTGAATATCTAAAGCATATTACGGGTCTAAACTGATCCATTACGGCTATTTTCATCCACCTGGGTCGAAAGTTGTCGAATTTAACAGCAGAAATTGATTCCATACAAAGATTTACTATTTAAAACTAAATATTGTACTCTACGACCTCATTAGGCTAAACCATTGCACCTAGCTTCCCACTTTGTGGAAAATTTGAATATCTAAAGCATATTACGGGTCTAAACTGATCTATTACGGCTATTTTCATCCACCTGGGTCGAAAGTTGTCGAATTTAACAGCAGAAATTGATTCCATACAAAGATTTACTATTTAAAACTAAATATTGTACTCTACGACCTCATTAGGCTAAACCATTGCACCTAGCTTCCCAATTTGTGGAAAATTTGAATATCTAAAGCGTATTACGGGTCTAAACTGATCCATTACGGCTATTTTCATCCACCTGGGTCGAAAGTTGTCGAATTTAACAGCAGAAATTGATTCCATACAAAGATTTACTATTTAAAACTAAATATTGTACTCTACGACCTCATTAAGCTAAACCATTGCACCTAGCTTCCCACTTTGTGGAAAATTTGAATATCTAAAGCATATTACGGGTCTAAACTGATCTATTACGGCTATTTTCATCCACCTGGGTCGAAAGTTGTCGAATTTAACAGCAGAAATTGATTCCATACAAAGATTTACTATTTAAAACTAAATATTGTACTCTACGACCTCATTAAGCTAAACCATTGCACCTAGCTTCCCAATTTGTGGAAAATTTGAATATCTTAAGCATATTACGGGTCTAAACTGATCTATTACGGCTATTTTCATCCACCTGGGTCGAAAGTTGTCGAATTTAACAGCAGAAATTGATTCCATACAAAGATTTACTATTTAAAACTAAATATTGTACTCTACGACCTCATTAAGCTAAACCATTGCACCTAGCTTCCCACTTTGTGGAAAATTTGAATATCTAAAGCATATTACGGGTCTAAACTGATCTATTACGGCAATTTTCATCCACCTGGGTCGAAAGTTGTTGAATTTAACAGCAGAGATTGATTCCATACAAAGATTTACTATTTAAAACTAAATATTGTACTCTACGACGTCATTGGGCTAAACCATTGCACCTAGCTTCCCAATTTATGGAAAATTTGAATATCTAAAGCATATTACGGGTCTAAACTGATCCATTACGGCTATTTTCATCCACCTGGGTCGAAAGTTGTCGAAGTTAACAGCAGAAATTGATTCCATACAAAGATTAACTATTTAAAACTAAATATTGTACTCTACGACCTCATTAGGCTAAACCATTGCACCTAGCTTCCCAATTTGTGGAAAATTTGAATATCTAAAGCATATTATGGGTTTAAACTGATCCATTACGGCTATTTTCATCCACCTGGGTCGAAAGTTGTCGAATTTAACAGCAGAAATTGATTCCATACAAAGATTAACTATTTAAAACTAAATATTGTACTCTACGACCTCATTAGGCTAAACCATTGCACCTAGCTTCCCAATTTATGGAAAATTTGAATATCTAAAGCATATTACGGGTCTAAACTGATCTATTACGGCAATTTTCATCCACCTGGGTCGAAAGTTGTTGAATTTAACAGCAGAAACTGATTCCATACAAAGATTTACTATTTAAAACTAAATATTGTACTCTACGACCTCATTAGGATAAACCATTGCACCTTGCTTCCCAATTTGTGGAAAATTTGAATATTTTAAGCATATTACGGGTTTAAACTGTTCTATTACGGCTATTTTCATCCACCTGGGTCGAAAGTTGTCGAAGTTAACAGCAGAGATTGACTCCATACAAAGTTTTACCATTTTAAACTAAATATTGTACTCTACGACCTCATTGGGCTAAACCATTGCACCTAGCTTCCCAATTTATG
The DNA here is from genome assembly GCA_018904275.1 of Lordiphosa clarofinis. Taxonomy (NCBI): domain Eukaryota; kingdom Metazoa; phylum Arthropoda; class Insecta; order Diptera; family Drosophilidae; genus Lordiphosa; species Lordiphosa clarofinis. The sequence goes on along the minus strand of JAEIGQ010000314.1, from coordinate 45,969 downwards.
GAAAATTTGAATATCTAAAGCATATTACGGGTCTAAACTGATCCGTTACGGCTATTTTCATCCACCTGGGTCGAAAGTTGTCGAAGTTAACAGCAGAAATTGATTCCATACAAAGATTTACTATTTAAAACTAAATATTGTACTCTACGACCTCATTAGGCTAAACCATTGCACCTAGCTTCCCTATTTGTGGAAAATTTTAATATCTAAAGCATATTACGGGTCTAAACTGATCTATTACGGCTATTTTCATCCACCTGGGTCGAAAGTTGTCGAATTTAACAGCAGAAATTGATTCCATACAAAGATTTACTATTTAAAACTAAATATTGTACTCTACGACCTCATTAGGCTAAACCATTGCACCTAGCTTCCCAATTTGTGGAAAATTTGAATATCTAAAGCATATTACGGGTTTAAACTGATCCATTACGGCTATTTTCATCCACCTGGGTCGAAAGTTGTCGAATTTAACAGCAGAAATTGATTCCATACAAAGATTAACTATTTAAAACTAAATATTGTACTCTACGACCTCATTAGGCTAAACCATTGCACCTAGCTTCCCAATTTATGGAAAATTTGAATATCTAAAGCATATTACGGGTCTAAACTGATCTATTACGGCTATTTTCATCCACCTGGGTCGAAAGTTGTCGAATTTAACAGCAGAAATTGATTCCATGCAAAGATTTACTATTTAAAACTAAATATTGTACTCTACGACCTCATTAGGCTAAACCATTGCACCTAGCTTCCCAATTTGTGGAAAATTTGAATATCTAAAGCATATTACGGGTCTTAACTGATCTATTACGGCAATTTTCATCCACCTCGGTCGATAGTTGTTGAATTTAACAGCAGAAATTGATTCCATACAAAGATTTACTATTTAAAACTAAATATTGTACTCTACGACCTCATTAGGATAAACCATTGCACCTAGCTTCCCAATTTGTGGAAAATTTGAATATCTAAAGCATATTACGGGTCTTAACTGATCTATTACGGCTATTTTCATCCACCTGGGTCGAAAGTTGTCGAAGTTTACAGCAGAGATTGACTCCATACAAAGATTTACCATTTTAAACTAAATATTGTACTCTACGACCTCATTGGGCTAAACCATTGCACCTAGCTTCCCAATTTATGGAAAATTTGAATATCTAAAGCATATTACGGGTTTAAACTGATCCATTACTGCTATTTTCATCCACCTGGGTCGAAAGTTGTTGAATTTAACAGCAGAAATTGATTCCATACAAAGATTTACTATTTAAAACTAAATATTGTACTCTACGACCTCATTAGGCTAAACCATTGCACCTAGCTTCCCAATTTATGGAAAATTTGAATATCTAAAGCATATTACGGGTTTAAACTGATCCATTACGGCTATTTTCATCCACCTGGGTCGAAATTTGTTGAATTTAACAGCAGAAATTGATTCCATACAAAGATTAACTATTTAAAACTAATTATTGTACTCTACGACCTCATTAGGCTAAACCATTGCACCTAGCTTCCCAATTTATGGAAAATTTGAATATCTAAAGCATATTACGGGTCTAAACTGATCTATTACGGCTATTTTCATCCACCTGGGTCGAAAGTTGTTGAATTTAACAGCAGAAATTGATTCCATACAAAGATTTACTATTTAAAACTAAATATTGTACTCTACGACCTCATTAGGCTAAACCATTGCACCTAGCTTCCCAATTTGTGGAAAATTTGAATATCTAAAGCATATTACGGGTCCAAACTGATCCATTACGGCTATTTTCATCCACCTGGTTCGAAAGTTGTCGAATTTAACAGCAGAAATTGATTCCATACAAAGATTTACTATTTAAAACTAAATATTGTACTCTACGACCTCATTAGGCTAAACCATTGCACCTAGCTTCCCACTTTGTGGAAAATTTGAATATCTAAAGCATATTACGGGTCTAAACTGATCTATTACGGCTATTTTCATCCACCTGGGTCGAAAGTTGTCGAATTTAACAGCAGAAATTGATTCCATACAAAGATTAACTATTTAAAACTAAATATTGTACTCTACGACCTCATTAAGCTAAACCATTGCACCTAGCTTCCCACTTTGTGGAAAATTTGAATATCTAAAGCATATTACGGGTCTAAACTGATCTATTACGGCTATTTTCATCCACCTGGGTCGAAAGTTGTCGAATTTAACAGCAGAAATTGATTCCATACAAAGATTTACTATTTAAAACTAAATATTGTACTCTACGACCTCATTAGGCTAAACCATTGCACCTAGCTTCCCACTTTGTGGAAAATTTGAATATCTAAAGCATATTACGGGTCTAAACTGATCCATTACGGCTATTTTCATCCACCTGGGTCGAAAGTTGTCGAATTTAACAGCAGAAATTGATTCCATACAAAGATTTACTATTTAAAACTAAATATTGTACTCTACGACCTCATTAAGCTAAACCATTGCACCTAGCTTCCCACTTTGTGGAAAATTTGAATATCTAAAGCATATTACGGGTCTAAACTGATCTATTACGGCTATTTTCATCCACCTGGCTCGAAAATTGTCGAATTTAACAGCAGAAATTGATTCCATACAAAGATTTACTATTTAAAACTAAATATTGTACTCTACGACCTCATTAGGCTAAACCATTGCACCTAGCTTCCCAATTTGTGGAAAATTTGAATATCTAAAGCATATAACGGGTCTAATCTGATCCATTACGGCTATTTTCATCCACCTGGGTCGAAAGTTGTCGAAGTTAACAGCAGAAATTGATTCCATACAAAGATTTACTATTTAAAACTAAATATTGTACTCTACTACCTCATTAGGCTAAACCATTGCACCTAGCTTCCCAATTTGTGGAAAATTTGAATATCTAAAGCATATTACGGGTCTAAACTGATCTTTTACGGCTATTTTCATCCACCTGGGTCGAAAGTTGTCGAATTTAACAGCAGAAATTGATTCCATACAAAGATTTACTATTTAAAACTAAATATTGTACTCTACGACCTCATTAGGCTAAACCATTGCACCTAGCTTCCCAATTTGTGGAAAATTTGAATATCTAAAGCATATTACGGGTTTAAACTGATCCATTACGGCTATTTTCATCCACCTGGGTCGAAAGTTGTCGAATTTAACAGCAGAAATTGATTCCATACAAAGATTAACTATTTAAAACTAAATATTGTACTCTACGACCTCATTAGGCTAAACCATTGCACCTAGCTTCCCACTTTGTGGAAAATTTGAATATCTAAAGCATATTACGGGTCTAAACTGATCTATTACGGCAATTTTCATCCACCTGGGTCGAAAGTTGTTGAATTTAACAGCAGAAATTGATTCCAAACAAAGATTTACTATTTAAAACTAAATGTTGTACTCCACGACCTCATTAGGATAAACCATTGCACCTAGCTTCCCAATTTGTAGAAAATTTGAATATCTAAAGCATATTACGGGTCTAAACTGATCTATTACGGCTATTTTCATCCACCTGGGTCGAAAGTTGTCGAAGTTAACAGCAGAGATTGACTCCATACAAAGATTTACCATTTTAAACTAAATATTGTACTCTACGACCTCATTGGGCTAAACCATTGCACCTAGCTTCCCAATTTATGGAAAATTTGAATATCTAAAGCATATTACGGGTCTAAACTGATCCATTACGGCTATTTTCATCCACCTGGGTCGAAAGTTGTCGAAGTTAACAGCAGAAATTGATTCCATACAAAGATTTACTATTTAAAACTAAATATTGTACTCTACGACCTCATTAGGCTAAACCATTGCACCTAGCTTCCCAATTTGTGGAAAATTTGAATATCTAAAGCATATTACGGGTCCAAACTGATCCATTACGGCTATTTTCATCCACCTGGGTCGAAAGTTGTCGAATTTAACAGCAGAAATTGATTCCATACAAAGATTTAGTATTTAAAACTAAATATTGTACTCTACGACCTCATTAGGCTAAACCATTGCACCTAGCTTCCCAATTTGTGGAAAATTTGAATATCTAAAGCATATTACGGGACTAAACTGATCTATTACGGCTATTTTCATCCACCTGGGTCGAAAGTTGTCGAATTTAACAGCAGAAATTGATTCCATACAAAGATTAACTTTTTAAAACTAAATATTGTACTCTACGACCTCATTAAGCTAAACAATTGCACCTAGCTTCCCACTTTGTGGAAAATTTGAATATCTAAAGCATATTACGGGTCTAAACTGATCTATTACGGCTATTTTCATCCACCTGGGTCGAAAGTTGTCGAATTTAACAGCAGAAATTGATTCCATACAAAGATTAACTATTTAAAACTAAATATTGTACTCTACGACCTCATTAAGCTAAACCATTGCACCTAGCTTCCCACTTTGTGGAAAATTTGAATATCTTAAGCATATTACGGGTCTAAACTGATCTATTACGGCTATTTTCATCCACCTGGGTCGAAAGTTGTCGAATTTAACAGCAGAAATTGATTCCATACAAAGATTTACTATTTAAAACTAAATATTGTACTCTACGACCTCATTAGGCTAAACCATTGCACCTAGCTTCCCACTTTGTGGAAAATTTGACTATCTAAAGCATATTACGGGTCTAAACTGATCCATTACGGCTATTTTCATCCACCTGGGTCGAAAGTTGTCGAATTTAACAGCAGAAATTGATTCCATACAAAGATTTACTATTTAAAACTAAATATTGTACTCTACGACCTCATTAGGCTAAACCATTGCACCTAGCTTCCCAATTTGTGGAAAATTTGAATATCTAAAGCATATTACGGGTCTAAACTGATCTATTACGGCTATTTTCATCCACCTGGGTCGAAAGTTGTCGAATTTAACAGCAGAAATTGATTCCATACAAAGATTAACTATTTAAAACTAAATATTGTACTCTACGACCTCATTAGGCTAAACCATTGCACCTAGCTTCCCAATTTGTGGAAAATTTGAATATCTAAGCATATTACGGGTCTAAACTGATCTATTACGGCTATTTTCATCCACCAGGGTCGAAAGTTGTCGAATTTAACAGCAGAAATTGATTCCATACAAAGATTTACTATTTAAAACTAAATATTGTACTCTACGACCTCATTAGGCTAAACCATTGCACCTAGCTTTCCAATTTGTGGAAAATTTGAATATCTAAAGCATATTACGGGTCTAAACTGATCTATTACGGCTATTTTCATCCACCTGGGTCGAAAGTTGTCGAATTTAACAGCAGAAATTGATTCCATACAAAGATTTACTATTTAAAACTAAATATTGTACTCTACGACCTCATTAGGCTAAACCATTGCACCTAGCTTCCCACTTTGTGGAAAATTTGACTATCTAAAGCATATTACGGGTCTAAACTGATCCATTACGGCTATTTTCATCCACCTGGGTCGAAAGTTGTCGAATTTAACAGCAGAAATTGATTCCATACAAAGATTTACTATTTAAAACTAAATATTGTACTCTACGACCTCATTAGGCTAAACCATTGCACCTAGCTTCCCAATTTGTGGAAAATTTGAATATCTAAAGCATATTACGGGTTTAAACTGATCCATTACGGCTATTTTCATCCACCTGGGTCGAAAGTTGTCGAATTTAACAGCAGAAATTGATTCCATACAAAGATTAACTATTTAAAACTAAATATTGTACTCTACGACCTCATTAAGCTAAACCATTGCACCTAGCTTCCCACTTTGTGGAAAATTTGAATATCTAAAGCATATTACGGGTCTAAACTGATCTATTACGGCTATTTTCATCCACCTGGGTCGAAAGTTGTCGAATTTAACAGCAGAAATTGATTCCATACAAAGATTTACTATTTAAAACTAAATATTGTACTCTACGACCTCATTAGGCTAAACCATTGCACCTAGCTTCCCACTTTGTGGAAAATTTGAATATCTAAAGCATATTACGGGTCTAAACTGATCTATTACGGCTATTTTCATCCACCTGGGTCGAAAGTTGTCGAAGTTAACAGCAGAAATTGATTCCATACAAAGATTTACTATTTAAAACTAAATATTGTACTCTACGACCTCATTAGACTAAACCATTGCACCTAGCTTCCCAATTTGTGGAAAATTTGAATATCTAAAGCATATTACGGGTCTAAACTGATCCATTACGGCTATTTTCATCCACCTGGGTCGAAAGTTGTCGAATTTAACAGCAGAAATTGATTCCATACAAAGATTAACTATTTAAAACTAAAGATTGTACTCTACGACCTCATTAAGCTAAACCATTGCACCTAGCTTCCCAATTTGTGGAAAATTTGAATATCTAAAGCATATTACGGGTCTAAGCTGATCTATTACGGCTATTTTCATCCACCTGGTTCGAAAGTTGTCGAAGTTAACAGCAGAGATTGACTCCATACAAAGATTTACCATTTTAAACTAAATATTGTACTCTACGACCTCATATTACGGGTCTAAACTGATCCATTACGGCTATTTTCATCCACCTGGGTCGAAAGTTGTCGAAGTTAACAGCAGAAATTGATTCCATACAAAGATTTACTATTTAAAACTAAATATTGTACTCTACGACCTCATTAGGCTAAACCATTGCACCTAGCTTCCCAATTTGTGGAAAATTTGAATATCTAAAGCATATTACGGGTCTAAACTGATCCATTACGGCTATTTTCATCCACCTGGGTCGAAAGTTGTCGAAGTTAACAGCAGAAATTGATTCCATACAAAGATTTACTATTTAAAACTAAATATTGTACTCTACGACCTCATTAGACTAAACCATTGCACCTAGCTTCCCAATTTGTGGAAAATTTGAATATCTAAAGCATATTACGGGTCTAAACTGATCCATTACGGCTATTTTCATCCACCTGGGTCGAAAGTTGTCGAATTTAACAGCAGAAATTGATTCCATACAAAGATTTACTATTTAAAACTAAATATTGTACTCTACGACCTCATTTAGCTAAACCATTGCACCTAGCTTCCCACTTTGTGGAAAATTTGAATATCTAAAGCATATTACGGGTCTAAACTGATCCATTACGGCTATTTTCATCCACCTGGGTCGAAAGTTGTCGAATTTAACAGCAGAAATTGATTCCATACAAAGATTTACTATTTAAAACTAAATATTGTACTCTACGACCTCATTAAGCTAAACCATTGCACCTAGCTTCCCACTTTGTGGAAAATTTGAATATCTAAAGCATATTACGGGTCTAAACTGATCTATTACGGCTATTTTCATCCACCTGGGTCGAAAGTTGTCGAAGTTAACAGCAGAAATTGATTCCATACAAAGATTTACTATTTAAAACTAAATATTGTACTCTACGACCTCATTAGGCTAAACCATTGCACCTAGCTTCCCAATTTGTGGAAAATTTGAATATCTAAAGCATATTACGGGTCTAAACTGATCTATTACGGCTATTTTCATCCACCTGGGTCGAAAGTTGTCGAATTTAACAGCAGAAATTGATTCCATACAAAGATTTACTATTTAAAACTAAATATTGTACTCTACGACCTCATTAGGCTAAACCATTCAACCTAGCTTCCCACTTTGTGGAAAATTTGACTATCTAAAGCTTATTACGGGTCTAAACTGATCCATTACGGCTATTTTCATCCACCTGGGTCGAAAGTTGTCGAATTTAACAGCAGAAATTGATTCCATACAAAGATTTACTACTTAAAACTAAATATTGTACTCTACGACCTCATTAGGCTAAACCATTGCACCTAGCTTCCCAATTTGTGGAAAATTTGAATATCTAAAGCATAGTACGGGTTTAAACTGATCCATTACGGCTATTTTCATCCACCTGGGTCGAAAGTTGTCGAAGTTAACAGCAGAAATTGATTCCATACAAAGATTAACTATTTAAAACTAAATATTGTACTCTACGACCTCATTAGGCTAAACCATTGCACCTAGCTTCCCACTTTGTGGAAAATTTGAATATCTAAAGCATATTACGGGTCTAAACTGATCTATTACGGCTATTTTCATCCACGTGGGTCGAAAGTTGTCGAATTTAACAGCAGAAATTGATTCCATACAAAGATTTACTATTTAAAACTAAATATTGTACTCTACGACCTCATTAGGCTAAACCATTGCACCTAGCTTCCCAATTTGTGGAAAATTTGAATATCTAAAGCATATTACGGGTTTAAACTGATCCATTACGGCTATTTTCATCCACCTGGGTCGAAAGTTGTCGAATTTAACAGCAGAAATTGATTCCATACAAAGATTAACTATTTAAAACTAAATATTGTACTCTACGACCTCATTAGGCTAAACCATTGCACCTAGCTTCCCACTTTGTGGAAAATTTGAATATCTAAAGCATATTACGGGTCTAAACTGATCTATTACGGCTATTTTCATCCACCTGGGTCGAAAGTTGTCGAATTTAACAGCAGAAATTGATTCCATACAAAGATTTACTATTTAAAACTAAATATTGTACTCTACGACCTCTTTAGGCTAAACCATTGCACCTAGCTTCCCACTTTGTGGAAAATTTGAATATCTAAAGCATATTACGGGTCTAAACTGATCTATTACGGCTATTTTCATCCACCTGGGTCGAAAGTTGTCGAATTTAACAGCAGAAATTGATTCCATACAAAGATTTACTATTTAAAACTAAATATTGTACTCTACGACCTCATTAGGCTAAACCATTGCACCTAGCTTCCCAATTTGTGGAAAATTTGAATATCTAAAGCATATTACGGGTCTAAACTGATCCATTACGGCTATTTTCATCCACCTGGGTCGAAAGTTGTCGAAGTTAACAGCAGAAATTGATTCCATACAAAGATTTACTATTTAAAACTAAATATTGTACTCTACGACCTCATTAGACTAAACCATTGCACCTAGCTTCCCAATTTGTGGAAAATTTGAATATCTAAAGCATATTACGGGTCTAAACTGATCCATTACGGCTATTTTCATCCACCTGGGTCGAAAGTTGTCGAATTTAACAGCAGAAATTGATTCCATACAAAGATTAACTATTTAAAACTAAATATTGTACTCTACGACCTCATTAAGCTAAACCATTGCACCTAGCTTCCCAATTTGTGGAAAATTTGAATATCTAAAGCATATTACGGGTCTAAACTGATCTATTACGGCTATTTTCATCCACCTGGTTCGAAAGTTGTCGAAGTTAACAGCAGAGATTGACTCCATACAAAGATTTACCATTTTAAACTAAATATTGTACTCTACGACCTCATTAAGCTAAACCATTGCACCTAGCTTCCCAATTTATGGAAAATTTGAATATCTAAAGCATATTACGGGTCTAAACTGATCCATTACGGCTATTTTCATCCACCTGGGTCGAAAGTTGTCGAAGTTAACAGCAGAAATTGATTCCATACAAAGATTTACTATTTAAAACTAAATATTGTACTCTACGACCTCTTTAGACTAAACCATTGCACCTAGCTTCCCAATTTGTGGAAAATTTGAATATCTAAAGCATATTACGGGTCTAAACTGATCCATTACGGCTATTTTCATCCACCTGGGTCGAAAGTTGTCGAATTTAACAGCAGAAATTGATTCCATACAAAGATTAACTATTTAAAACTAAATATTGTACTCTACGACGTCATTAAGCTAAACCATTGCACCTAGCTTCCCACTTTGTGGAAAATTTGAATATCTAAAGCATATTACGGGTCTAAACTGATCCATTACGGCTATTTTCATCCAGCTGGGTCGAAAGTTGTCGAATTTAACAGCAGAAATTGATTCCATACAAAGATTTACTATTTAAAACTAAATATTGTACTCTACGACCTCATTAAGCTAAACCATTGCACCTAGCTTCCCACTTTGTGGAAAATTTGAATATCTAAAGCATATTACGGGTCTAAACTGATCTATTACGGCTATTTTCATCCACCTGGGTCGAAAGTTGTCGAATTTAACAGCAGAAATTGATTCCATACAAAGATTTACTATTTAAAACTAAATATTGTACTCTACGACCTCATTAGGCTAAACCATTGCACCTAGCTTCCCAATTTGTGGAAAATTTGAATATCTAAAGCATATTACGGGTCTAAACTGATCCATTACGGCTATTTTCATCCACCTGGGTCGAAAGTTGTCGAAGTTAACAGCAGAAATTGATTCCATACAAAGATTTACTATTTAAAACTAAATATTGTACTCTACGACCTCATTAGGCTAAACCATTGCACCTAGCTTCCCAATTTGTGGAAAATTTGAATATCTAAAGCATATTACGGGTCTAAACTGATCTATTACGGCTATTTTCATCCACCTGGGTCGAAAGTTGTCGAATTTAACAGCAGAAATTGATTCCATACAAAGATTTACTATTTAAAACTAAATATTGTACTCTACGACCTCATTAGGCTAAACCATTGCACCTAGCTTCCCAATTTGTGGAAAATTTGAATATCTAAAGCATATTACGGGTTTAAACTGATCCATTACGGCTATTTTCATCCACCTGGGTCGAAAGTTGTCGAAGTTAACAGCAGAAATTGATTCCATATCTAAACCATTGCACCTAGCTTCCCAATTTGTGGAAAATTTGAATATCTAAAGCATATTGCGGGTCTAAACTGATCTATTACGGCTATTTTCATCCACCTGGGTCGAAAGTTGTCGAATTTAACAGCAGAAATTGATTCCATACAAAGATTTACTATTTAAAACTAAATATTGTACTCTACGACCTCATTAGGCTAAACCATTGCACCTAGCTTCCCAATTTGTGGAAAATTTGAATATCTAAAGCATATTACGGGTTTAAACTGATCCATTACGGCTATTTTCATCCACCTGGGTCGAAAGTTGTCGAATTTAACAGCAGAAATTGATTCCATACAAAGATTAACTATTTAAAACTAAATATTGTACTCTACGACCTCATTAAGCTAAACCATTGCACCTAGCTTCCCACTTTGTGGAAAATTTGAATATCTAAAGCATATTACGGGTCTAAACTGATCTATTACGGCTATTTTCATCCACCTGGGTTGAAAGTTGTCGAATTTAACAGCAGAAATTGATTCCATACAAAGATTTACTATTTAAAACTAAATATTGTACTCTACGACCTCATTAGGCTAAACCATTGCACCTAGCTTCCCACTTTGTGGAAAATTTGAATATCTAAAGCATATTACGGGTCTAAACTGATCTATTACGGCTATTTTCATCCACCTGGGTCGAAAGTTGTCGAATTTAACAGCAGAAATTGATTCCATACAAAGATTTACTATTTAAAACTAAATATTGTACTCTACGACCTCATTAGGCTAAACCATTGCACCTAGCTTCCCAATTTGTGGAAAATTTGAATATCTAAAGCATATTACGGGTCTAAACTGATCCATTACGGCTATTTTCATCCACCTGGGTCGAAAGTTGTCGAAGTTAACAGCAGAAATTGATTCCATACAAAGATTTACTATTTAAAACTAAATATTGTACTCTACGACCTCATTAGACTAAACCATTGCACCTAGCTTCCCAATTTGTGGAAAATTTGAATATCTAAAGCATATTACGGGTCTAAACTGATCCATTACGGCTATTTTCATCCACCTGGGTCGAAAGTTGTCGAATTTAACAGCAGAAATTGATTCCATACAAAGATTAACTATTTAAAACTAAATATTGTACTCTACGACCTCATTAAGCTAAACCATTGCACCTAGCTTCCCAATTTGTGGAAAATTTGAATATCTAAAGCATATTACGGGTCTAAACTGATCTATTACGGCTATTTTCATCCACCTGGGTCGAAAGTTGTCGAATTTAACAGCAGAAATTGATTCCATACAAAGATTTACTATTTAAAACTAAATATTGTACTCTACGACCTCATTAGGCTAAACCATTGCACCTAGCTTCCCACTTTGTGGAAAATTTGACTATCTAAAGCATATTACGGGTCTAAACTGATCCATTACGGCTATTTTCATCCACCTGGGTCGAAAGTTGTCGAATTTAACAGCAGAAATTGATTCCATACAAAGATTTACTATTTAAAACTAAATATTGTACTCTACGACCTCATTAGGCTAAACCATTGCACCTAGCTTCCCAATTTGTGGAAAATTTGAATATCTAAAGCATATTACGGGTTTAAACTGATCCATTACGGCTATTTTCATCCACCTGGGTCGAAAGTTGTCGAAGTTAACAGCAGAAATTGATTCCATATCTAAACCATTGCACCTAGCTTCCCAATTTGTGGAAAATTTGAATATCTAAAGCATATTGCGGGTCTAAACTGATCTATTACGGCTATTTTCATCCACCTGGGTCGAAAGTTGTCGAATTTAACAGCAGAAATTGATTCCATACAAAGATTTACTATTTAAAACTAAATATTGTACTCTACGACCTCATTAGGCTAAACCATTGCACCTAGCTTCCCAATTTGTGGAAAATTTGAATATCTAAAGCATATTACGGGTTTAAACTGATCCATTACGGCTATTTTCATCCACCTGGGTCGAAAGTTGTCGAAGTTAACAGCAGAAATTGATTCCATATCTAAACCATTGCACCTAGCTTCCCAATTTGTGGAAAATTTGAATATCTAAAGCATATTGCGGGTCTAAACTGATCTATTACGGCTATTTTCATCCACCTGGGTCGAAAGTTGTCGAATTTAACAGCAGAAATTGATTCCATACAAAGATTTACTATTTAAAACTAAATATTGTACTCTACGACCTCATTAGGCTAAACCATTGCACCTAGCTTCCCAATTTGTGGAAAATTTGAATATCTTAAGCATATTACGGGTTTAAACTGATCCATTACGGCTATTTTCATCCACCTGGGTCGAAAGTTGTCGAATTTAACAGCAGAAATTGATTCCATACAAAGATTAACTATTTAAAACTAAATATTGTACTCTACGACCTCATTAAGCTAAACCATTGCACCTAGCTTCCCACTTTGTGGAAAATTTGAATATCTAAAGCATATTACGGGTCTAAACTGATCTATTACGGCTATTTTCATCCACCTGGGTTGAAAGTTGTCGAATTTAACAGCAGAAATTGATTCCATACAAAGATTTACTATTTAAAACTAAATATTGTACTCTACGACCTCATTAGGCTAAACCATTGCACCTAGCTTCCCACTTTGTGGAAAATTTGAATATCTAAAGCATATTACGGGTCTAAACTGATCCATTACGGCTATTTTCATCCACCTGGGTCGAAAGTTGTCGAATTTAACAGCAGAAATTGATTCCATACAAAGATTTACTATTTAAAACTAAATATTGTACTCTACGACCTCATTAGGCTAAACCATTGCACCTAGCTTCCCAATTTGTGGAAAATTTGAATATCTAAAGCATATTACGGGTCTAAACTGATCCATTACGGCTATTTTCATCCACCTGGGTCGAAAGTTGTCGAATTTAACAGCAGAAATTGATTCCATACAAAGATTTACTATTTAAAACTAAATATTGTACTCTACGACCTCATTAGGCTAAACCATTGCACCTAGCTTCCCAATTTGTGGAAAATTTGAATATCTAAAGCATATTACGGGTTTAAACTGATCCATTACGGCTATTTTCATCCACCTGGGTCGAAAGTTGTCGAAGTTAACAGCAGAAATTGATTCCATATCTAAACCATTGCACCTAGCTTCCCAATTTGTGGAAAATTTGAATATCTAAAGCATATTGCGGGTCTAAACTTATCTATTACGGCTATTTTCATCCACCTGGGTCGAAAGTTGTCGAATTTAACAGCAGAAATTGATTCCATACAAAGATTAACTATTTAAAACTAAATATTGTACTCTACGACCTCATTAAGCTAAACCATTGCACCTAGCTTCCCACTTTGTGGAAAATTTGAATATCTAAAGCATATTGCGGGTCTAAACTTATCTATTACGGCTATTTTCATCCACCTGGGTCGAAAGTTGTCGAATTTAACAGCAGAAATTGATTCCATACAAAGATTTACTATTTAAAACTAAATATTGTACTCTACGACCTCATTAGGCTAAACCATTGCACCTAGCTTCCCAATTTGTGGAAAATTTGAATATCTAAAGCATATTACGGGTTTAAACTGATCCATTACGGCTATTTTCATCCACCTGGGTCGAAAGTTGTCGAATTTAACAGCAGAAATTGATTCCATACAAAGATTAACTATTTAAAACTAAATATTGTACTCTACGACCTCATTAAGCTAAACCATTGCACCTAGCTTCCCACTTTGTGGAAAATTTGAATATCTAAAGCATATTACGGGTCTAAACTGATCTATTACGGCTATTTTCATCCACCTGGGTTGAAAGTTGTCGAATTTAACAGCAGAAATTGATTCCATACAAAGATTTACTATTTAAAACTAAATATTGTACTCTACGACCTCATTAGGCTAAACCATTGCACCTAGCTTCCCACTTTGTGGAAAATTTGAATATCTAAAGCATATTACGGGTCTAAACTGATCCATTACGGCTATTTTCATCCACCTGGGTCGAAAGTTGTCGAATTTAACAGCAGAAATTGATTCCATACAAAGATTTACTATTTAAAACTAAATATTGTACTCTACGACCTCATTAGGCTAAACCATTGCACCTAGCTTCCCAATTTGTGGAAAATTTGAATATCTAAAGCATATTACGGGTCTAAACTGATCCATTACGGCTATTTTCATCCACCTGGGTCGAAAGTTGTCGAAGTTAACAGCAGAAATTGATTCCATACAAAGATTTACTATTTAAAACTAAATATTGTACTCTACGACCTCATTAGACTAAACCATTGCACCTAGCTTCCCAATTTGTGGAAAATTTGAATATCTTAAGCATATTACGGGTCTAAACTGATCCATTACGGCTATTTTCATCCACCTGGGTCGAAAGTTGTCGAATTTAACAGCAGAAATTGATTCCATACAAAGATTAACTATTTAAAACTAAATATTGTACTCTACGACCTCATTAAGCTAAACCATTGCACCTAGCTTCCCAATTTGTGGAAAATTTGAATATCTAAAGCATATTACGGGTCTAAACTGATCTATTACGGCTATTTTCATCCACCTGGGTCGAAAGTTGTCGAAGTTAACAGCAGAGATTGACTCCATACAAAGATTTACCATTTTAAACTAAATATTGTACTCTACGACCTCATTGGGCTAAACCATTGCACCTAGCTTCCCAATTTATGGAAAATTTGAATATCTAAAGCATATTACGGGTCTAAACTGATCCATTACGGCTATTTTCATCCACCTGGGTCGAAAGTTGTCGAAGTTAACAGCAGAAATTGATTCCATACAAAGATTTACTATTTAAAACTAAATATTGTACTCTACGACCTCATTAGGCTAAACCATTGCACCTAGCTTCCCAATTTGTGGAAAATTTGAATATCTAAAGCATATTACGGGTCTAAACTGATCCATTACGGCTATTTTCATCCACCTGGGTCGAAAGTTGTCGAAGTTAACAGCAGAAATTGATTCCATACAAAGATTTACTATTTAAAACTAAATATTGTACTCTACGACCTCATTAGACTAAACCATTGCACCTAGCTTCCCAATTTGTGGAAAATTTGAATATCTAAAGCATATTACGGGTCTAAACTGATCCATTACGGCTATTTTCATCCACCTGGGTCGAAAGTTGTCGAATTTAACAGCAGAAATTGATTCCATACAAAGATTAACTATTTAAAACTAAATATTGTACTCTACGACCTCATTAAGCTAAACCATTGCACCTAGCTTCCCACTTTGTGGAAAATTTGAATATCTAAAGCATATTACGGGTCTAAACTGATCCATTACGGCTATTTTCATCCACCTGGGTCGAAAGTTGTCGAATTTAACAGCAGAAATTGATTCCATACAAAGATTTACTATTTAAAACTAAATATTGTACTCTACGACCTCATTAAGCTAAACCATTGCACCTAGCTTCCCACTTTGTGGAAAATTTGAATATCTAAAGCATATTACGGGTCTAAACTGATCTATTACGGCTATTTTCATCCACCTGGGTCGAAAGTTGTCGAATTTAACAGCAGAAATTGATTCCATACAAAGATTTACTATTTAAAACTAAATATTGTACTCTACGACCTCATTAAGCTAAACCATTGCACCTAGCTTCCCACTTTGTGGAAAATTTGAATATCTAAAGCATATTACGGGTCTAAACTGATCTATTACGGCTATTTTCATCCACCTGGGTCGAAAGTTGTCGAATTTAACAGCAGAAATTGATTCCATACAAAGATTTACTATTTAAAACTAAATATTGTACTCTACGACCTCATTAGGCTAAACCATTGCACCTAGCTTCCCACTTTGTGGAAAATTTGACTATCTAAAGCATATTACGGGTCTAAACTGATCCATTACGGCTATTTTCATCCACCTGGGTCGAAAGTTGTCGAATTTAACAGCAGAAATTGATTCCATACAAAGATTTACCATTTAAAACTAAATATTGTACTCTACGACCTCATTAGGCTAAACCATTGCACCTAGCTTCCCAATTTGTGGAAAATTTGAATATCTAAAGCATATTACGGGTCTAAACTGATCCATTACGGCTATTTTCATCCACCTGGGTCGAAAGTTGTCGAATTTAACAGCAGAAATTGATTCCATACAAAGATTAACTATTTAAAACTAAATATTGTACTCTACGACCTCATTAAGCTAAACCATTGCACCTAGCTTCCCACTTTGTGGAAAATTTGAATATCTAAAGCATATTACGGGTCTAAACTGATCTATTACGGCTATTTTCATCCACCTGGGTCGAAAGTTGTCGAATTTAACAGCAGAAATTGATTCCATACAAAGATTTACTATTTAAAACTAAATATTGTACTCTACGACCTCATTAGGCTAAACCATTGCACCTAGCTTCCCACTTTGTGGAAAATTTGACTATCTAAAGCATATTACGGGTCTAAACTGATCCATTACGGCTATTTTCATCCACCTGGGTCGAAAGTTGTCGAATTTAACAGCAGAAATTGATTCCATACAAAGATTTACTATTTAAAACTAAATATTGTACTCTACGACCTTATTAGGCTAAACCATTGCACCTAGCTTCCCAATTTGTGGAAAATTTGAATATCTAAAGCATATTACGGGTTTAAACTGATCCATTACGGCTATTTTCATCCACCTGGGTCGAAAGTTGTCGAAGTTAACAGCAGAAATTGATTCCATACAAAGATTAACTATTTAAAACTAAATATTGTACTCTACGACCTCATTAGGCTAAACCATTGCACCTAGCTTCCCACTTTGTGGAAAATTTGAATATCTAAAGCATATTACGGGTCTAAACTGATCTATTACGGTTATTTTCATCCACCTGGGTCGAAAGTTGTCGAATTTAACAGCAGAAATTGATTCCATACAAAGATTTACTATTTAAAACTAAATATTGTACTCTACGACCTCATTAGGCTAAACCATTGCACCTAGCTTCCCACTTTGTGGAAAATTTGACTATCTAAAGCATATTACGGGTCTAAACTGATCCATTACGGCTATTTTCATCCACCTGGGTCGAAAGTTGTCGAATTTAACAGCACAAATTGATTCCATACAAAGATTAACTATTTAAAACTAAATATTGTACTCTACGACCTCATTAAGCTAAACCATTGCACCTAGCTTCCCAATTTGTGGAAAATTTGAATATCTAAAGCATATTACGGGTCTAAACTGATCTATTACGGCTATTTTCATCCACCTGGGTCGAAAGTTGTCGAATTTAACAGCAGAAATTGATTCCATACAAAGATTTACCATTTTAAACTAAATATTGTACTCTACGACCTCATTGGGCTAAACCATTGCACCTAGCTTCCCACTTTGTGGAAAATTTGAATATCTAAAGCATATTACGGGTCTAAACTGATCTATTACGGCTATTTTCATCCACCTGGGTCGAAAGTTGTCGAATTTAACAGCAGAAATTGATTCCATACAAAGATTTACTATTTAAAACTAAATATTGTACTCTACGACCTCATTAGGCTAAACCATTGCACCTAGCTTCCCACTTTGTGGAAAATTTGAATATCTAAAGCATATTACGGGTCTAAACTGATCTATTACGGCTATTTTCATCCACCTGGGTCGAAAGTTGTCGAATTTAACAGCAGAAATTGATTCCATACAAAGATTTACTATTTAAAACTAAATATTGTACTCTACGACCTCATTAGGCTAAACCATTGCACCTAGCTTCCCAATTTGTGGAAAATTTGAATATCTAAAGCATATTACGGGTCTAAACTGATCCATTACGGCTATTTTCATCCACCTGGGTCGAAAGTTGTCGAAGTTAACAGCAGAAATTGATTCCATACAAAGATTTACTATTTAAAACTAAATATTGTACTCTACGACCTCATTAGGCTAAACCATTGCACCTAGCTTCCCAATTTATGGAAAATTTGAATATCTTAAGCATATTACGGGTCTAAACTGATCCATTACGGCTATTTTCATCTACCTGGGTCGAAAGTTGTCGAATTTAACAGCAGAAATTGATTCCATACAAAGATTAACTATTTAAAACTAAATATTGTACTCTACGACCTCATTAAGCTAAACCATTGCACCTAGCTTCCCAATTTGTGGAAAATTTGAATATCTAAAGCATATTACGGGTCTAAACTGATCTATTACGGCTATTTTCATCCACCTGGGTCGAAAGTTGTCGAAGTTAACAGCAGAGATTGACTCCATACAAAGATTTACCATTTTAAACTAAATATTGTACTCTACGACCTCATTAGGCTAAACCATTGCACCTAGCTTCCCAATTTATGGAAAATTTGAATATCTAAAGCATATTACGGGTCTAAACTGATCCATTACGGCTATTTTAATCCACCTGGGTCGAAAGTTGTCGAAGTTAACAGCAGAAATTGATTCCATACAAAGATTTACTATTTAAAACTAAATATTGTACTCTACGACCTCATTAGGCTAAACCATTGCACCTAGCTTCCCAATTTGTGGAAAATTTGAATATCTAAAGCATATTACGGGTCTAAACTGATCCATTACGGCTATTTTCATCCACCTGGGTCGAAAGTTGTCGAATTTAACAGCAGAAATTGATTCCATACAAAGATTAACTATTTAAAACTAAATATTGTACTCTACGACCTCATTAAGCTAAACCATTGCACCTAGCTTCCCACTTTGTGGAAAATTTGAATATCTAAAGCATATTACGGGTCTAAACTGATCCATTACGGCTATTTTCATCCACCTGGGTCGAAAGTTGTCGAATTTAACAGCAGAAATTGATTCCATACAAAGATTTACTATTTAAAACTAAATATTGTACTCTACGACCTCATTAAGCTAAACCATTGCACCTAGCTTCCCACTTTGTGGAAAATTTGAATATCTAAAGCATATTACGGGTTTAAACTGATCCATTACGGCTATTTTCATCCACCTGGGTCGAAAGTTGTCGAATTTAACAGCAGAAATTGATTCCATACAAAGATTAACTATTTAAAACTAAATATTGTACTCTACGACCTCATTAAGCTAAACCATTGCACCTAGCTTCCCACTTTGTGGAAAATTTGAATATCTAAAGCATATTACGGGTCTAAACTGATCTATTACGGCTATTTTCATCCACCTGGGTCGAAAGTTGTCGAATTTAACAGCAGAAATTGATTCCATACAAAGATTTACTATTTAAAACTAAATATTGTACTCTACGACCTCATTAGGCTAAACCATTGCACCTAGCTTCCCACTTTGTGGAAAATTTGAATATCTAAAGCATATTACGGGTCTAAACTGATCCATTACGGCTATTTTCATCCACCTGGGTCGAAAGTTGTCGAAGTTAACAGCAGAAATTGATTCCATACAAAGATTTACTATTTAAAACTAAATATTGTACTCTACGACCTCATTAGGCTAAACCATTGCACCTAGCTTCCCAATTTGTGGAAAATTTGAATATCTAAAGCATATTACGGGTCTAAACTGATCCATTACGGCTATTTTCATCCACCTGGGTCGAAAGTTGTCGAATTTAACAGCAGAAATTGATTCCATACAAAGATTTACTATTTAAAACTAAATATTGTACTCTACGACCTCATTAGGCTAAACCATTGCACCTAGCTTCCCACTTTGTGGAAAATTTGAATATCTAAAGCATATTACGGGTCTAAACTGATCCATTACGGCTATTTTCATCCACCTGGGTCGAAAGTTGTCGAAGTTAACAGCAGAAATTGATTCCATACAAAGATTTACTATTTAAAACTAAATATTGTACTCTACGACCTCATTAGGCTAAACCATTGCACCTAGCTTCCCAATTTGTGGAAAATTTGAATATCTAAAGCATATTACGGGTCTAAACTGATCCATTACGGCTATTTTCATCCACCTGGGTCGAAAGTTGTCGAATTTAACAGCAGAAATTGATTCCATGCAAAGATTAACTATTTAAAACTAAATATTGTACTCTACGACCTCATTAAGCTAAACCATTGCACCTAGCTTCCCAATTTGTGGAAAATTTGAATATCTAAAGCATATTACGGGTCTAAACTGATCCATTACGGCTATTTTCATCCACCTGGGTCGAAAGTTGTCGAATTTAACAGCAGAAATTGATTCCATACAAAGATTAACTATTTAAAACTAAATATTGTACTCTACGACCTCATTAAGCTAAACCATTGCACCTAGCTTCCCAATTTGTGGAAAATTTGAATATCTAAAGCATATTACGGTTCTAAACTGATCTATTACGGCTATTTTCATCCACCTGGGTCGAAAGTTGTCGAAGTTAACAGCAGAGATTGACTCCATACAAAGATTTACCATTTTAAACTAAATATTGTACTCTACGACCTCATTGGGCTAAACCATTGCACCTAGCTTCCCAATTTATGGAAAATTTGAATATCTTAAGCATATTACGGGTCTAAACTGATCCATTACGGCTATTTTCATCCACCTGGGTCGAAAGTTGTCGAAGTTAACAGCAGAAATTGATTCCATACAAAGATTTACTATTTAAAACTAAATATTGTACTCTACGACCTCATTAGGCTAAACCATTGCACCTAGCTTCCCAATTTGTGGAAAATTTGAATATCTAAAGCATATTACGGGTCTAAACTGATCCATTACGGCTATTTTCATCCACCTGGGTCGAAAGTTGTCGAAGTTAACAGCAGAAATTGATTCCATACAAAGATTTACTATTTAAAACTAAATATTGTACTCTACGACCTCATTAGACTAAACCATTGCACCTAGCTTCCCAATTTGTGGAAAATTTGAATATCTAAAGCATATTACGGGTCTTAACTGATCCATTACGGCTATTTTCATCCACCTGGGTCGAAAGTTGTCGAATTTAACAGCAGAAATTGATTCCATACAAAGATTAACTATTTCAAACTAAATATTGTACTCTACGACCTCATTAAGCTAAACCATTGCACCTAGCTTCCCACTTTGTGGAAAATTTGAATATCTAAAGCATATTACGGGTCTAAACTGATCCATTACGGCTATTTTCATCCACCTGGGTCGAAAGTTGTCGAATTTAACAGCAGAAATTGATTCCATACAAAGATTTACTATTTAAAACTAAATATTGTACTCTACGACCTCATTAAGCTAAACCATTGCACCTAGCTTCCCACTTTGTGGAAAATTTGAATATCTAAAGCATATTACGAGTCTAAACTGATCTATTACGGCTATTTTCATCCACCTGGGTCGAAAGTTGTCGAATTTAACAGCAGAAATTGATTCCATACAAAGATTTACTATTTAAAACTAAATATTGTACTCTACGACCTCATTAGGCTAAACCATTGCACCTAGCTTCCCAATTTGTGGAAAATTTGAATATCTAAAGCATATTACGGGTCTAAACTGATCTATTACGGCTATTTTCATCCACCTGGGTCGAAAGTTGTCGAATTTAACAGCAGAAATTGATTCCATACAAAGATTTACTATTTAAAACTAAATATTGTACTCTACGACCTCATTAGGCTAAACCATTGCACCTAGCTTCCCAATTTGTGGAAAATTTGAATATCTAAAGCATATTACGGGTTTAAACTGATCCATTACGGCTATTTTCATCCACCTGGGTCGAAAGTTGTCGAAGTTAACAGCAGAAATTGATTCCATACAAAGATTAACTATTTAAAACTAAATATTGTACTCTACGACCTCATTAGGCTAAACCATTGCACCTAGCTTCCCACTTTGTGGAAAATTTGAATATCTAAAGCATATTACGGGTCTAAACTGATCTATTACGGCTATTTTCATCCACCTGGGTCGAAAGTTGTCGAATTTAACAGCAGAAATTGATTCCATACAAAGATTTACTATTTAAAACTAAATATTGTACTCTACGACCTCATTAAGCTAAACCATTGCACCTAGCTTCCCAATTTGTGGAAAATTTGAATATCTAAAGCATATTACGGGTTTAAACTGATCCATTACGGCTATTTTCATCCACCTGGGTCGAAAGTTGTCGAAGTTAACAGCAGAAATTGATTCCATACAAAGATTTACTATTTAAAACTAAATATTGTACTCTACGACCTCATTAGGCTAAACCATTGCACCTAGCTTCCCAATTTGTGGAAAATTTGAATATCTAAAGCATATTACGGGTCTAAACTGATCTATTACGGCTATTTTCATCCACCTGGGTCGAAAGTTGTCGAATTTAACAGCAGAAATTGATTCCATACAAAGATTAACTATTTAAAACTAAATATTGTACTCTACGACCTCATTAAGCTAAACCATTGCACCTAGCTTCCCACTTTGTGGAAAATTTGAATATCTAAAGCATATTACGGGTCTAAACTGATCTATTACGGCTATTTTCATCCACCTGGGTCGAAAGTTGTCGAATTTTACAGCAGAAATTGATTCCATACAAAGATTAACTATTTAAAACTAAATATTGTACTCTACGACCTCATTAGGCTAAACCATTGCACCTAGCTTCCCAATTTGTGGAAAATTTGAATATCTAAAGCATATTACGGGTCTAAACTGATCTATTACGGCTATTTTCATCCACCTGGGTCGAAAGTTGTCGAATTTAACAGCAGAAATTGATTCCATACAAAGATTTACTATTTAAAACTAAATATTGTACTCTACGACCTCATTAGGCTAAACCATTGCACCTAGCTTCCCAATTTGTGGAAAATTTGAATATCTAAAGCATATTACGGGTCTAAACTGATCCATTACGGCTATTTTCATTCACCTGGGTCGAAAGTTGTCGAAGGTAACAGCAGAAATTGATTCCATACAAAGATTTACTATTTAAAACTAAATATTGTACTCTACGACCTCATTAGACTAAACCATTGCACCTAGCTTCCCAATTTGTGGAAAATTTGAATATCTAAAGCATATTACGGGTCTAAACTGATCCATTACGGCTATTTTCATCCACCTGGGTCGAAAGTTGTCGAAGTTAACAGCAGAGATTGACTCCATACAAAGATTTACCATTTTAAATTAAATATTGTACTCTACGTCCTCATTGGGCTAAACCATTGCACCTAGCTTCCCAATTTATGGAAAATTTGAATATCTAAAGCATATTACGGGTCTAAACTGATCCATTACGGCTATTTTCATCCACCTGGGTCGAAAGTTGTCGAAGTTAAAAGCAGAAATTGATTCCATACAAAGATTTACTATTTAAAACTAAATATTGTACTCTACGACCTCATTAGGCTAAACCATTGCACCTAGCTTCCCAATTTGTGGAAAATTTGAATATCTAAAGCATATTACGGGTCTATACTGATCCATTACGGCTATTTTCATCCACCTGGGTCGAAAGTTGTCGAAGTTAACAGCAGAAATTGATTCCATACAAAGATTTACTATTTAAAACTAAATATTGTACTCTACGACCTCATTAGACTAAACCATTGCACCTAGCTTCCCAATTTGTGGAAAATTTGAATATCTAAAGCATATTACGGGTCTAAACTGATCCATTACGGCTATTTTCATCCACCTGGGTCGAAAGTTGTCGAATTTAACAGCAGAAATTGATTCCATACAAAGATTAACTATTTAAAACTAAATATTGTACTCTACGACCTCATTAAGCTAAACCATTGCACCTAGCTTCCCACTTTGTGGAAAATTTGAATATCTAAAGCATATTACGGGTCTAAACTGATCTATTACGGCTATTTTCATCCACCTGGGTCGAAAGTTGTCGAATTTAACAGCAGAAATTGATTCCATACAAAGATTTACTATTTAAAACTAAATATTGTACTCTACGACCTCATTAAGCTAAACCATTGCACCTAGCTTCCCACTTTGTGGAAAATTTGAATATCTAAAGCATATTACGGGTCTAAACTGATCTATTACGGCTATTTTCATCCACCTGGGTCGAAAGTTGTCGAATTTAACAGCAGAAATTGATTCCATACAAAGATTTACTATTTAAAACTAAATATTGTACTCTACGACCTCATTAAGCTAAACCATTGCACCTAGCTTCCCACTTTGTGGAAAATTTGAATATTTAAAGCATATTACGGGTCTAAACTGATCTATTACGGCTATTTTCATCCACCTGGGTCGAA
The DNA here is from genome assembly GCA_018904275.1 of Lordiphosa clarofinis. Lineage (NCBI taxonomy): Eukaryota > Metazoa > Arthropoda > Insecta > Diptera > Drosophilidae > Lordiphosa > Lordiphosa clarofinis. The sequence goes on along the minus strand of JAEIGQ010000314.1, from coordinate 21,190 downwards.
AGTTGTCGAATTTAACAGCAGAAATTGATTCCATACAAAGATTTACTATTTAAAACTAAATATTGTACTCTACGACCTCATTAGGCTAAACCATTGCACCTAGCTTCCCACTTTGTGGAAAATTTGAATATCTAAAGCATACTACGGGTCTAAACTGATCTATTACGGCTATTTTCATCCACCTGGGTCGAAAGTTGTCGAATTTAACAGCAGAAATTGATTCCATACAAAGATTTACTATTTAAAACTAAATATTGTACTCTACGACCTCATTAGGCTAAACCATTGCACCTAGCTTCCCAATTTGTGGAAAATTTGAATATCTAAAGCATATTACGGGTCTAAACTGATCCATTACGGCTATTTTCATCCACCTGGGTCGAAAGTTGTCGAATTTAACAGCAGAAATTGATTCCATACAAAGATTTACTATTTAAAACTAAATATTGTACTCTACGACCTCATTAGGCTAAACCATTGCACCTAGCTTCCCACTTTGTGGAAAATTTGAATATCTAAAGCATATTACGGGTTTAAACTGATCCATTACGGCTATTTTCATCCACCTGGGTCGAAAGTTGTCGAAGTTAACAGCAGAAATTGATTCCATACAAAGATTAACTATTTAAAACTAAATATTGTACTCTACGATCTCATTAGGCTAAACCATTGCACCTAGCTTCCCACTTTGTGGAAAATTTGAATATCTAAAGCATACTACGGGTCTAAACTGATCTATTACGGCTATTTTCATCCACCTGGGTCGAAAGTTGTCGAATTTAACAGCAGAAATTGATTCCATACAAAGATTTACTATTTTAAACTAAATATTGTTCTCTACGACCTCATTAGGCTAAACCATTGCACCTAGCTTCCCAATTTGTGGAAAATTTGAATATCTAAAGCATATTACGGGTCTAAACTGATCCATTACGGCTATTTTCATCCACCTGGGTCGAAAGTTGTCGAATTTAACAGCTGAAATTGATTCCATACAAAGATTAACTATTTAAAACTAAATATTGTACTCTACGACCTCATTAAGCTAAACCATTGCACCTAGCTTCCCACTTTGTGGAAAATTTGAATATCTAAAGCATATTACGGGTCTAAACTGATCTATTACGGCTATTTTCATCCACCTGGGTCGAAAGTTGTCGAATTTAACAGCAGAAATTGATTCCATACAAAGATTTACTATTTAAAACTAAATATTGTACTCTACGACCTCATTAGGCTAAACCATTGCAGCTAGCTTCCCACTTTGTGGAAAATTTGACTATCTAAAGCATATTACGGGTCTAAACTGATCCATTACGGCTATTTTCATCCACCTGGGTCGAAAGTTGTCGAATTTAACAGCAGAAATTGATTCCATACAAAGATTTACTATTTAAAACTAAATATTGTACTCTACGAGCTCATTAGGCTAAACCATTGCACCTAGCTTCCCAATTTGTGGAAAATTTGAATATCTAAAGCATATTACGGGTTTAAACTGATCCATTACGGCTATTTTCATCCACCTGGGTCGAAAGTTGTCGAAGTTAACAGCAGAAATTGATTCCATACAAAGATTAACTATTTAAAACTAAATATTGTACTCTACGACCTCATTAGGCTAAACCATTGCACCTATCTTCCCACTTTGTGGAAAATTTGAATATCTAAAGCATATTACGGGTCTAAACTGATCCGTTATGGCTATTTTCATCCACCTGGGTCGAAAGTTGTCGAATTTAACAGCAGAAATTGATTCCATACAAAGATTTACTATTTAAAACTAAATATTGTACTCTACGACCTCATTAGGCTAAACCATTGCACCTAGCTTCCCAATTTGTGGAAAATTTGAATATCTAAAGCATATTACGGGTTTAAACTGATCCATTACGGCTATTTTCATCCACCTGGGTCGAAAGTTGTCGAATTTAACAGCAGAAATTGATTCCATACAAAGATTAACTATTTAAAACTAAATATTGTACTCTACGACCTCATTAAGCTAAACCATTGCACCTAGCTTCCCACTTTGTGGAAAATTTGAATATCTAAAGCATATTACGGGTCTAAACTGATCTATTACGGCTATTTTCATCCACCTGGGTCGAAAGTTGTCGAATTTAACAGCAGAAATTGATTCCATACAAAGATTTACTATTTAAAACTAAATATTGTACTCTACGACCTCATTAGGCTAAACCATTGCACCTAGCTTCCCACTTTGTGGAAAATTTGAATATCTAAAGCATATTACGGGTCTAAACTGATCTATTACGGCTATTTTCATCCACCTGGGTCGAAAGTTGTCGAATTTAACAGCAGAAATTGATTCCATACAAAGATTTACTATTTAAAACTAAATATTGTACTCTACGACCTCATTAGGCTAAACCATTGCACCTAGCTTCCCAATTTGTGGAAAATTTGAATATCTAAAGCATATTACGGGTCGAAACTTATCCATTACGGCTATTTTCATCCACCTGGGTCGAAAGTTGTCGAAGTTAACAGCAGAAATTGATTCCATACAAAGATTTACTATTTAAAACTAAATATTGTACTCTACGACCTCATTAGACTAAACCATTGCACCTAGCTTCCCAATTTGTGGAAAATCTGAATATCTAAAGCATATTACGGGTCTAAACTGATCTATTACGGCTATTTTCATCCACCTGGGTCGAAAGTTGTCGAAGTTAACAGCAGAGATTGACTCCATACAAAGATTTACCATTTTAAACTAAATATTGTACTCTACGACCTCATTGGGCTAAACCATTGCACCTAGCTTCCCAATTTATGGAAAATTTGAATATCTAAAGCATATTACGGGTCTAAACTGATCCATTACGGCTATTTTCATCCACCTGGGTCGAAAGTTGTCGAAGTTAACAGCAGAAATTGATTCCGTACAAAGATTAACTATTTAAAACTAAATGTTGTACTCTACGACCTCATTAGGCTAAACCATTGGACCTAGCTTCCCACTTTGTGGAAAAGTTGAATATCTGAAGCATATTACGGGTCTAAACTGATCTATTACGGCTATTTTCATCCACCTGGGTCGAAAGTTGTCGAATTTAACAGCAGAAATTGATTCCATACAAAGATTTACTATTTAAAACTAAATATTGTACTCTACGACCTCATTAGGCTAAACCATTGCACCTAGCTTCCCACTTTGTGGAAAATTTGAATATCTAAAGCATATTACGTGTCTAAACTGATCTATTACGGCTATTTTCATCCACCTGGGTCGAAAGTTGTCGAATTTAACAGCAGAAATTGATTCCATACAAAGATTTACTATTTAAAACTAAATATTGTACTCTACGACCTCATTAGGCTAAACCATTGCACCTAGCTTCCCAATTTGTGGAAAATTTGAATATCTAAAGCATATTACGGGTCTAAACTGATCCATTACGGCTATTTTCATCCACCTGGGTCGAAAGTTGTCGAAGTTAACAGCAGAAATTGATTCCATACAAAGATTTACTATTTAAAACTAAATATTGTACTCTACGACCTCATTAGACTAAACCATTGCACCTAGCTTCCCAATTTGTGGAAAATTTGAATATCTAAAGCATATTACGGGTCTTAACTGATCTATTACGGCTATTTTAATCCACCTGGGTCGAAAGTTGTCAAAGTTAACAGCAGAGATTGACTCCATACAAAGATTTATCATTTTAAACTAAATATTGTACTCTACGACCTCATTGGGCTAAACCATTGCACCTAGCTTCCCAATTTATGGAAAATTTGAATATCTAAAGCATATTACGGGTCTAAACTGATCCATTACGGCTATTTTCATCCACCTGGGTCGAAAGTTGTCGAAGTTAACAGCAGAAATTGATTCCATACAAAGATTAACTATTTAAAACTAAATATTGTACTCTACGACCTCATTAGGCTAAACCATTGCACCTAGCTTCCCACTTTGTGGAAAATTTGAATATCTAAAGCATATTACGGGTCTAAACTGATCTATTACGGCTATTTTCATCCACCTGGGTCGAAAGTTGTCGAAGTTAACAGCAGAAATTGATTCCATACAAAGATTTACTATTTAAAACTAAATATTGTACTCTACGACCTCATTAGACTAAACCATTGCACCTAGCTTCCCAATTTGTGGAAAATCTGAATATCTAAAGCATATTACGGGTCTAAACTGATCTATTACGGCTATTTTCATCCACCTGGGTCGAAAGTTGTCGAAGTTAACAGCAGAGATTGACTCCATACAAAGATTTACCATTTTAAACTAAATATTGTACTCTACGACCTCATTGGGCTAAACCATTGCACCTAGCTTCCCAATTTATGGAAAATTTGAATATCTAAAGCATATTACGGGTCTAAACTGATCTATTACGGCTATTTTCATCCACCTGGGTCGAAAGTTGTCGAATTTAACAGCAGAAATTGATTCCATACAAAGATTAACTATTTAAAACTAAATGTTGTACTCTACGACCTCATTAGGCTAAACCATTGCAGCTAGCTTCCCACTTTGTGGAAAAGTTGAATATCTGAAGCATATTACGGGTCTAAACTGATCTATTACGGCTATTTTCATCCACCTGGGTCGAAAGTTGTCGAATTTAACAGCAGAAATTGATTCCATACAAAGATTTACTATTTAAAACTAAATATTGTACTCTACGACCTCATTAGGCTAAACCATTGCACCTAGCTTCCCACTTTGTGGAAAATTTGAATATCTAAAGCATATTACGTGTCTAAACTGATCTATTACGGCTATTTTCATCCACCTGGGTCGAAAGTTGTCGAATTTAACAGCAGAAATTGATTCCATACAAAGATTTACTATTTAAAACTAAATATTGTACTCTACGACCTCATTAGGCTAAACCATTGCACCTAGCTTCCCAATTTGTGGAAAATTTGAATATCAAAAGCATATTACGGGTCTAAACTGATCCATTACGGCTATTTTCATCCACCTGGGTCGAAAGTTGTCGAAGTTAACAGCAGAAATTGATTCCATACAAAGATTTACTATTTAAAACTAAATATTGTACTCTACGACCTCATTAGACTAAACCATTGCACCTAGCTTCCCAATTTGTGGAAAATTTGAATATCTAAAGCATATTACGGGTCTAAACTGATCTATTACGGCTATTTTAATCCACCTGGGTCGAAAGTTGTCAAAGTTAACAGCAGAGATTGACTCCATACAAAGATTTATCATTTTAAACTAAATATTGTACTCTACGACCTCATTGGGCTAAACCATTGCACCTAGCTTCCCAATTTATGGAAAATTTGAATATCTAAAGCATATTACGGGTCTAAACTGATCCATTACGGCTATTTTCATCCACCTGGGTCGAAAGTTGTCGAAGTTAACAGCAGAAATTGATTCCATACAAAGATTAACTATTTAAAACTAAATATTGTACTCTACGACCTCATTAGGCTAAACCATTGCACCTAGCTTCCCACTTTGTGGAAAATTTGAATATCTAAAGCATATTACGGGTCTAAACTGATCTATTACGGCTATTTTCATCCACCTGGGTCGAAAGTTGTCGAAGTTAACAGCAGAAATTGATTCCATACAAAGATTTACTATTTAAAACTAAATATTGTACTCTACGACCTCATTAGACTAAACCATTGCACCTAGCTTCCCAATTTGTGGAAAATCTGAATATCTAAAGCATATTACGGGTCTAAACTGATCTATTACGGCTATTTTCATCCACCTGGGTCGAAAGTTGTCGAAGTTAACAGCAGAGATTGACTCCATACAAAGATTTACCATTTTAAACTAAATATTGTACTCTACGACCTCATTGGGCTAAACCATTGCACCTAGCTTCCCAATTTATGGAAAATTTGAATATCTAAAGCATATTACGGGTCTAAACTGATCTATTACGGCTATTTTCATCCACCTGGGTCGAAAGTTGTCGAAGTTAACAGCAGAAATTGATTCCATACAAAGATTAACTATTTAAAACTAAATGTTGTACTCTACGACCTCATTAGGCTAAACCATTGGACCTAGCTTCCCACTTTGTGGAAAAGTTGAATATCTGAAGCATATTACGGGTCTAAACTGATCTATTACGGCTATTTTCATCCACCTGGGTCGAAAGTTGTCGAATTTAACAGCAGAAATTGATTCCATACAAAGATTTACTATTTAAAACTAAATAATGTACTCTACGACCTCATTAGGCTAAACCATTGCACCTAGCTTCCCACTTTGTGGAAAATTTGAATATCTAAAGCATATTACGGGTCTAAACTGATCTATTACGGCTATTTTCATCCACCTGGGTCGAAAGTTGTCGAATTTAACAGCAGAAATTGATTCCATACAAAGATTTACCATTTTAAACTAAATATTGTACTCTACGACCTCATTAGGCTAAACCATTGCACCTAGCTTCCCAATTTGTGGAAAATTTGAATATCTAAAGCATATTACGGGTCTAAACTGATCCATTACGGCTGTTTTCATCCACCTGGGTCGAAAGTTGTCGAAGTTAACAGCAGAAATTGATTCCATACAAAGATTTACTATTTAAAACTAAATATTGTACTCTACGACCTCATTAGACTAAACCATTGCACCTAGCTTCCCAATTTGTGGAAAATTTGAATATCTAAAGCATATTACGGGTCTAAACTGATCTATTACGGCTATTTTAATCCACCTGGGTCGAAAGTTGTCAAAGTTAACAGCAGAGATTGACTCCATACAAAGATTTATCATTTTAAACTAAATATTGTACTCTACGACCTCATTGGGCTAAACCATTGCACCTAGCTTCCCAATTTATGGAAAATTTGAATATCTAAAGCATATTACGGGTCTAAACTGATCCATTACGGCTATTTTCATCCACCTGGGTCGAAAGTTGTCGAAGTTAACAGCAGAAATTGATTCCATACAAAGATTAACTATTTAAAACTAAATATTGTACTCTACGACCTCATTAGGCTAAACCATTGCACCTAGCTTCCCACTTTGTGGAAAATTTGAATATCTAAAGCATATTACGGGTCTAAACTGATCTATTACGGCTATTTTCATCCACCTGGGTCGAAAGTTGTCGAAGTTAACAGCAGAAATTGATTCCATACAAAGATTTACTATTTAAAACTAAATATTGTACTCTACGACCTCATTAGACTAAACCATTGCACCTAGCTTCCCAATTTGTGGAAAATCTGAATATCTAAAGCATATTACGGGTCTAAACTGATCTATTACGGCTATTTTCATCCACCTGGGTCGAAAGTTGTCGAAGTTAACAGCAGAGATTGACTCCATACAAAGATTTACCAATTTAAACTAAATATTGTACTCTACGACCTCATTGGGCTAAACCATTGCACCTAGCTTCCCAATTTATGGAAAATTTGAATATCTAAAGCATATTACGGGTCTAAACTGATCCATTACGGCTATTTTCATCCACCTGGGTCGAAAGTTGTCGAAGTTAACAGCAGAAATTGATTCCATACAAAGATTAACTATTTAAAACTAAATGTTGTACTCTACGACCTCATTAGGCTAAACCATTGGACCTAGCTTCCCACTTTGTGGAAAAGTTGAATATCTGAAGCATATTACGGGTCTAAACTGATCTATTACGGCTATTTTCATCCACCTTGGTCGAAAGTTGTCGAATTTAACAGCAGAAATTGATTCCATACAAAGATTTACTATTTAAAACTAAATATTGTACTCTACGACCTCATTAGGCTAAACCATTGCACCTAGCTTCCCACTTTGTGGAAAATTTGAATATCTAAAGCATATTACGGGTCTAAACTGATCTATTACGGCTATTTTCATCCACCTGGGTCGAAAGTTGTCGAATTTAACAGCAGAAATTGATTCCATACAAAGATTTACTATTTAAAACTAAATATTGTACTCTACGACCTCATTAGGCTAAACCATTGCACCTAGCTTCCCAATTTGTGGAAAATTTGAATATCTAAAGCATATTACGGGTCTAAACTGATCCATTACGGCTATTTTCATCCACCTGGGTCAAAGTTGTCGAAGTTAACAGCAGAAATTGATTCCATACAAAGATTTACTATTTAAAACTAAATATTGTACTCTACGACCTCATTAGACTAAACCATTGCACCTAGCTTCCCAATTTGTGGAAAATTTGAATATCTAAAGCATATTACGGGTCTAAACTGATCTATTACGGCTATTTTAATCCACCTGGGTCGAAAGTTGTCAAAGTTAACAGCAGAGATTGACTCCATACAAAGATTTATCATTTTAAACTAAATATTGTACTCTACGACCTCATTGGGCTAAACCATTGCACCTAGCTTCCCAATTTATGGAAAATTTGAATATCTAAAGCATATTACGGGTCTAAACTGATCCATTACGGCTATTTTCATCCACCTGGGTCGAAAGTTGTCGAAGTTAACAGCAGAAATTGATTCCATACAAAGATTAACTATTTAAAACTAAATATTGTACTCTACGACCTCATTAGACTAAACCATTGCACCTAGCTTCCCAATTTGTGGAAAATTTGAATATCTAAAGCATATTACGGGTCTAAACTGATCTATTACGGCTATTTTAATCCACCTGGGTCGAAAGTTGTCAAAGTTAACAGCAGAGATTGACTCCATACAAAGATTTATCATTTTAAACTAAATATTGTACTCTACGACCTCATTGGGCTAAACCATTGCACCTAGCTTCCCAATTTATGGAAAATTTGAATATCTAAAGCATATTACGGGTCTAAACTGATCCATTACGGCTATTTTCATCCACCTGGGTCGAAAGTTGTCGAAGTTAACAGCAGAAATTGATTCCATACAAAGATTAACTATTAAAAACTAAATATTGTACTCTACGACCTCATTAGGCTAAACCATTGCACCTAGCTTCCCAATTTGTGGAAAATCTAAATATCTAAAGCATATTACGGGTCTAAACTGATCTATTACGGCTATTTTCATCCACCTGGGTCGAAAGTTGTCGAAGTTAACAGCAGAGATTGACTCCATACAAAGATTTACCATTTTAAACTAAATATTGTACTCTACGACCTCATTGGGCTAAACCATTGCACCTAGCTTCCCAATTTATGGAAAATTTGAATATCTAAAGCATATTACGGGTCTAAACTGATCCATTACGGCTATTTTCATCCACCTGGGTCGAAAGTTGTCGAAGTTAACAGCAGAAATTGATTCCATACAAAGATTAACTATTTAAAACTAAATGTTGTACTCTACGACCTCATTAGGCTAAACCATTGGACCTAGCTTCCCACTTTGTGGAAAAGTTGAATATCTGAAGCATATTACGGGTCTAAACTGATCTATTACGGCTATTTTCATCCACCTGGGTCGAAAGTTGTCGAATTTAACAGCAGAAATTGATTCCATACAAAGATTTACTATTTAAAACTAAATATTGTACTCTACGACCTCATTAGGCTAAACCATTGCACCTAGCTTCCCAATTTGTGGAAAATTTGAATATCTAAAGCATATTACGGGTCTAAACTGATCCATTACGGCTATTTTCATCCACCTGGGTCGAAAGTTGTCGAAGTTAACAGCAGAAATTGATTCCATGCAAAGATTTACTATTTAAAACTAAATATTGTACTCTACGACCTCATTAGACTAAACCATTGCACCTAGCTTCCCAATTTGTGGAAAATTTGAATATCTAAAGCATATTACGGGTCTAAACTGATCTATTACGGCTATTTTAATCCACCTGGGTCGAAAGTTGTCAAAGTTAACAGCAGAGATTGACTCCATACAAAGATTTATCATTTTAAACTAAATATTGTACTCTACGACCTCATTGGGCTAAACCATTGCACCTAGCTTCCCAATTTATGGAAAATTTGAATATCTAAAGCATATTACGGGTCTAAACTGATCCATTACGGCTATTTTCATCCACCTGGGTCGAAAGTTGTCGAAGTTAACAGCAGAAATTGATTCCATACAAAGATTAACTATTTAAAACTAAATATTGTACTCTACGACCTCATTAGGCTAAACCATTGCACCTAGCTTCCCACTTTGTGGAAAATTTGAATATCTAAAGCATATTACGGGTCTAAACTGATCTATTACGGCTATTTTCATCCACCTGGGTCGAAAGTTGTCGAAGTTAACAGCAGAAATTGATTCCATACAAAGATTTACTATTTAAAACTAAATATTGTACTCTACGACCTCATTAGACTAAACCATTGCACCTAGCTTCCCAATTTGTGGAAAATCTGAATATCTAAAGCATATTACGGGTCTAAACTGATCTATTACGGCTATTTTCATCCACCTGGGTCGAAAGTTGTCGAAGTTAACAGCAGAGATTGACTCCATACAAAGATTTACCATTTTAAACTAAATATTTTACTCTACGACCTCATTGGGCTAAACCATTGCACCTAGCTTCCCAATTTATGGAAAATTTGAATATCTAAAGCATATTACGGGTCTAAACTGATCCATTACGGCTATTTTCATCCACCTGGGTCGAAAGTTGTCGAAGTTAACAGCAGAAATTGATTCCATACAAAGATTAACTATTTAAAACTAAATGTTGTACTCTACGACCTCATTAGGCTAAACCATTGGACCTAGCTTCCCACTTTGTGGAAAAGTTGAATATCTGAAGCATATTACGGGTCTAAACTGATCTATTACGGCTATTTTCATCCACCTGGGTCGAAAGTTGTCGAATTTAACAGCAGAAATTGATTCCATACAAAGATTTACTATTTAAAACTAAATATTGTACTCTACGACCTCATTAGGCTAAACCATTGCACCTAGCTTCCCACTTTGTGGAAAATTTGAATATCTAAAGCATATTACGGGTCTAAACTGATCTATTACGGCTATTTTCATCCACCTGGGTCGAAAGTTGTCGAATTTAACAGCAGAAATTGATTCCATACAAAGATTTACTATTTAAAACTAAATATTGTACTCTACGACCTCATTAGGCTAAACCATTGCACCTAGCTTCCCAATTTGTGGAAAATTTGAATATCTAAAGCATATTACGGGTCTAAACTGATCCATTACGGCTATTTTCATCCACCTGGGTCGAAAGTTGTCGAAGTTAACAGCAGAAATTGATTCCATACAAAGATTTACTATTTAAAACTAAATATTGTACTCTACGACCTCATTAGACTAAACCATTGCACCTAGCTTCCCAATTTGTGGAAAATTTGAATATCTAAAGCATATTACGGGTCTAAACTGATCTATTACGGCTATTTTAATCCACCTGGGTCGAAAGTTGTCAAAGTTAACAGCAGAGATTGACTCCATACAAAGATTTATCATTTTAAACTAAATATTGTACTCTACGACCTCATTGGGCTAAACCATTGCACCTAGCTTCCCAATTTATGGAAAATTTGAATATCTAAAGCATATTACGGGTCTAAACTGATCCATTACGGCTATTTTCATCCACCTGGGTCGAAAGTTGTCGAAGTTAACAGCAGAAATTGATTCCATACAAAGATTAACTATTTAAAACTAAATATTGTACTCTACGACCTCATTAGGCTAAACCATTGCACCTAGCTTCCCACTTTGTGGAAAATTTGAATATCTAAAGCATATTACGGGTCTAAACTGATCTATTACGGCTATTTTCATCCACCTGGGTCGAAAGTTGTCGAAGTTAACAGCAGAAATTGATTCCATACAAAGATTTACTATTTAAAACTAAATATTGTACTCTACGACCTCATTAGACTAAACCATTGCACCTAGCTTCCCAATTTGTGGAAAATCTGAATATCTAAAGCATATTACGGGTCTAAACTGATCTATTACGGCTATTTTCATCCACCTGGGTCGAAAGTTGTCGAAGTTAACAGCAGAGATTGACTCCATACATAGATTTACCATTTTAAACTAAATATTGTACTCTACGACCTCATTGGGCTAAACCATTGCACCTAGCTTCCCAATTTATGGAAAATTTGAATATCTAAAGCATATTACGGGTCTAAACTGATCCATTACGGCTATTTTCATCCACCTGGGTCGAAAGTTGTCGAAGTTAACAGCAGAAATTGATTCCATACAAAGATTAACTATTTAAAACTAAATGTTGTACTCTACGACCTCATTAGGCTAAACCATTGGACCTAGCTTCCCACTTTGTGGAAAAGTTGAATATCTGAAGCATATTACGGGTCTAAACTGATCTATTACGGCTATTTTCATCCACCTGGGTCGAAAGTTGTCGAATTTAACAGCAGAAATTGATTCCATACAAAGATTTACTATTTAAAACTAAATATTGTACTCTACGACCTCATTAGGCTAAACCATTGCACCTAGCTTCCCACTTTGTGGAAAATTTGAATATCTAAAGCATATTACGGGTCTAAACTGATCTATTACGGCTATTTTCATCCACCTGGGTCGAAAGTTGTCGAATTTAACAGCAGAAATTGATTCCATACAAAGATTTACTATTTAAAACTAAATATTGTACTCTACGACCTCATTAGGCTAAACCATTGCACCTAGCTTCCCAATTTGTGGAAAATTTGAATATCTAAAGCATATTACGGGTCTAAACTGATCCATTACGGCTATTTTCATCCACCTGGGTCGAAAGTTGTCGAAGTTAACAGCAGAAATTGATTCCATACAAAGATTTACTATTTAAAACTAAATATTGTACTCTACGACCTCATTAGACTAAACCATTGCACCTAGCTTCCCAATTTGTGGAAAATTTGAATATCTAAAGCATATTACGGGTCTAAACTGATCTATTACGGCTATTTTAATCCACCTGGGTCGAAAGTTGTCAAAGTTAACAGCAGAGATTGACTCCATACAAAGATTTATCATTTTAAACTAAATATTGTACTCTACGACCTCATTGGGCTAAACCATTGCACCTAGCTTCCCAATTTATGGAAAATTTGAATATCTAAAGCATATTACGGGTCTAAACTGATCCATTACGGCTATTTTCATCCACCTGGGTCGAAAGTTGTCGAAGTTAACAGCAGAAATTGATTCCATACAAAGATTAACTATTTAAAACTAAATATTGTACTCTACGACCTCATTAGGCTAAACCATTGCACCTAGCTTCCCACTTTGTGGAAAATTTGAATATCTAAAGCATATTACGGGTCTAAACTGATCTATTACGGCTATTTTCATCCACCTGGGTCGAAAGTTGTCGAAGTTAACAGCAGAAATTGATTCCATACAAAGATTTACTATTTAAAACTAAATATTGTACTCTACGACCTCATTAGACTAAACCATTGCACCTAGCTTCCCAATTTGTGGAAAATCTGAATATCTAAAGCATATTACGGGTCTAAACTGATCTATTACGGCTATTTTCATCCACCTGGGTCGAAAGTTGTCGAAGTTAACAGCAGAGATTGACTCCATACAAAGATTTACCATTTTAAACTAAATATTGTACTCTACGACCTCATTGGGCTAAACCATTGCACCTAGCTTCCCAATTTATGGAAAATTTGAATATCTAAAGCATATTACGGGTCTAAACTGATCCATTACGGCTATTTTCATCCACCTGGGTCGAAAGTTGTCGAAGTTAACAGCAGAAATTGATTCCATACAAAGATTAACTATTTAAAACTAAATGTTGTACTCTACGACCTCATTAGGCTAAACCATTGGACCTAGCTTCCCACTTTGTGGAAAAGTTGAATATCTGAAGCATATTACGGGTCTAAACTGATCTATTACGGCTATTTTCATCCACCTGGGTCGAAAGTTGTCGAATTTAACAGCAGAAATTGATTCCATACAAAGATTTACTATTTAAAACTAAATATTGTACTCTACGACCTCATTAGGCTAAACCATTGCACCTAGCTTCCCACTTTGTGGAAAATTTGAATATCTAAAGCATATTACGGGTCTAAACTGATCTATTACGGCTATTTTCATCCACCTGGGTCGAAAGTTGTCGAATTTAACAGCAGAAATTGATTCCATACAAAGATTTACTATTTAAAACTAAATATTGTACTCTACGACCTCATTAGGCTAAACCATTGCACCTAGCTTCCCAATTTGTGGAAAATTTGAATATCTAAAGCATATTACGGGTCTAAACTGATCCATTACGGCTATTTTCATCCACCTGGGTCGAAAGTTGTCGAAGTTAACAGCAGAAATTGATTCCATACAAAGATTTACTATTTAAAACTAAATATTGTACTCTACGACCTCATTAGACTAAACCATTGCACCTAGCTTCCCAATTTGTGGAAAATTTGAATATCTAAAGCATATTACGGGTCTAAACTGATCTATTACGGCTATTTTAATCCACCTGGGTCGAAAGTTGTCAAAGTTAACAGCAGAGATTGACTCCATACAAAGATTTATCATTTTAAACTAAATATTGTACTCTACGACCTCATTGGGCTAAACCATTGCACCTAGCTTCCCAATTTATGGAAAATTTGAATATCTAAAGCATATTACGGGTCTAAACTGATCCATTACGGCTATTTTCATCCACCTGGGTCGAAAGTTGTCGAAGTTAACAGCAGAAATTGATTCCATACAAAGATTAACTATTTAAAACTAAATATTGTACTCTACGACCTCATTAGGCTAAACCATTGCACCTAGCTTCCCACTTTGTGGAAAATTTGAATATCTAAAGCATATTACGGGTCTAAACTGATCTATTACGGCTATTTTCATCCACCTGGGTCGAAAGTTGTCGAAGTTAACAGCAGAAATTGATTCCATACAAAGATTTACTATTTAAAACTAAATATTGTACTCTACGACCTCATTAGACTAAACCATTGCACCTAGCTTCCCAATTTGTGGAAAATCTGAATATCTAAAGCATATTACGGGTCTAAACTGATCTATTACGGCTATTTTCATCCACCTGGGTCGAAAGTTGTCGAAGTTAACAGCAGAGATTGACTCCATACAAAGATTTACCATTTTAAACTAAATATTGTACTCTACGACCTCATTGGGCTAAACCATTGCACCTAGCTTCCCAATTTATGGAAAATTTGAATATCTAAAGCATATTACGGGTCTAAACTGATCCATTACGGCTATTTTCATCCACCTGGGTCGAAAGTTGTCGAAGTTAACAGCAGAAATTGATTCCATACAAAGATTAACTATTTAAAACTAAATGTTGTACTCTACGACCTCATTAGGCTAAACCATTGGACCTAGCTTCCCACTTTGTGGAAAAGTTGAATATCTGAAGCATATTACGGGTCTAAACTGATCTATTACGGCTATTTTCATCCACCTGGGTCGAAAGTTGTCGAATTTAACAGCAGAAATTGATTCCATACAAAGATTTACTATTTAAAACTAAATATTGTACTCTACGACCTCATTAGGCTAAACCATTGCACCTAGCTTCCCACTTTGTGGAAAATTTGAATATCTAAAGCATATTACGGGTCTAAACTGATCTATTACGGCTATTTTCATCCACCTGGGTCGAAAGTTGTCGAATTTAACAGCAGAAATTGATTCCATACAAAGATTTACTATTTAAAACTAAATATTGTACTCTACGACCTCATTAGGCTAAACCATTGCACCTAGCTTCCCACTTTGTGGAAAATTTGAATATCTAAAGCATATTACGGGTCTAAACTGATCCATTACGGCTATTTTCATCCACCTGGGTCGAAAGTTGTCGAAGTTAACAGCACAAATTGATTCCATACAAAGATTTACTATTTAAAACTAAATATTGTACTCTACGACCTCATTAGACTAAACCATTGCACCTAGCTTCCCAATTTGTGGAAAATTTGAATATCTAAAGCATATTACGGGTCTAAACTGATCTATTACGGCTATTTTAATCCACCTGGGTCGAAAGTTGTCAAAGTTAACAGCAGAGATTGACTCCATACAAAGATTTATCATTTTAAACTAAATATTGTACTCTACGACCTCATTGGGCTAAACCATTGCACCTAGCTTCCCAATTTATGGAAAATTTGAATATCTAAAGCATATTACGGGTCTAAACTGATCCATTACGGCTATTTTCATCCACCTGGGTCGAAAGTTGTCGAATTTAACAGCAGAAATTGATTCCATACAAAGATTAACTATTTAAAACTAAATATTGTACTCTACGACCTCATTAGGCTAAACCATTGCACCTAGCTTCCCACTTTGTGGAAAATTTGAATATCTAAAGCATATTACGGGTCTAAACTGATCTATTACGGCTATTTTCATCCACCTGGGTCGAAAGTTGTCGAAGTTAACAGCAGAAATTGATTCCATACAAAGATTTACTATTTAAAACTAAATATTGTACTCTACGACCTCATTAGGCTAAACCATTTCACCTAGCTTCCCAATTTGTGGGAAATCTGAATATCTAAAGCATATTACGGGTCTAAACTGATCTATTACGGCTATTTTCATCCACCTGGGTCGAAAGTTGTCGAAGTTAACAGCAGAGATTGACTCCATACAAAGATTTACCATTTTAAACTAAATATTGTACTCTACGACCTCATTGGGCTAAACCATTGCACCTAGCTTCCCAATTTATGGAAAATTTGAATATCTAAAGCATATTACGGGTCTAAACTGATCCATTACGGCTATTTTCATCCACCTGGGTCGAAAGTTGTCGAAGTTAACAGCAGAAATTGATTCCATACAAAGATTAACTATTTAAAACTAAATGTTGTACTCTACGACCTCATTAGGCTAAACCATTGGACCTAGCTTCCCACTTTGTGGAAAAGTTGAATATCTGAAGCATATTACGGGTCTAAACTGATCTATTACGGCTATTTTCATCCACCTGGGTCGAAAGTTGTCGAATTTAACAGCAGAAATTGATTCCATACAAAGATTTACTATTTAAAACTAAATATTGTACTCTACGACCTCATTAGGCTAAACCATTGCACCTAGCTTCCCACTTTGTGGAAAATTTGAATATCTAAAGCATATTACGGGTCTAAACTGATCTATTACGGCTATTTTCATCCACCTGGGTCGAAAGTTGTCGAAGTTAACAGCAGAAATTGATTCCATACAAAGATTTACTATTTAAAACTAAATATTGTACTCTACGACCTCATTAGACTAAACCATTGCACCTAGCTTCCCAATTTGTGGAAAATTTGAATATCTAAAGCATATTACGGGTCTAAACTGATCTATTACGGCTATTTTAATCCACCTGGGTCGAAAGTTGTCAAAGTTAACAGCAGAGATTGACTCCATACAAAGATTTATCATTTTAAACTAAATATTGTACTCTACGACCTCATTGGGCTAAACCATTGCACCTAGCTTCCCAATTTATGGAAAATTTGAATATCTAAAGCATATTACGGGTCTAAACTGATCCATTACGGCTATTTTCATCCACCTGGGTCGAAAGTTGTCGAAGTTAACAGCAGAAATTGATTCCATACAAAGATTAACTATTTAAAACTAAATATTGT
This sequence comes from Lordiphosa clarofinis, assembly GCA_018904275.1. Classification (NCBI taxonomy): domain Eukaryota; kingdom Metazoa; phylum Arthropoda; class Insecta; order Diptera; family Drosophilidae; genus Lordiphosa; species Lordiphosa clarofinis. The sequence continues at coordinate 3,653 of JAEIGQ010000314.1, read as the reverse complement.
ACTCTACGACCTCATTAGGCTAAACCATTGCACCTAGCTTCCCACTTTGTGGAAAATTTGAATATCTAAAGCATATTACGGGTCTAAACTGATCCATTACGGCTATTTTCATCCACCTGGGTCGAAAGTTGTCGAAGTTAACAGCAGAAATTGATTCCATACAAAGATTTACTATTTAAAACTAAATATTGTACTCTACGACCTCATTAGACTAAACCATTGCACCTAGCTTCCCAATTTGTGGAAAATTTGAATATCTAAAGCATATTACGGGTCTAAACTGATCTATTACGGCTATTTTCATCCACCTGGGTCGAAAGTTGTCGAAGTTAACAGCAGAGATTGATTCCATACAAAGATTTACTATTTAAAACTAAATATTGTACTCTACGACCTCATTGGGCTAAACCATTGCACCTAGCTTCCCAATTTATGGAAAATTTGAATATCTAAAGCATATTACGGGTCTAAACTGATCCATTACGGCTATTTTCATCCACCTGGGTCGAAAGTTGTCGAAGTTAACAGCAGAAATTGATTCCATACAAAGATTAACTATTTAAAACTAAATATTGTACTCTACGACCTCATTAGGCTAAACCATTGCACCTAGCTTCCCACTTTGTGGAAAATTTGAATATCTAAAGCATATTACGGGTCTAAACTGATCCATTACGGCTATTTTCATCCACCTGGGTCGAAAGTTGTCGAATTTAACAGCAGAAATTGATTCCATACAAAGATTTACTATTTAAAACTAAATATTGTACTCTACGACCTCATTAGGCTAAACCATTGCACCTAGCTTCCCACTTTGTGGAAAATTTGAATATCTAAAGCATATTACGGGTCTAAACTGATCTATTACGGCTATTTTCATCCACCTGGGTCGAAAGTTGTCGAATTTAACAGCAGAAATTGATTCCATACAAAGATTTACTATTTAAAACTAAATATTGTACTCTACGACCTCATTAGGCTAAACCATTGCACCTAGCTTCCCAATTTGTGGAAAATTTGAATATCTAAAGCATATTACGGGTCTAAACTGATCCATTACGGCTATTTTCATCCACCTGGGTCGAAAGTTGTCGAAGTTAACAGCAGAAATTGATTCCATACAAAGATTTACTATTTAAAAACTAAATATTGTACTCTACGACCTCATTAGGCTAAACCATTGCACCTAGCTTCCCAATTTGTGGAAAATTTGAATATCTAAAGCATATTACGGGTCTAAACTGATCTATTACGGCTATTTTCATCCACCTGGGTCGAAAGTTGTCGAAGTTAACAGCAGAGATTGATTCCATACAAAGATTAAGTATTTAAAACTAAATATTGTACTCTACGACCTCATTGGGCTAAACCATTGCACCTAGCTTCCCAATTTGTGGAAAATTTGAATATCTAAAGCATATTACGGGTCTAAACTGATCCATTACGGCTATTTTCATCCACCTGGGTCGAAAGTTGTCGAAGTTAACAGCAGAAATTGATTCCATACAAAGATTAACTATTTAAAACTAAATATTGTACTCTACGACCTCATTAGGCTAAACCATTGCACCTAGCTTCCCACTTTGTGGAAAATTTGAATATCTAAAGCATATTACGGGTCTAAACTGATCTATTACGGCTATTTTCATCCACCTGGGTCGAAAGTTGTCGAATTTAACAGCAGAAATTGATTCCATACAAAGATTTACTATTTAAAACTAAATATTGTACTCTACGACCTCATTAGGCTAAACCATTGCACCTAGCTTCCCAATTTGTGGAAAATTTGAATATCTAAAGCATATTACGGGTCTAAACTGATCTATTACGGCTATTTTCATCCACCTGGGTCGAAAGTTGTCGAAGTTAACAGCAGAAATTGATTCCATACAAAGATTTACCATTTAAAACTAAATATTGTACTCTACGACCTCATTAGGCTAAACCATTGCACCTAGCTTCCCAATTTATGGAAAATTTGAATATCTAAAGCATATTACGGGTCTAAACTGATCCATTACGGCTATTTTCATCCACCTGGGTCGAAAGTTGTCGAAGTTAACAGCAGAAATTGATTCCATACAAAGATTTACTATTTAAAACTAAATGTTGTACTCTACGACCTCATTAGGCTAAACCATTGCACCTAGCTTCCCAATTTGTGGAAAATTTGAATATCTAAAGCATATTACGGGTCTAAACTGATCCATTACGGCTATTTTCATCCACCTGGGTCGAAAGTTGTCGAATTTAACAGCAGAAATTGATTCCATACAAAGATTTACTATTTAAAACTAAATATTGTACTCTACGACCTCATTAGGCTAAACCATTGCACCTAGCTTCCCAATTTGTGGAAAATTTGAATATCTAAAGCATATTACGGGTCTAAACTGATCTATTACGGCTATTTTCATCCACCTGGGTCGAAAGTTGTCGAATTTAACAGCAGAAATTGATTCCATACAAAGATTTACTATTTAAAACTAAATATTGTACTCTACGACCTCATTAGGCTAAACCATTGCACCTAGCTTCCCAATTTGTGGAAAATTTGAATATCTAAAGCATATTACGGGTCTAAACTGATCCATTACGGCTATTTTCATCCACCTGGGTCGAAAGTTGTCGAAGTTAACAGCAGAAATTGATTCCATACAAAGATTTACTATTTAAAACTAAATATTGTACTCTACGACCTCATTAGACTAAACCATTGCACCTAGCTTCCCAATTTGTGGAAAATTTGAATATCTAAAGCATATTACGGGTCTAAACTGATCTATTACGGCTATTTTCATCCACCTGGGTCGAAAGTTGTCAAAGTTAACAGCAGAGATTGACTCCATACAAAGATTTATCATTTTAAACTAAATATTGTACTCTACGACCTCATTGGGCTAAACCATTGCACCTAGCTTCCCAATTTATGGAAAATTTGAATATCTAAAGCATATTACGGGTCTAAACTGATCCATTACGGCTATTTTCATCCACCTGGGTCGAAAGTTGTCGAAGTTAACAGCAGAAATTGATTCCATACAAAGATTAACTATTTAAAACTAAATATTGTACTCTACGACCTCATTAGGCTAAACCATTGCACCTAGCTTCCCACTTTGTGGAAAATTTGAATATCTAAAGCATATTACGGGTCTAAACTGATCTATTACGGCTATTTTCATCCACCTGGGTCGAAAGTTGTCGAAGTTAACAGCAGAAATTGATTCCATACAAAGATTTACTATTTAAAACTAAATATTGTACTCTACGACCTCATTAGGCTAAACCATTGCACCTAGCTTCCCAATTTGTGGAAAATTTGAATATCTAAAGCATATTACGGGTCTAAACTGATCTATTACGGCTATTTTCATCCACCTGGGTCGAAAGTTGTCGAAGTTAACAGCAGAGATTGATTCCATACAAAGATTTACCATTTTAAACTAAATATTGTACTCTACGACCTCATTGGGCTAAACCATTGCACCTAGCTTCCCAATTTATGGAAAATTTGAATATCTAAAGCATATTACGGGTCTAAACTGATCCATTACGGCTATTTTCATCCACCTGGGTCGAAAGTTGTCGAAGTTAACAGCAGAAATTGATTCCATACAAAGATTAACTATTTAAAACTAAATGTTGTACTC
>JAEIGQ010000313.1:0-235771 GCA_018904275.1 Lordiphosa clarofinis | reverse complement strand
GTACGGGCCTTTTGGTATAAGATTTATAAAAAAAATACATAAAATTTAGAAAAATTAATGAAATATTGTTGGGCTTGCCGCTATCGCTATGAGCCCACAATCTAAACGGCCAATTGGCCGGTCAAACGTGAATTAAACGGCATGTGGCACCCTCTTGTTAAAACAACAGCCAAGTCCAGCTCTTCCATATTGAGCACGAAAAGTTTGTAGTCATCTCACGGTAACGCTCTCCATTCACAGTAACATTCCTGACTTCGTCATCTTTAAAATGTACGGTCCAATGATGACACCAAATAATGCATTTTCCGGGATGCATTGACTGTTCTTAAAATGCTTCTAGCTGCGCTTCACACCAAATACGACTAGTTCCTAAAAAATCGCCCCTTAAAAGTTTCTCAGTTATTTAAATACTAATCCAAGTTGCTTTTGCCAAAGAAAGAACATACAGAAGTCTGCTTCGGCTGATATTTAGCTGATCCTTCTCAGGGAGAACTTCAAGCTATTTTATTCAAATTAAAAAGTGCAATTTAATACAAGAGATACATACATATACCAAGAAGGAGTTGAAAATTTACACGTTCCAGATTCCATTGAGCTGGTATAGGTGTTACATCAAGCGTTGGTTTATGGAAAGTACACAGAGGGAGAAAACGTGTTCAGAAAATAAGTTGCCGAGAACAGAACGTTCTTAAAATTTTTGAGAACAAATGTTCTAAATGTTCTTGGAATGAGTAAAGTGGTTCTCAAACGAATAATATTTACTTTAAAGAACAACAACCCCGGTTTTCAGCAGAGAGATACACAAGACAGACAGCGAGTTGGTTCTCTTTTTGCTCTCTCTCTCTCTTGTCTGCTCAGCAAAGCATAAGTAGCCCTCTTGACGTGCATCTGCAAAACTGTTCAATGGCTGAATTGTCAAGTCCGTCATTCCATACGTTGAGTGCATAAGGTACCGGGCTCAAATCCCACTCAAGCCCGAACAAATTTTTCTGTGTTTTTCTGGAAACTTAAATGAAACGAGTCAGGTGAAGTGGGTCGTTGAAGCGATGTTTTTGATTCCTATGGCACAATGGGTGGGTGGAGAAGCAACAGCGCCCATATCCAGAGTAGCCTTTGCCTCTCTTCACTTCCAATCAAAAGAAGTATGTCCTCATTCCCTATTCCACCCAAAAGTGAGAAATCCGCCCACACCTGGTCCCAAGTGCAATCAAATTTTTTTCCAGGTGAGTTTAAAATGTTCTTGAAAACGGAACAATATAAACTGAAATCTTGTTCTCAAAAATGGAACAACGTCAACTCAATTTGAGCTTTTGCGTTCTCAATATATTGTTCTCGAAGTGAGAACATTGCACTAGTTGTGAGAAAACCCGTTCATGCATACTTTTTGATAACGTTTGTGCTCGTTTTGAGTCCAATGTTCTCGGTTTTTTTCCTCTGTGTAATACCATCATATTTGGAAAGATCTCAGTCCCAGTACAAAACATTAGTCCCTCGAGCCGGATATTTTAGAAATGCTTTCCATACAACAAATATACAAAAATACCACTGATATTCCTAAAAGTTGATTTGCTTGCGTGACTTATGCAGTTTGACACATCCAAAGAGGAAGAGGCTGGATAAAATTGTGGAGAAAATTGGAACATCGAACATTCTAGAAGAGCTGTGAAGATATGTAACCCTGAACATCTTTGACCACGTCAAGCACAAGCTCCAAGAAATCGAGCACTTATAACCCTGTCCACTTTAGGCCGCGGGCCTATTTTTCAGTAGTAGTATATGGAACGCAAAATAGGTAGGTAGGTATTACCGGCTGGCCCCATGTAGGGGGGGCCACACATAGACCTTACGGTCCTTAGTGAGGCTGGGTGCTTTATGGTACCATTTCCTTTAGAAATCCTGTAGGATTCTTGACGTTTTGGCAAATGCCAATAGTTGTTTGGGGGAGCTCTTGGCTGCCTCTTCCAGAGTGGTGAAGCTTGGGGGAGTGCAGATGTTTTAATCTTGTCGTGGCGATTGCTGGGCAGCTGCAGATGAGGTGTTCTAGAGTTTCTGCTACTCCAGGTTCCTTGCATTTCCTGCAGGTGTCTGCTGTCGTGATGCCTAGCTTTATCGCGTGAGCGGCTGCTAGGCAGTGACCAGTTAATATGCCTATAAGCAGTCTGCAGTCTCTTCTTTGGAGCTGCAGCGTATAGTGCGTGAGTTTTTTGTCTCTCTTATTGCACATAATTTTAGAGATTCTGCAGCCGGTCGTGTTCTTCCACTTTTCCTCTGCTTCTTTCTCCGCTATCTCTTCCATCTTGCTGTATAGCATCTGTAGGGAGATAGGTAAGTTTAGTGTTGCTTCTCGGCTTAGTGCAACCCCGGCTTTTGCAAGAGTGTCCGCCATTTCGTTTCCATCGATGCCCTGGTGGCTGGGAATCCAGTAGATTTGCAACTTGCTGGAGGTGCTGTTGGAGTTGATGGCGTGACTCTGCATTGCTTTGATTGCCGCTTGGCTGTCTACGTATAGGTTGATTTGATCGTTTGGTGCATGTAATTCTGCCAATTCGGCTGCTTTCCTTATAGCGAAGACTTCCGCCTGGAATATAGTGCAGTGGTTTGGCAGTTTGTAGGAGAGTTTCAATTCCGGTTCCCTGCAGTACACGGCGGCTCCGACTCCTGAGGCCATCTTTGAGCCGTCCGTGAAAAGGTGCATTGCTTCCTGAGCCAGCCCTGTACGCCAGTCTTCTGGTCCCAGTAATGCTGATGCGCCTGTAAAGTTGGTTTTTGGGATCATGTAGTCCGTGCTACTGTTGATCTCTCTGCCCACTGTGCTGTGTCCATAGCTTTGTAGAGCCATGGTGCCAGCCGTGCAAAGACGTTGGGCCGTCCTGTGTGCAGTGAGGCGTGCTTGGATGTCCAGGGGGTTGACACCTAGGATGTGTTCCAGTGCTTTTGTTGGAGTAGACCGTAGCGCCCCCGTTATGCAGACCAGTGCCTGCCGCTGGGCCTTTTCCATCAGCTTTAGATATGTGGACTTCTCTGTGGCTTGCCACCATACCAATATACCGTGTAGTAGTATCGGTCGTATAACTGATATGAAGAGCCAGTGTGTTAGTCTTGGTGATAGGCCCCAAGTGCTGCTTAGCATCTTCTGGGATGCATATAGCGCATTGGTTGCCTTTTTCACCCTTTCCTCCACATTGAGTCTCCAGGATAGTTTACTATCGATTACTACTCCAAGGTATTTTACGTTGTTTTTTGGCGTTAGCGGTGTTCCATTTATCGTGGGTGGAGTCCATTGCGGTACCTTGTATCTCTTGGTGAAGAGAATGAGGTCCGTCTTCTCCGCATTGATGCTAAGTCCGGCTTCTGTGGCCCACTTTAGTATCTCTCTGAGAGTAGAGTCCATGATTGAGCTGACAGTCGATGGACATTTTCCCATAATAATTATGCTTATGTCGTCGGCATATGCGGTTATCTTGGGTGCTTTCCTGCGAAATTTTTTAAGTAATTCGTTGACCACAAGGTTCCATCGAAGAGGTGACAGGACTTCGCCCTGGGGCGTTCCGCCGTGTGCCTCTCTTGTAATGGTTGTGGTACCCCACTCGGCTTGTACTCTTCTGCAGCTCAGCAGGTTATATATCCAAGAGTCCAATGCCGTGTGTATTGCTAGGGCTCTTAGGCTTCGCATTATTGCTTCTGTAGTGACGTTGTTAAATGCACCCGAAATGTCAAGGAATGCAAAATAACTTACAACGATTTTTATATTTATTTCAAAAAATAGCCATTTTTTCTAACAGAACGGTCACACTAAAACGAAAGCAATTAGTATGACCATACTTTCTTAATTTATTTCATAATTTCCTTACATTATCTGGGCACACAGCTCATTTTGTATGGAGCAGCTGTGATCAGCTGTTTCACGAAATCAACTCGAAAGCAAATCACTTTCAGGAACATCACTATTATTTTTTTTTCGAAAGATTTGTCCCTCTATAAAACGTTGGTCCTTCAAGCAGAAGAATTTTGAACACAAAAATCATTTAATTCAAAAAACATATATATTCGGGGTGCCTCAGAAACCTCTTCCTACCAAATTCCAATTCTTCTTTTGTTTGGTTTCAAACCTCTCCCGTTTTGTTTAGAGATTTATCAAAGCTACCACCTTAGTGGCTCCCTCTGTCAATGGCAGCGCCATCTACTTGACAGTCAGCGAATTAAGGGCTGCTAGTTATACCTCATATTTGGCGCCAACAAATTTCTAAAATTTTAATTAATAATAATTAATAAGTTTTTCCAAAAGTATGTAACAGGGAGAAGGAATCATTTCCGACTATATAAAGTATATATATTCTTGATCAGCATCAACAGCAGAGTCGATATAATCGATTTGCCCAAGAAATGATAAATATCGCATGAGCGTTTCTCAAGTTATGAGCAAAAATGTATATCACCCCTCCCCCACCCCCTCCAACCCTCTTACAACTAACACCGCACAATCTTAGAAAGAGAGAGTGAGAGAGAGAAAGAGAGAGAGAGACTTAGAGATGAGCGCAGCACCAGCATTGCAATCAGCTTCTACTCCAGGTATCAGCTTCTACTCCAGAGTATGTTATAGTCGGGCTTGACCGACTTTCTCATTTGTTAATTTGTTTATAAGGAATATGAATTTGAATTAAATTGAATAAATTTTAATAATAATTTAAAAACGCATAATAAAAAATTACACTCGAAGAAAAAATATAGAATATCACTCCTGAATCAAGAGCATTCGTTCTCAAAAGTACGGTTAGAGTAATAATTCTTGATCCAAGAGTGAATTTTTGACCCGACATTCTTGATTTATGGATTTATTTATGCAGACTTCTGTGGCATTTATTAGAACACGAAATTGGGAGAGGAAGCCCGTAGTAGACTAGTCATTTGCTAGACATATTGTAATCGGTATATATATTTTTAAATGCGCCGAATCGTATTTTTCTTTAAATTATTACTAAAAAACAAACCATAAAAATTCACTGAATATTAAGTCGTAGTAAAATGTTACTATGGAAATTTTTGCTTCTGTTTCGAATTAGTATTGTATTTTTTTTTTTTTGTGCTGATAAATTCGTCTCATCTTAAGCCCTTTCCATGTCACATGCAGATCGGCGCAGGCGGCTGTTGGGCATTTGTCAACTTGTTTTGTGTTCTCCTGCTTAGTCATGAATGCCAACATCATCATCAACCATCATCCTCCTCATCGAAGCATTTACAAGCGCACACGGTTTTAATGAAGCTGTCAGTGGGCTACAGGCACTTAAGGCGCACATTTGATGAGCCACGCCCTAGAAGAAGAACTCATTCAGAGAAATGGGAATATTTTTGTCAACAGTTTTTCTGCTTTTCGATTTTTCATTTTCTTTTGGCTGGCCTACATATTTGCTTGGCATTTGTGCCTCAGAAATAGAAGACGCAGCATTCGCTAATAGTTTTGACAGTTCTTGTCGCACTGCATTTTGAGAACCGGAAATGAAAAGTTCACACGCCCTGACTACTGACCCTGGATGGGGCTCAAATATTTATGAAAATTTGTTGGCAAGGTTTTCCCGTATCTGACAACAACGAGGGCAGTTTGATTAAATAGAAAAAAAATAGAAAAACCAAATGCAAACGTTTCAAACTGCCCCTCAACCACCCAGCTAAAGCAGCAATGGCTGCCGCGATCAGTGTAAACATTTTGCAATTTGCAACCAAAATTTATTATAAACACATGGCAAACTCGAACCGTGGCGCTGCAAAATGTTTTGACAAATAAACACGCTGCACGCGACTTGAATTGGTTGGGCTGGTTGGTGGTGCGGCCAAGCGGAAACTGCAGTCAGAGACGATTGAAATGCCTTCGTAGTTTTCAAGAAGACACCACATACTACATTGTATTTGAATTACTGACGATTGTGTACATACAAAGTATAGCAACAAGTGTTTGCTTGCCAAAAATTAAAACGCTCATCTTTTCGGGATCATTCTCAATCGAAAGTCGTGTACAAAATGTATTCTTTCTCATATAATAAATCGTTTATAATACGTTTAGGAATAAAATACAGATTTCGAGCATAGCGAAAAGTCATCCTACAGAAATGTCGGGTTACATCTTCAATCCCTCTAGAGAAATTATTAAGCTTAATTCGTCACACTACAAAAAATTGGTCCTTCGAGCCGGATATGCTAGAAATTCCCTTTCTACTACAATTTTCATTGGGGCAAAATTTGTTTTATCTTTTAAGGACGATAGAAGCATTGAAAGGCAACTCGATCTTGTAATTGCGCTTAAAATGTGGGACTCTAACCGCACTAAACTACTGCCACCAAACCCGTTTCCCGCGGGACTGCCTTTCGGTATTATTAGGCATCACCTAGGATTCTCTTCTATGTAAAGAATTGCGCTAATCATCTTCGCGAAGCAGTTTTTGTTACACTATTGTCAGCCTGTAGCCTACCGGTTGGGTCGTCCTCTCGCAAAGAACAAGTATGGTGGATATATCGAATCTTGAAAGTATTTTTTTAATTCAGGGTGGGGAACTTTGGCTTAGTTCAAATTTATAATACTTATTCCTCGGAACTGGTGGCTGATATTCTCCTTCTTCCGAATTCCGAGAGCTAGTTACGTGTAGTAATGTATTTATCCAAAAACATTCCAACTCCCGCTTCTTAAACTTTAAGTTTTTAGAATATCCGGCTCGAACGACCAATGTTTTATATGGGCCAAGTATGTCCGAATTCTGTGTAAAAAATAGTTTATGGAACTAAACACGGCTAATAAGTGATTACCTTTGCAAATATTAAACTGCCGCTCGCAGTTTAAGTTTTGAGTAAGTGCGGCTCGAACGACCAATATTTTATGGGGGTCAAGTTCTATTTGCCCGAATTTTAAGTCGAAGTCCGTTTAATGGAGATAGACACGCTTATTAATTGATTTATCTTTGCAAATTGTGACTCCCGCTTATTAAAACGTTTAGTTTTTAGGATATCCGACTCGAAGGACCAAGGTTTTGTAGGAACCAAGTGTTCTGTTATTCCGAATCCTAAGTTGAAATCACTTTATGGAGCTATACACCTTATCGAATTGATTTACCCACTTGGCGTGGGTTCAAATCCGTCTCGGAACATCTAATAATAAAAGTTTTTTTCCTTTCTTTACAAAATAACTTTGTCCCATCCGGTCACCTTCATTAGCTATTGTGCCATGAAAAAGCAAATTCTCAAACTTTGCCATTCGGATTAAGCGTTAAACTGCAGGTCCCTATTCTCTTGTGCGATAAATTTAAAGCACATACGCCAAGAGATTGAGGGATGCTTGGCTTTACCCTTTAGAGCTGTATAGACAATTTAACGTTTTTACAAGTGTTCTATTCTCCCTAATCCTAAGTCGAAATCAGTTGATGGAGCTAGACACGGTTTCTAACTGATTTACCCTTTCGAAATTCAAACTTCTGCTACCTAAGCGTTAAGTTTTCAGTGTATGCGGCTCGAAGGACCAATGTTTTATAGGAGTCAAGGGTTCTATTCGCCCGAATTTAAAGTCGAAATCCTTAAGTGGACGAACCTTCGTAAAATTCTAGCTCCCGATTCTTAAACGTTCGACTCGAAAGACCAAAGCTTTATATGTCCGACTTCTGAGTAGAAATAAGTTTATGGAACAAACCACGCTTACTAATTGATTAACCTTCGTAAAACTCTAGCTCCCACTTATTAAACTTTAAGTATTTAGAATATCCGGCTCGAAAGACCAATATTTTATACTGTTCTATTTGCCCGAATTTTGGACACCGTTACAAATGGACTCACTTTTGCAAAATTCTAACTATAGCTTCTTAAGCATTTAGTTTTCAAAATATTCGGCTCGAAGGACCAACGTTTTGTTTGTCCGAATTTATAAAAGAAATTCGTCAAAATTAGTACTAATTATTGATCAACCTTCGTAAAATTCTATATCCCACTTCTTAAACTTTGAGATTTAAGAATATCCGGCTCGAAGGACTTTTGGTTGATTTTTAGATTGGTTTCAGAACAGATTTCTTCACTTTGTTTTTTTTAAAATGCCAAAATTTTCCCTACGTTTTTGTCCATATAAAGACCACTGTGGTCAGCCCAATGAACCTTTAGGTCCACCCCCCTCCCTGGTTGACTTTTCATTCATTTGGCTTACGCTTCTGTCTGATGGCGTCTTAGTTTAGTCGTGGCAGCGATCACGTAATCGATTTTATAATACAATATTTGTGCCATCTCCTTTCTATAGATTTATATATATCTCGTACGGTCAGCCAACTTTTTCCTCTCTCTTGTCTGTTGTCTGAGCATTGTTTACCTGACCTTCGCCTCGGGGTACCGGGTGGCTTCACGTGGAAGGGCGCAGCAAATACAGAGATTGAAAATTGGTTGTGGGCAGCGTCTACATTTTTATTGCTTTCGCATAAAAACTTTTATGTGTTTAATTTGGAATGTTGTTATTGTTTTTATCAATCGCTTTGTCTGTGTGTGTATGATCTGGTGTAAAAACACAACGTAAACAGAGCAGCGCCGATTTAGATTTTAAGAAAACCAAAGGAAAAAATTTCTCGCATAATTAATTTGGCAAACAGGCGGCGGCAGCGGCGGCGTCACCAAATTTTCCGACCGTGTTACATGGTCAAAATATTTGCTGGGGCATAAACAAAAACAGGCGCTGGCTAAATGAATTTTTTATACATTTCGGCCTGGCACACTTCAATCGTAAAATGGGCAACAGCTGCCGGCGGCGCCGTCCGAGACAATTACGCGCCTTGGCAGCTCTCTTGACTTTTTATGATGATTTTTTCGACAAAGAGCCCCCGAAATTACTTTAATATCGTCATCGTCACTTTGATGTGGACTTTGTTGTGGCGTCAAGTGTTTTTTAGAAACTGGCCCCGTTTCGCTTAGATTGCAAATGTCAAACCAAACCAAAAGTCCACGAATGTATCTGACATTTAATGCTCTGGATCCGCATCCGGCCTTGCAGGCGGAACCACAGCCACCGCAATGGGGTTAGCTAACGCTGCACTCTGCCCAGCTGCCTCGGCCTCAGCCTGATGTTTGTTTTTGTTGTCTTTGTGCTGGCGGCGGCGCATAAGATTTTGTGTTTTCGTTTCATTTGCGGTTTTGGCTTAACTTATCTCGGTCCTGTCGCCAGTCTCTGCCTCCCCCTTAATGCGCATTATTTCCTTTTAATTATCTTAGCTGGGCAGTCATTTGGCAAATCATTTCACTAATGCGACGAATACTAATTGAAGGTAATGATATTAGGGACAACAACAGGTCGTATGCTTAATATGCGAACAACATTCAGCAGTTTTGCTGGTTTTTATGTTGTGACTTCCTTAATAGTTTAATTTTAGGTAAATGCGATGACAATGTCTCTGCCCCACCTGGCTGAGAAGTTACAAAAAAACGTTTCAAATTCGGTGTTTTTTGTCGGATCTTATTATGATTTTGTTAATTTAAATAAATTTAATTAAATTTAAAGTTGATTGGTGGTTTGTATCATCATTTTCTTGACAAATCAATGAAGAAACATTTCATATTACGTAAAAGACTTCCACATTATTGAATTCTGTTTTAATATTTAAAGGACTAGAATATGTTGAATTTTTTTTTTGCCAATATAGGTGATCCTAAGCTCGCTGATTGACCTATGGATCTTTAAAAGTCCAACAGAAAAGACTAATTTTGATACAAGTATCGGGCCAATGGAAAAGAGGAAGAAGCTGTCCAGCCAGCAATTTAGCAAGCAGTGTGCAAATCCAGCTTAAAGTAAGATTGCTTTTGCAGGCGTTGTCGTATGGCAGCCTACGAAATTTACAAATAACTTGCTATGGTAAGCGATTTGCGAATGTCGTTTCGGCGACCGAGAGATTTTGTGGTGCTCTCTTTCCCTTATGATCAGCTGCTGGCAAGGCAGGCAAAAAAAAATTTTACCTTAAGCAAAGGCAAGAAAAAAATGTGTATCTCATTCTCGTTGTCAAGTGAACATTTTTCTTTAAAAAAGTAAGTGCGCGTTTGAATTTATTTAGTGCCAGCAGCAATAATATTAGTAAAAAATTAAGAAAGCAGATTATATACGACTGTCAACATCAAGTGCAAGGAAGTTTCCAGCGGACAAGAAATGACCTTCCTTTTAAAGCAGGAAAAATGCTAATTTAATTGAATTCTAATAATAAAATACCCAACCAAAACACTCACAAAATAAATGTTTTAAACGCTTTATTATTTCACTTACAATACGTGTTTTGTAACCGTATTTACAAAGCTTGTGGAAAGCGTATAAAAATGAATTATAAAACATGTTTAGTAAGCTACTTATTTAAGCTTATAAGTATGAGTGCGTTTCGATTATAAAACGCTTACTTTTATAAGCGTATTTTAATATGACATTTTTTGCTGGGTGGCTAATAAAGTAGGAGGAAGAATTTTCTATCCAAACAGAATTAGTAGCCATCTAAAGGGTCATCAACTGTCTATCTAAGGGTGTTTCACTTGTACACTACTTCTAACTACAAGACGCTAACAGAGAGCCTTAGATCCCAAAATAAGATCGCTCGTTTTTACTGTATCCAATTTCCCTTGGGTGCCTGGGTACCGTAGCCGTGTCAGAATACAAACTGGCTATATAGGGCAATACCACCTAGAGAGGATCACGATGAGGTGCGTTTGGTCGCTTACCACTGCGTAAAAACCAATACAAATGTACAAAATAAATCTCAAGCAAGTACAACCACAAGAAATAGAAAGACCCGATTTTTGTGTGTATTTGTGTGTGACGCCTAATAAACCTTTCTGTAGCGTTCGAGTTTGCCTGAAACATTGGAGAGAGAGAGAGAGAAGAGGGATATGCAGGTATGCATTCGCCAACAACAAAACCTTAGCTCGAAAAGAAAGAGAGTAGAGCACGCATATGAATTTGTTATGGCTTTTTGGAGACTTATGTTCAAGCTTAAGTCATTTTATGGTAATGTGACTGGAAAGGCGAATTTGAATCATTTTCACGTCATGTTTTAAAATTAAAAATTGGTTGGCACAAACCTCTGTTTACCGAAGTCGGATGATTCAGCCGGGAAAGAAACCTTGAAAGATGATTTCAACTTTACAATTTTTGGAAAAGGCATCATTTCCTAAAGGTAGAGGTTTAATAGTCTCTCTACAATGTTTAGATTTACTCTTTGATTTCGCATTTCTTACGGGCTTAACTCTTTTTATTAACCAATTAAATTTAGTTTTGCAAGGTAGAAATTAAAACATTTCAGAAATATTTGTTGTGATAAATGAATTTTCTAGAAAACTGAAAAATCTTAGAGAACAGTAAAGAGTTAAAAATATGTCTAATTTACCCAGAACTCAAGAAATATACATAATAGACTCATTTACCATGTCAGTTGACACATTAATAGATGATTTTTCGATTCATTCGAACAGTTCCATTAAAATGTTCTCTGCAAAGTGGCCATTTGGACAGATCTGGTGTAAATTAGGGTTTTAAAATATTTCGAAAATATCTATATCTATATTTTTGGGGATATTGAAAAAGTATCATATAAATATATATATTTTGAGCTGTCAAAAACATCGACATTTTCATCCAGGGTAAGCAACGGTAAATTTAAATACAACTCCAATAATTTATATCCCTGTCCTGATGATTGTTGAGATAGCATGGCAGAGTCGTGATCAGCGAAGGGCGATTCTTTAAAAATTACGTTTTTAGTACGCCATTTATACGTAAAGTCGCTACGATACAATATGAGCCGTGTGTGGACGTCCTTAGGTTTACGGTTTTTAAAATTGAGCTGCATTTCAGCCAAGCATCTCTATGCTTTGCGATGAAGTGCGCTCCTATATTAGTTGATTTTCCATAACACTTTATTGCACAGTTTGTGCTGCGATTTCTGTGAATCAACTTTAATAAAATATTTTAAATAATTTTGCCTCACATGTCCAGAGCACAAGAAACAGTTATTCGCGACAGTGTGACCGAACGCTAAAACAAAAATATTCCCGATATTGCCTCGAGAAAATATGCGATAATTGTATTCGTCATTTTGGGGGAATATAAGGATATTTCGATGTATCGATAATATTTTCGACAACCCTAGTGAAAATATAAGAATGCGTTCGTCTGAATGATGCTGAGTTATCTAAATATGAGGCTTAAGCTAAGGTCCCACAGGCAAATAATTTGCCCAAATTTTAATGAAAATTTGGCTAAATAGACCAATTCAGGAAACTTTTCGGCTATTTTTGACTAAATTGCATACGTATGGAACCCCAGTTTTGGTTTGAGGTTATGAAAAATCTGTAATCATGGCTATTTTGCCTACCTCAACTTTAGGATCGTGGTCGAGTCACATGTTATCAAGTTATGAGCAACCCTCCCCCACCCACTCCTACCCTTAGAGAGAGAGAGAGAAAGAGTCTTAGAGATGAACGCAGCATCAGCAATGCATTTAGCTTCTACTTCAGGTACAGAGTATGTTCGAGTGGGGTTTGACCGACTTTCTCACTTGTTTTTGTTTTGTAAAGGGGGGGAAAGCATTAAACGCCAAAAACTGTGTGACTCGGAATTACCCACCCACTTAAATCACCCCTACTTTCCGTTTCCCTCTTGCGGAACTACCGCTAAGTATTACTTCACAAGAGGGCGATAGCACGAAGGCCTCCACTAGATTCCTATCAAGGGGTTGAAGTCGAATTGCGCTCTCGTTTAGCTCTGCAGCCACAGTGCATATAGCATTCCAATTATTTTGCGAGCTAAGTAGGTTGTCCATCAATTCAGTGACTCTGAATGGCCTCCCAATACCATGGCTTAGCTATCCCTTTCGGCAGCGAATCTTGGACAGACAATGAAAATATATTCTGCGGCTTCTACGGTCCGCGTACAGTGTGTTTAATATGGATCTGTTTTAGTCTTACATCTAAAGATAAGATTTCACAGAATCGGTCCTACAACTAAGCCCTGTGGCACGCCGCCTGTGACTCCGCATGTTTTCCTCCCATTCGATGTGTCGAACAATCTTCCGAGGTCCACCATATTCTGTCCCCTTTTGGAAGCAGAACCAGTCTTTGAAGCTTCCATCTTGATGGAAAGGCTCTCTCCCAAATGTACTGGTTGTAAAGGTCAGCAAAAACGTTCGACTGTGCTCCCACGATAATTCTCACAGGCGCTTTATATAGGATAGAGTTAAGAAAAAGGTCTTAATAAAAGCAAACTCACACGTTAGAATGAGTCATGAGTCAGTACCGTTCTCTCTAAAGGTGTATCAAATTTCGGAATAGACTAACTTATTTTGTTTTTTCAAACTAATTTCAACAAATCTTTTTCCACTGAAAGCTTACAATGTTGCATACTTTACGGTTTACCATGATAAGATAAATTTAAAATAGTACAGAATTTCTAATGAGATTTTCTGAAAATCCAAGCTAAACAACGGAAAATGGCGTACCACACTTCGTAGTGCAATATTCACAGAAAATAATGAGCCAAGTTTCAGGTGAATTGCGATGAGTCTTCCTGTGTTGCCCATAAACCTACAATTATTTTTCATTTCGTTAGAAATAACCTGAGTATGAAAGCCACATTAGATTGGATTCATATGAAAACACAAATGTTGCTTCCTTGGAAAATTTCCCTGAAATTCACTTACTCATCTTTATGTGTTCTAGATTCTTTGCTTTAACCATTATTTTTCAATTTCAATACCTGTTTGCTCCCCTTTTTCTTCATCCATCTCCATTCTATTGACTGCAGACAAAGTTAATTGACTTCAATCTTGTCACTTAGCCGCAAGAGTCGCCAACACAATCCGATTATTACGCGTGCTCATCCCGTGGGGCTGGCGCCACCTTTTTTTTAACTCTCTTGACGCCGGGCTTAAATATTTAATTCGCTGGGCGGCAACTTCACACTCAAAGAATATAAGTAAATAAATACATATACAGAGCCCGCACATAAAGATATTAAAACTTTTTCTAATATTTTTGTTGGCTTGTTTTGTGTGTGTGTGTGTTGGGGTCGACATTTATTGCTAGAAAAGAAAACCAGCAGAAAAGTTTTTCACTTGAATTTTTTATGGGCTTCCCTCTGTGTGACTTAATTTATGTTTGTTTGCCATCTAATTTGAGGTTTTTGAAGGTTGATTTTGGATTTTATATTGCTTTTTATTAACCAATTTGTCTCCTCATATTTGCAGCACTTAAAGTGAAGCTGATGGTGCGAAGGCCGCACTCGCAACTGGTCGAACAGGGCATCATACCATGTAAGTAAACTGAATTATGTTGCCTTTCTTTCTTGAGAAAAGCAGCTGCTTTTCCTCAAATTCTATACTAAAGATATGCAAATATTGTCAAACATTTTCAATGGATTCGTCCAGACAAAATTTATGCAGGAAAAGAAAAGCAGCAAAAAATCAACAAAATACGCAAATTTACAAAACTAATTCAATGGGCGCGAGAGCTTGAATTTGAATTTAAATGATAAATTTTCCAACAAAAGAGAAAGGCCGTTAGCTAAAAGTTGGAAAAATGCATAGCATACTTAGGGGCGCAGTGGACGGAAATGAAAGGAAATACTCTATACAAAATATTTATTTTGGATTTGAATGGACTTTACATTAGGATATTATAGTTTACTTCAAAAAATTTGCTTATTGAAAATACATGGGATGAATTTAAAGAAGAGTTTTAGTGCAGGAATTATATGTGAATTGATTAACAAGAGCTTGTACAATCGCGGTAGAAGTCAATCTGTCTAACCTTATGGATCGTAAGGGTGAGTCTAGAACACTTATTTAGAGCCTCACGTGTCTTGCCAATGACCGAAAATTTCTCAGAGGCGAGGTAATCCATGTGGTTAGTCCCCTACGTGTCCTCCTGGTGGTCCAAAAAGTAGTCAAGGGCGGAACGGAACACGCGGTTAGTACCCAATGTGACTCTCGATTGGCCTAAAGTTGCTCAAGAATGGGACAGATCATGCAGCACTAATTACTTATTACGTGTCTTAATAAACACCTAAGGTTTCTCAGGGATGAGACCAAGGTCACTATCGACTGGCCTGGAGATCCTCAAGAATGGGTCAGAAACACGTGGTTAGTACCTCATAAGGCACGTGAGGCCTAAAGTCTCTCAAGGACGATCTGTCCCATCCTAGTTAATACCTTACGTGTCTTACTAAGGACCTGCGGTATCTCGGTAGTATGACAGATCGCGCGATTAGTACCCAACGTGTCTCTTGACTGGCCTAGAGGTTCTCAAGGGTGGGTCACAAAACGTGGTTAATACCCAGCGTATTCCGTGCAAATTCTACAGTTCACGAACTCATCTTTGATTTCTGCAACGTCCGTGAAAGGCCCCAAAAATAGTTTAAGCCACTTACGAAGATTATCGACATAATCACTTTATTCCAGGGACCGAAAATAACTGTTATGAAAAAAATAAAAATTTCTGTTAAAAATTATTGTCCCGATGAAAAAACGGCATCAGACTTCATAATTTTGAATGGAGAGTCCACTGAAGCGATAAATTTTTATTTGCAATTTTTTCGCAAAAATTTTTTTTTAATTGTTATTATATAATTTTTATATAAAAATTTTTGAATAACAATTAAATTATAGTTTTTTTATTTCAATTATGAAAAAACAATTAATTTAAATTTTTATAAAAAAAACAAGTGAGAAAGTCGGTCAAGCCCGACTATAACATACTCTGTACCTGGAGTAGAAGCTGAATGCAATGCTGGTGCTGCGCTCATCTCAAAGTCTCTCTCTCTTTTTCTCTCTCTCTCACCCTTTCTCTCTCGCTCTCTCTCTAAGATTGTGTGGTGTTAGTTGTGAATGGGTGGGAGGGGGTGGGGCAAGGGCGAAGTACTTTTTGCTCATAACTTGAGAACCGCTGATCCGATCTTTATCATTTCTTCGGCAAATCGATACATTTTGCTAATTACTAACTATCTCTAGAAGGTACGAAACGTCTATCTTCAAAACCGTAGGAGATATAACGTTTTTTCCGAATTGCGGGGGCGGGAGGGGGCGTGGCAAAAATTGAAAATAAACTTGATCTGCCTGCAGCTATAAGAAACATTTGTCCCATACATGTCAAACCTCTATCTCTTACCATCTCCGAGATCTGTTTGTTCATACGGACGGACGGACGGACAGACGGACGGACAGACGGACGGACAGACGGACGGACAGACGGACGGACAGACGGACAGACGGACAGACGGACATGGCTATATCGACTCGGCTGTTGATGCTGATCAAGAATATATATACTTTATATAGTCGGAAATGATTCCTTCTCCCTGTTACATACTTTTGCACAAACTTAATATACTCTATGTACCTTCGGTACAGAGTATAATTACAAATTAATTGTTATAAAAAAATTTTTATTTAAAAATTATAAATTAATTGATATGAAAAATTTTTATTATAAAAATTAAAAATAACAATTACTTTAAGATATCCCTCGTGCCAAACATCGTAGGACAAAAGTTTGGATGTAACTTTGATCTGAGGGCTTATGTGTTTATATTCTAGTGCTTGATGGGCTAATACATCAATGGGCAATAGCGAAAATCGGTTAATTAAGAAACAATTTTTAAAATCGCCCCAATCTACTACACCAAAAAAATTGTAGAAAATTAGTCCATATATGTACTACTAAGAATGTGTAGCTTTTGCTTTATTCTAATGCAGCCAACCGCCAAAACCAGTGAATTGATCTCGCTTATTCTATATATTCACATCTTATTTTACTTATCTACTTGCCACTCAAGTTAATGTCATTCCTGTGTTTTATTTAATTTCAACTGGCCTTATAATTGATAAAAACTAAAATAAATAAAATGGGAAGAAAACGGGATTCTGTTGTGCTGGAGTTTTTCACGCTGCAATCTCAAAACAATTTTAAGAGCGAAATGTGCAGCCGCTTATTAAAAGGCGACGTCATAACAAATTTGAGGAGACATGTGAAATATGCGCATTGGACCGTGTACCAAAAAGAATTGACCCAGGAAGAAGTTCACGACCATGCGGACAAAATAAAAAAAATTACAGTATGTCTCAGCCAAAATGATTTAAAAGGAGCATGCATTGATTTGGTCACCTCGGAGAAAATGCCTTTTTCTGCACTGGACTCTGATGCGTTTAAGACTATTACCAATCAAATATTCGGTGGTTATTTTTAAAACTTAATAAATAAACAAAAATATTATATATCCAAGTTATTTATTTAGTAGTATGTCTATATATATTTATATAAAACAGTGTTTCCTCACTGACAAACAGAGTTGCCCACAGCCAAAGAATTATAGATATAATAGATGACGCATGTGAAAACTACTGTGTTTGGGAGCTGACATTGGATCCCAATTTTTGAATCTCGCCGCCTTTACGAGGATACATATATTAAAATTTAGCTAGGCAAAATTTGGGGGGAAATTTGCGATAACATCATAACAAATCCGAAGAAGAAAGACTATTGAAAACTGATGTTACTACGGGCTACGAGGGAGTTCAATAGCAGAGCCCTCTCACGAAAGAATGATAATCAGCACCACAACTGAATTGGATGGCAAATATCCCAACGACATTTCAAAAAATCTCTTCACGAACCTAAACATTAGGATCGATAAGTAAAGCAACCTATGCGAGTAACAAAAATTAGAATTATCAATGGGTTCAAATCCCGTTCCGAACCTTTTCCAGAGCAGCCTTGGTTCAGAGCCATATGACAGAAATTTATTAAGCTACGAACCTGTTGTGTAGGCTAGTACTATGAAGTAAGCCGAACCAGCCGGCTGAACTTTCAGCCAGTTTAAAATGTCTGCAGATTGTATGGTTTTAGCAATTTTAGCAAAAAGGAGGAGCCGACAGAACACACATGCTCGAAATTATCATTTTACAATTTATTGTACCATAAGACAAACCTAGTTTGGGGAACACGCACAAGAACAAGAAATGTGTTTGGCGCTTTGGTCTGTCAAGTCAGACATTGCTATTCACCGCTATTTTTGTAAAACCTTTATATTTCGTTACCTAATTAATGTTTGTGCAAACAAATTGTTTTTCATTGTTGGTAAGCATATGGATTGATTTTGGTGATGAGGATGGTCAGAGATAAGTTTTTTTGCATATTCCTAGTAGTACATATATGGACTAATTTTCTACAATTTTGTTGGGCGATTTGAGGGCGATTTTAAAAATTGTTTCTTAATTAACCGATTTTCGCCATTGCCCATTGATGTATTAGCCCATCAAGCACTAGAATATAAACACATAAGCCCTCAGATCAAAGTTACATCCAAACTTTTGTCCTACGATGTTTGGCCCGAGGGATATCTTAAAGTAATTGTTATTTTTAATTTTTATAATAAAAATTTTTCATATCAATTAATTTATAATTGTTATATAAAAATCTTTTTATAACAATTAATTTTTAATTTTTTTATAAAAATTTAAATTAATTGTTTTTTCATAATTGAAATAAAAAAATTATAATTTAATTGTTATTGAAAAAATTTTATATAAAAATTATACAATAACAGTTATATAAAAATTTTTATATAAAAATTTTCAAATAACTGTTTTTTCGTAATTTTTATCATAAAAGTTATAACAGTTATTATTATTAAAGTTAACAGTTTATTCACAATTGTTCTCCATAGTTAATCCTAACTGCACCCAAAATTTTGGGTCGTCCCACTGTCCACAGAATGGTTTAGTACCGGGGACCCCCTCAGTTTAAAGAAGGGTTAACAGTGAATAAGCATGGCATCGCATGGAGATCGCTTGTCGTTTTCAGACATCGCAGAAGTTCTTTACATTTGGTCCTTCGAGCCGGATTACAATCTTAATGAGATTACCGTAGGATAAATCTTCTGTAAAGGATTAAATAAAATCCAATCCAATTAATCCATTTTCTTATCAGTTTGAGAATATCCAGGGAACCCTACCCTAAATACATCAATTCTTTCTCTCTATTTTTAGCTCTCAAAACCTCGCCCGCCATTCACGAGCAATGCAAACAACTGGAACGTGCCAAAACCAGCGATCTGCTGAAGGCCAAAATTCAACAGCGACCAAATCGCGAAGATCTGGAGCGTTTGCACATACTCGAGGAGGATGAGTGTCACATTGATCCCAGTCTGGCGGAGAAGCAGCGCATGCTGAAAAAGGCACGTCTGGCCGATCAGCTCAACTCGCAGATACAACATCGACCCGGTCCTCTGGAGCTGATCAAGAAGAACATTTTGCATACCGAGAAACCCATAGAGAAGATTGTCAAGGAGGGTCTGGTGTCATTTAAGGCCACCAGTGAGGGCTTACTCACACGTCCACAACATCCGCATAGCTATGTTACCTACGATGAGGATTCGCAGAGCTCAGAGAGTGATACGCGACAAACGCCACCGCGTTTGGAGGAGCTTATGGCTGCCAATACATCAACAGCGTTGGTTACACCATCTAATAATCCTCCTCCTGCTCCCCCCACGGATGTCTTACAGGCGGCTGCAGCTTCAGCGGGCATTGTTACCGTGGCTCTAACCATGCCCAGTTCTTCTTCAGGCAGCCAATTGATGGTTAGCTCACCACAGCTTATACCCAGCCTGGGATTTCCCACACCTGTGCCACCACCGCCGCCGCCACCGCCACCCCTGCCCTCTAACAACGCCATCAAAGTCAAACAGGAGACGGCTAATCTCTTCGAGGAGCTGTGCCAGAGTGTGGCCGGTCCCACAGCCACCACCACCTTTCTGCCCATGCTGGCCTCGCCTTGCTCTACCTCCACTTTGAGTCCCTTGTCCTCGATAGCCTCGCCACCACCACGTGCCCTGCAACTGCATCCGGTGTCCATGAAGTCCGATGCTCCCGGCAAGGACAAGAATCGCAAGAAATCCAAGTCGAAGCCCGTGTCCAAGGCGCGCACCATTAAATTTCACGAATACAAGGGACCGCCCAGTGCCGCCAGTGGCCCCAAGCTGGATCAAACCCAGCCGGAGGAGACTTCCTATCAACTGATGTTGGAGCAACAGAATTGTTTGCTTAAATTTCTGGAGAACTTGAACAAGAATCAGTCCATACTGCCAGCCTCCACAGCAAATGTAACGCCAGCCCCGGGCAACAGCATAACGGTGACCACCAAAACGGTCCCCGCCTTGGCCAATACAGCTCCAGCTCCACCCATTAGTCTGCCGAACAGCATATCCATTACGAGTACCAGTACACCCGTGGTACCGGTCATCGCCAACACTCCTCCCATTGCTGTACAGCAGCAGCAGCAGCAACATCCTCCACCCTTGCCCTCGCCTGCGCTCTCCATCAGCTCCTCCATACCGCCCAGTCCAGCCACCAGCTATGCCGAGTCCACTACCAGCTCCATTACAGATTTGACCAGATTGGAGAAAATGAAGGTGTCTGACCTAAAGCAGCAACTCAAGCGTCGCAATCTACCGGTGTCGGGACCCAAGCCGCAGTTAATTGAACGCTTGAAACCTTATTTGCCCCTAGAGGTTATCGAGGTGGTCAATACGCCAGTGTCCACCAGCAATGAGGTGATCACCATAAGTGATGCCATGGATACCAGTAATTCGGCAAATGCAGTGGTGGCCGAGCCAGAGCAAATGGAGGTGGTGCCACAACAGCAGCAGCAGCAACAGATGGATGCTTTGATGCCACCTCAGCCACAGACTGCTACCATCATATTGACCAATGAGGAGCTGTTAAGGGAACAACAGCGAAAGATTGATGAGCTGCAAAGACAATTGCAACGTTCACAGTTGGAATTGCAGCAGATACGCCAGCGACAGCAACATCAGCAACACCCACAACAACAGACGGTCACAGCTCAGGTGTGTATTATAGTTTCTTATACTGCGGAAGGAAAGGTGGAGTAACAATAGGTCCTTACCTAAACTGACAAAAAAAGATCTATTAGGAATGAATGGTTCTATCATTTCCTTCTTTTGATATTATAATATTCATTTTTCATATCCTATGGACGGTTTTCTGTTTCATGTGATGAAAATTAAAGATCAATTCAACATTAAAGGGTTATTATTTATATCCTTTTTACGATATTGAACTCGGTCATCCATTTTGAATCTATGTATAGATACCAAATAGTAATATTACCATATTTCTTCCATCAACTAGTTGATATTAATTTCTTTATACCCTTGAAAAGGGTGTATTAAAGTTGTCCGGATGTGTGTAACACATAGAAGTGTCAAAGCAAAGCTTCCCTAGCAGAAACCCCCGTAAAACAAATTGGAAAAGCTTTCATTCTACGCTAGGAAATTATATGCCTAGTATTCGGTTACCGAAACACCCCCTAGAACTAGAAATTGTAGTCGTCGAACTAAATAAAAGTATAATCGATGCGTATGAAGAGAATTGCCCTCTTAGCAAATCGAGAAAAGAAACAAAATCCTGCCTTGGACTGGCATAAATACAAGCAAGCCCTGACCATATACAATAGTGAGACTTGAGTGGGCAATTGTAATATTCCAGCCCTTCAAATCCTCTGGACCGGATTGCATTTATTCAGCATTCCTGCAGGAAAAAAAGGACATACTCCTCAGGAAGATTATCAACAGCAGTCTGGCTAGTCTTTACCCAAGGCAGCGAAGAAGGATGTAACTAAGCGAAAGTTCTTCAGACCCATTAGTTTGACATCGTTTTTACTGATAACGATTGACTCAGTTTCGTAAGCCGATTCATTGTTAAATTATAGACCAAACTGAAGATGTTTGACAGTGAAACAAAACACAAAACATGCGTGAGCTGTTTCAACCAGTGTTGCCAAAAAGATAATAGCTAAAAAATCACCCTTTACATAAACAGTTCTCCATTTTTTTGGCTGAATAGGTTTCAAAATTTAAAATTTAAGAAAAATTACATGATGTAATTCATAGCTGTTGATCTTTCTTACTTATAAATTGAAGGTTTAAGAATATTCAAGTATTTGATATAGTCTTTCTTGATCCATATAACTTTATTCATTCGACTTCGCAATAACTTTAAACGAAATTGTTCACCTTGCCTTTTGAAAGGCCTCAATTGGGGTCGGAGATTTGTCATATTCAGGTGTGTCCTAGAAATTTCTAGAGGTTTTCATGGATAGACTGACAACAAACAACAATAATTAAGTGCAATACAAGAAGCAAATATGACGACAACCTATAAGACTCCTTGAATAAGGGTGCAAAAGCTAGCCGAGACGCGTGAGAGAGACCTTTTTGATTATAAATCGTAGAACTGTTTAGCAGGCTCTAGTTCATTAAGTTATGATCTTGTCCATAACTTTTCTAAAGCAAGATTCGCACAACATCACAAAGGAGGCTGGTGACTGTATAACGCTATTTCATGAATACCAATTCAATCTTCAGCAGTCTTTACCTGACATCAATGAGCTGGCAGAAGGTACCTCATGACTTTAAATATGTTTTAACTGCAGCGAAAACGGACTGCCTCAAAAAAACCCCAATAATATAAGGTGTCAGAAGTTGAGCGATTTAAATCCGCCTGCTTAGGGCCAAGTAAATTGATGCGTACAGATTTCCTTCTACATGGTCTAGTAGCAGGTTAGCAGTCCCCAAATATTCTCGATTATATCAAGGTCTGGGAAGTAGGCGCCCTCTCGAACATTGTTCCACGAATGAACGAGCTCTCACATCATTAAGAGATGACGACCAGCAAAAGTTTTAGGGGCTTGTCGTCGGGCCTCTAATGTCTTGCCAAGTCTCATCCACATGCTTCTCATCGACCTTAAAAACAAAAATCTATTCGATCAAACAACGCGAGTCTCTGCTCGGGGTGCAATCTCCAGTACACCTCAACGCGAGGCAACACGAAGTCCTCAACGCGAGGTACGACGACTTGAAACAGCGGCCTTGAATTGGGGAAAACCTTGACAACGCAAAAGAAGATTGAGTAGCTGTATCAACACTAGACATCGGATTTTAGGTTTTTTGTCATTAAACTTATTAAAATATTGAGCATATCCAAAATATGTATTTTTTAGGTAAAAAGCATTTGCTAAAATAGGTTAAAATATTTTATAGTATTCTCAAATATGCTTTTAGGTCTAAGATATGTAAATATGTCAATTATGTAAAACGTATGATAATTTAAAATGATCTACTTTTCGTGAAATTTGTATGCAATAAAATCCGATGTCTATTCATCACCAACCAATATGAAAGGCTAGCTATCGATGACAGGCGTTAGCCATAGCTGACCACTAGATATCCACCACTCCGCATCGATCGAATTTTACTAAACGTAATAGACTAAACTACAAAACTACATAAACAACTCGAGGATGCCACTAAAGCCTCTGCCAACCAAACTCCAACCCAATTCCACTTCTTAGTTGCCACAGAATTTTCTTTTGTTTGAGTTCAAACCTTACGTGTTTTGTTACGAGATTTATCAAAGCTTTTTATGGAGAATATGACATTAATTTGAATTATAATTTAAAAATGCATAATATAATATCAAATTAACTCATAACTAAAAAATGGCAAATTTTTTTGCGAGAGATTCAGCCCTAGTTTTAGAAATAGAACTTCAGTTGGAACATCTAACCAGATTTTCTTATAAGATAATTAAATCTCTAAGCTCTGTGACACCGACGAAATATTCGAGAAACAAACCTTCGTCAAAATCTCTACAGATTTCTGTGGCACCCCAAATAGATAGCGCCTGTGCGTTCATACGAACGGATCATAGGTTTGGTTTTCGATCATAACTTCGCCAAAAATTAATATTTTTTCGTTCTGTAAATTTTGTATTTTAGCGAAAAGATGCACAAGACTTTCCTCATCATTAGTTTTTTAATTCATTTTTGGGGGTTTTTCCGCCGACTTTTTGGCAAAGTGGCTCACAACCCCCCATATCTCACTTTTTATACCCGTTACTCGTAGAGTAAAAAGGGTATACTAAAGTCGTGCAAATGTATGTAACAGGCGGAAGGAATCATTTCCGACCATATAAAGTATATATATTCTTGATCAGCATCAACAGCCGAGTCGATATAGCCATGTCCGTCTGTCCGTCCGTCTGTATGAACACCTAGATCTCAGAGATGGTAAGAGATAGAGGTTTGACATGTATGGGACAAACGCTTCTTTTTTCTGCACGCAGATCAAGTTTGTTTCAAATTTTGGCCACGCCTCCTCCCGCCCCCGCACTTTCGAAAAAACGTTATATCTCCTACAGTTTTAAAGATGGACGGTTCGTACCTTCTAGAGATAGTTAGCAATTAGCAAAATGAATCGATTTGCCGAAGAAATGAGGAAGATCGGATGAACGGTTCTCAAGTTATGAGCAAAGAAGTGAACCAAGCTCCCCGCTACCCACCCTACAAAAATGTTGCATACTTTTCTGATGGTTGCCCTAAGGAACGCAGGAACACTGTTAAACATGTTTTTTCATGAGTAACGGGTATATCGAAGTCGGTTAGAGCCGACTTTAACTTATGCTCTCGTTTTTTTGTTGGCGTCACATAAACAAAAGATAATTTTTTCTTTTTAAATTCATATTTATATCAAAAAGGCAATTGAGCAAAGATGTTTCCTTCATACTTCCTTTTGGCATTACGAAAATAGTTTTGATTTATATTCACAAGTCAAAAATGAAAAAAAAAACTTTTTTTTTTGAAAAAAAAATCTAAACTTAAAGAACGTGTTCACTGATAGGTTGCTTGTCAAAAGTTAGGTAATAAGAAGGGAGACACTTGACATAAACAAAAAGTTGTAATATTTTTATTTTTGTGGCCAATAATCGAGTGGCTCACAACCCCCCACTCTCTCCCCTACCATAATTTCCCACAAATATCTTTTACGGCCTGATAAATATTTAAGATGAAGGCCAGACTAGTGTGATCGTAAAACGGTTGATTCATATAATTATTCTTGGTGACAAAGTGTTTTTAAGGTGGAAAACACCAAGAAGAATAAACAAACTTAATTTGTAGTGCAATTTTTTCACAAACTCACTCCCACACACAAAATATACAAAGGCGCTGCCGGAATGAGAAGGCCGATTTGCCACATTATGGCAGCAAAAAAGAGCACTTTTTTGAATAATTATTAAAATCCGGATTCCACAATGTGGTCAACAAGGGTATATTTATGAACATAAAATGTAGAAGAGAAGCGCCGCACACATATTAAAAGAATATTTGTTAATGGTCAATTGGATATTTCTACTTAATATTAAATTGATCTTAGATTTTCATCCAAAGGAGCTGAAAATAATCCAAAGAAAATGAAAAATGTATTTTATACTATCAAAGGGATCCTAATGGATCTTTTATTCTCTGAGCAACAACTACATTGGTTCTTTGAAAACAATTAACATAATATAGTTTTTGCTAATCCCTATATCCTGTGATTCTTTACAGGTGATGAATGCCTTGCCCACACAGCAGATAACATTGATCACCACCACAGCCAATGGGCCACAGCAGACGTTGACGGTAATGCCGCAGCAGCCCCAACAGCCACAGCAGTTGGAGAAGAACAACTTACCCTCAAAAGTGAATAAAAAAGTGACCCCACAGCAACAGCAGGCACAGCAGCAACATCAGCAACAGCAACAACAGCAGCAACAGCCAGTTATAAATCAGAAAATGGTGGTCAAACAGCAATTGGAGGCCAAAATACAAAAACAAAAGGCAGCAGCTGCTGCAGCGGCGGCTGCTGCTGCTGCACAGCAGCAACAGCAACAGCAGCAACAGTTACTACAGCAACAACAGCAGCAGCAACAGCAACAGGTGCGCCTGCTTACCCAAAAGACACAAACTGTACTCATTCCATTCAACAACAACAACAACAATGCTGTCAAAACCACGGGCAAAAAATCCGCCACAACAACCACTCAGCCGCCGCCCCACAACAACTTGGGTCTGGTGTGGAATGAGGGTAATCAAACCATTTTACTCTTGGGACTCAATGATCAGCATATGACCGCTCACACCTTGGGCAATATCAGTTTGACGGCCACCACCACCACAACCACGCCAGCAGCCAGCGGCCCCAAAAAGCTTTTAAATGGTCATCAACGCACAAGTTCCCTACCCAGCATAGTGTTGCCCCTAGAAGCCAAGCCACAGCAGCAGCAACACTTCCAGCCAGTTACACCCCAGCAACAGCAACTCATACAGTTGGACATCAAACCCTCACCCCCACAATATGAGGAGGCCACCAAACAGCTGGCAGCTCACAAAGCCGCCGCCTTGGTAGGCCTACATCCCTTGGTCAAGATTAAAGAAGAGCCAGCCAGCTCACCAGCTCCCGCTTCCCCTGTGGGCAACTGTCATCAAGTCAAACGCAAATCAGCGGCTGCCGCCCATGTCAAGTCTGAACAGGTCAGCGATGTTTTGGATATACTCATCAAGCAGGGTGAGCTGCCCGAGAGTGCCGCCTTGCCGCCTTTGCCCGAATTGACTCTCTTCAATGGTGTAACCAAAATAGAGGCTCCTGCCACACCCCAAGCTCCCACAGTTGGCCTAGATCTGGCCATGGATACGCATGACTTTGTTGCCGCTGCAACAACAACAACAACAACAACCACAGCAACTCCTCCTGGTTTCATTGAGAGCATAGACATGGCCTCACCCTCGCCCCATTTGGATGCCGAAAGTGTGGCCAAAACATTGGACATCTTTCTGGAACAACATCATCAGGCCACACCTCCGCCCAGTAGTACACCGCCCAAAGCCCTTGGCAGCAGCAGCAGCGACAAGCCACCAAGTCCCTCGGATGCCAAGCTGAATCATTTTGATGAGTACGAGTTGCTAGAGCTAATGTCGCAACAATTGGAAATGGATATAGGCGATGACTCCAATACATATTGCAAGGGTAACAACAATCTAAGACGCGATCTCAATCCCAGTTTGCAACCCTCAATCAATGATTTGCTCGATGCCAGCAGTCCGGACAGTGTGCTCTTGAATAACAACACGGGCACGGATGTGGATTTCGATGCGGATACCTTTGTGGCTCAACTGAGTCAGCATGTGACTGGGAACAGCAGCAGCAGTCCGTGTAGCAGTAGCAGCCACAGCAATGGTAATGGTGTGGTGAATGGGCAACAACATCACTTTGGTAGCACTCCCATGGATTGCGATGATTTCGAGAGTACGCTCAACTCATTCATGCAGGCGGTAACCCAGCCGCAAATGGGCACACATGGTGACTATGTGACCACGACGAGCAGCAGCAACGGTGTTGGTGCTGGAGGCATGGATAATGATGGTGCCAATGATGGTGGCAATGTGGATGCCTTTAATACCAGCGGCGATATATTCGATCTGTTCAATATGGATGACTATAAAATGAACTGGGCAGCAGGAGATTTTACGGTCTAGGGGAAGACAATGGGTGATTTTACAGTGGGGCACATCTAACAGGGCAACTAAAGAGTTTGGGGTCAAATCTTTGAGTTCACTAACTTGATCTGTTTTCATGCTTAGGAAGGTTTTATAGTCTGGTTTAGGTCACAGACGCAAGCCGAACTTGGGGTTGTGTGTATTGATGGCACAGAATACAAGTTGAAGCACATATTCCGTCCTATTCCGTTTGACCGGCCCTGATCTAGTCTACTCTTTTGCTTTACTCTAAAGAGTAATCAGCTCGAAAGCTTTTTTTTTCATTGTGTAGTGATAAGTTCC
Organism: Lordiphosa clarofinis; assembly: GCA_018904275.1. Classification (NCBI taxonomy): domain Eukaryota; kingdom Metazoa; phylum Arthropoda; class Insecta; order Diptera; family Drosophilidae; genus Lordiphosa; species Lordiphosa clarofinis. Next base: position 208,060 of record JAEIGQ010000313.1, on the reverse strand, counting down.
TGAGCAAAAGAGTCAATGTCTTAGGTATTCTATATTGATTTTAAATATTTGATTTCGTCATTTATGGTCTTAGCTTTTCGAAAAGCGTTTAAAACAGAGGTCGGCAATGTCAGCAGAAAAGTTGCCACTGGCAACTGAGATAATTTATAACAGAAAGCAGTTACAAAGGCATAGTATTGCAGAGACTTGAATTCTGTAGATGTGCCTGCTCTAAAAAAAAAAAAGCAAAAATAGCGACCACAAATATTTAACGATCCAATAAGAAATGAACTAAGGTTCACAGCAAAAAGCATCGGTTTTTTTCAACCAGATTTATCCTTAGCTTTACAAAAGGGCTCCTACTAACGGACCAGAGAAATTTGTCTCTCTCTATTGAGATTACCATAACAGTTAAACGGGGTGTTTCGTTTCTTCGACGAAAGCTAAAGAGAGCGAGAGCAATACAAGTCATACGAACCCATGTATTACTAGTGTGTACGCTGTGATATTACGACTACTGCTACGCAAAACGAAAACAAAATGCGGCGTAAGGTAAAGCAGAATCAACCTCCTTGACAGACGAGAACACACAAGACACTCAGTCACAAAAATATCAAAACGACGTGTGTATTTGATTTGACCTCAAATTTTGGGTGTCTTTACAATGCATACGAGTAGCGAGTGTACTTGAAAACATATCTGTTTCGCATCTTATTCAGATGTTAAGGGCTTGGAACTGAGGTCTATATAAAACAGTTTTAAAAGTTATTCTTAGAACACATCTCAAAAAGGAACTGCCAAAACTAAAAATTCCTTATAAAAATAACTCACAAAACTTTGGACATCAAGTGCCTTTGTTTTTTTTTCAAGTCCCTACAGTTTTCGGTACTTATTCAACGACCTGGAACACAGCAGCTGTTCCTATTCCAAATCGATAGAAAAACAAGCCTTTAAAGCCCCATACGGAGTACGACGAAAAATTCGTTTTGATACAGTATTTCATATAATTAGAAACACCTTGGCTATGCTTTGATGCCCATGTGGTGTTTGAAAGTGTTTCTATTTATGTGAAATAACGAATCGAAACGAATTTTCCGTCGTACTCCGTATCTATCAATCTAAATGAAATCCAAAGAATGTGCGTGAACAATTTATCAATTTTTTCCACCAGATGTAGCTGTTTTGTAAACTCGAGAGCCGTAAACTATTCCGTTGAGCCGGAGCCTCTCTCACAACCTGATCACTCAGCTGAGTTGCTGTAAAAAGACGAATGAGTAGACATGAAGCTTTTCAGACGCGTGATCAGGCTAAATAGAACTGGTTCACTCAGCTGAGTGTGGTGTATCGAATTGCAGTGTGACCACTTTCTAACTTTTTAACGAATTATTTTTGATTGAAATTCCACAAACAAATTGCAACTTAAAAAGCATCAGAACGTAGATCCATGACCCAACCATGCTTCTTTTTTTATGTAAACAAAGCAGCATCACAATGTTCATATGAACCGGATTATTCCGATGAACCAATGGTTTTGCACCTGGCTCATATGATCTTCTCACGCTCATAAAAAAAGCAACACTGAGTTGATCAGATAAGTTTAAATGTGTTTAACACTCATCTAGGTGATCAGGTTGTGTAAATAGAGTTTTATAGGGTATTTGGATCACGCATTCAGACTTCTCTTGGTTTTTGCTTATATTGAGCTTTACGCATTTTTAAGGGTTTAATAATTTTCTTAAAATCGCGGAACAATTATTGTGAAATATCTTACAAGTAATGGGAAATTATAGTGAGAGATGATGAAGAAACATCGTTTGCTCTTCTTGCAGCAGCTATCGATAAAAGAGATGCCACTCGATCAAATTCTAAAAAAGCTAAAATAAAGCTTTTTCATCTTGCAAATTAGCTAGATTACGAATTCTGAGGCAATCGGCATTCAGAATCAGAGAACGGCTTCATTCGATTGCAAATCGCTCACACATTAATCAACACCCGATCAATGCTCCGAACTTGCATGCGCAACATGCTCGCCCTTGAGTTTTATTCAATTCAATTGTTGGCACTCTGATTAATGATCAAGTTCGCTTCATTCCATTCAGTTCGGGTGATTTGATCGCTTGCTCGACGACGATTATTCTGAGCGAACGAAAATCATCTCGTATGAATAAACTCATGCACATGCTGAAACACTGGCGTCCATGACCATTGCGCCAGCTGTGTTTTGTTGTCGTTGCGCTCTGACCCGCAACAACATCATCATGTGTCTCTCTCTCTTCTCTCTCTCTCTCTCTCTCTCTCCTATGTCTCACGCAATACGTTGGCCTGAGTTGGCTGAATTTGGTTCGATCGAACACACAAACAAGTGTCGCATCCAAAAGTTCTAGTTCAACCGTTTGATGCGAATGCGGTATGAGTTGAATCTCTTTGATTGAAAATATTGATTGCGTGAATAAATGTGATCAAAAATTTTTTAATTGAGTTGAGTTGAGTCTAGAGTTTCGTGACATGAATAAATGTGAGTAAGAATTTTTGTGCATGACGCAATCAAGAAAAAAGTGATTTTTGCAGTTGTCTGTTCAGAATCTCCAGATCTGGGGAAAAATAGCTAAATCGTTATTACTGAGTGTAAACTTTTAGTGCGGGGTTCCCCAAAAGGAGAGGCCGAAAATGTGAATTTCTTTGTCTCTCTCTCTAACAGATCACTGTGTTAGCAAGCATTTGGTGTAAATTGCCAAGTGCGTTCGTCCCCCAAAGTAAGAGTGTATTGGTGTGCAAACATAAAGCGCCGTCAATTTGCTTTGACCTGACAGCATAAAAGGCTAGCCACCGACTGAAAGGCTTTTTGCTCTCTTTTCCTTAGCTTCGGCATGCGTTCGGCTCGTAGATGTGTAAGTGATTATAGCTTATTTAGGGTATGTACCGAAAGAGAGGAGACACTTAATGCTGCTGTGCTGCTGCTGCCTCGTTCAGGCTTTATAAACACACAAAAACTTGTCAAAATAGGACTGGGGGTATTATCTGGGGACTACAAGCATGAGCTTTATGTATTTACAAATCTAAGAAAAACTCTCTAAAAGCAGTTAGATGTGCCTCTTAAGTAAGAATATATGCCCATTGTAAAACCCAGCGGGGTGCTCACTTTTCTCAACAAAAAAAACCAGAAAAAAATTCCTGAAAATTCGTTTTACACACACAAACAAACACTTACACACACACACACTCACTGACTACATACTACAAATCCTATTTATTTTCTAAATGCATTTAATACATTTGAACGGTAGTTGAAATTTCGAAACTTTACTATTTCCACAGCAACAAACAAAAAAGCCAAAATTGCCGGGAGTACGCACTCCACAACAAAACACTATACTACTTCTGCACCCTTTCCTATATAAGCAACAAAAACAGCCAAAACATTTAGAAAACAAAAAAAAAACCTTACAAAATCATTAAAAAAAAACCAAGAATAAACATAAGCCAAAATGTTGTACATGTTTCTAATTAAGGTCATTCCAATTTGAAATTAAAGCGAGTGAAATTTAACTAACAGCGAGAAAGAAAGCGGATGAGAGCACGAGAAACGCATGAATGAGTTGAAAGGATTGAGCATACAGAAAACAGATAAAAAATATATAAAAACACATCAAATCAAGTAAAACACATTCAAGAATTTTGTTTTAAGTTCTATTTAAAATGAAATTAATTTAAACATATTTAGCAATTAACAAAAAATGAAAAAAAAAAACAAAAACAATTTGACAAGTATTTCCTGCAAGGAAAGAAAAAGCCTTTAAAGTAGTCGAAACTAAATTCAAAGATCAATTTCAGCCAATTAGAGAAAACATTGAGGGAATTCCGTTACTTAAATTCTAATTCTAAAACGGCGTGTACTTAATGCACCTTATTTCGGATCATTTTGAGAAACAATTGAAAATTGCAAAATGTAAAAAAAAAAACAACAACAACTCAATACTTTAACACATATATTTTTTATATAAGTGAATCATACATATATTATATTATATATAAATTATACATAATCTTAGGCTTTAGTCTAGAGGCATAAAAATTCACCACAAAAAAGTGAAACACTTTTAACACTTGTTTACATTTGCAATAATCCACTCGGAAATCGTTTTGACTCACATCACTATTTCAACATTATTATCATCGACGCGCTTTATGAAAACGTTTCCATTATAACAATTCATTAATTTAGTTTTAAACAAATGAGTTTGCTAGTTGTTTTTATTAATTCTACATTTAAATAAATAAATCGTATCTTATTTAATGTTGACTTCAGCAATTTTCTTGTGCGTTGCGTTTAAAAATTGAAAGAAAGCAAATTTTAATTTAAATACAGACACACACACAACACACTCTATCACGTCATAAATTATGTGTAACTTTTGGCAAATCAAAAACAAAAAGAAAGAAAAGAAAATATGATTTAAATATAACAAGTGATATACCTAATATATATATATAGCTTATATATAAATATAACTGTGCAGATGTGCAAGAAAATTAATAAGAGTAAATAAAAACATTATTCATTTTTCCAAAAAAAAAAGTTGTTTTTTTCTTAAACTAAAAGGATGGAACACAAAACATACACACAACAGACGGGTTTTTAACAGCCAATGGGCTTTAATAAAATAGGAGATATAGGAGATCAATATGGGAAACAGACAAAATCCATAGCTGGCCTGCTGTGCGGGAGTTCCCGCCTCGGAACATCTAAAAAAAAAAGTTTTTTATATTAAGCCAAGCAAGAAAGGACTTTTGGGAGCTGGCGAGAAAATAGAAGCCCATACTGCAGCACTAGCCACGCACTTTCACACACTTTTGTACACACGGTACTTTCTCACTACATCTACAAATCATTTTCTGGACAGAAGCATAGAAGTTCATAAAGTTGAGATAGCTATCCGAAACTGTAAGGATAAAAAGGCATACCAGCAGAAATTCCACGCTTCACCAGAGTTCATTAAAAGCATCACAGAAACACTTAACTGTATTTTCGACCGGGGAACAGCACCCGAAACCTTTAGGAAAAATCTGGTCTTGTTAAACTTGAAAAGTGGTTTCTTAAGGAAGCACAACTCCAGATTGTACAGGAGTATAATTATCTAAGCGTTACTCTCACCCAAAATATGGATATGGAAAGGCACCCTATCAACAAACACAAGGAAGCCACAAGAGCGATAAACAGCACATGGTACACTTTTAACGCTGCAACGATAATGTTCTATGTTTGAGGAAGTTGAAAAAACTAAGTCGCATGTATTTAAAAAAAATTTTCAAACTTCCACAGAACACGCCCAATCTCGCTTTTCATTTGGAAACCGGCTTACACTCTCAACACCCAAATTACGCTTAGCAGACATTTTTACTAGATGGCAAAAGTAATGCGACTTACGGATCAAAGACTGCTAAAGATTATAGCCAAGCACCTACTAGAGGAAAAATCACAATGCTTTACAGTATGGCAATCGCTTTTCGCCGAGTACGAAGCAGAATCCCACATCGACGATACGACATCGTCTGGCAAAAATCGAACGCGACAACACAGAGCCAGATGCGAGAATAGGGCATCATTTTTAAGGCCAGATGCGAGATGCTGCAACTGGGTTACAAACCCCACATAAGTGATGATCATTGCACCCTCTGCAATTTGAACGTGAGAGAAGAAGTGCTGCACTTTATTGCTATATGTCCGATTTTAAAAAAGATTTTAAAAAGATCAAAACATCTAAGAAGCATAATAATGAATACGGTTCCACGTCTATTCAACACAAAACAATTTCAACACGTCAATTCAACACACGTCAATTCAACACACGTTAACTCTACACACGTTAATTCAACACTGCGCAATTATAACACAAGATATTTCAACACATACAATTTAAACATAATCAATTTTATCATAAAGCAATTGAACATCGCCAAATTTCAATATAGAAATGCCGCTTGTGTCACCCTTCTTTCCCAGGATTAATTTGTTTGTGTTTAATTTGTAATGTGTTGAAAGGACGTATGTTTAATTGGCTTTTTGAAATTTATGTGTTGATTATACCGGGAATTGGTTTTTTGAATCGGCGGGGGATGGAGGCTGCGAATGTGGAAAAATTGCGCAGCAGGCAAACACAAAACAATTTCAACACGTCAAATCAACACAAAACAAAGTCTTTACAAAAACGTCAACACACGTTTTTAAGTCATTTCACCCAACACATTTTCCCAAGTTTTCAAGTCAATTTCACCTCTACATAGAGCTATCTATCACATAAACTTACAAATAACAATTGGGGTATTCACTTTGTTGAGCACTTGAGCAGTTTTGCCTGACTAGTATTGTGAGCAGCCCTCTGTGCACAAAATTTGTGCACAATTACGTTTGAGATATGATTCGGCAGTAATCTATGGTTCATTTAAAGTTGGCGCTTTTTCCATACAATTTATTTCAATGTTTGATCACACATTTGATTTTAGCTTGTACATATAACACTTATAGCACTAAGGTACAAGTGCCCGACTTTTCGTAGTCAGGGTCTGGGTCGAGCAAGCTGTGCACAATTTCTTCAGAATAAATTGTTGTTGGAAATGTTTAAACTTTTCCCCAAGTGCTCAAGTGCTCAACAAAGTGAACACCCTAAATGTAAATCTGACACAAAGCAGCTATCTGAGAGAACAGAAATCGGCCCTAAGAGAATAAGAGAGCAATCAGGTGCTAACTCGACTAACTAATAACACCGACCGCATTTTCCTCTTAAGATGGTATCAAAATGGTTTGGATTATGATGGCATTATGTGCTTTTTTAGCTGGTAAAGAAACTTCATTTTGATTCTTACCTGGACAAGTCATTGCTTAAATGAGACCTTAAAATGTTTACTAGATCCTGTTGACGAATTTATCCCACATTTTGTTTACTTATGTTGTATTTTTCAGCGAATTTGATATCCCAATTTTGGTTGTGTTCTTAATTAGCTTATTTAAATTTTGTTGGTTTTTACGTTGAAAACTCGTCCAAGCATAATAAATGCGTATTTAAGCGCATTAGCCAGCAAACACAATGGCCAGCTGATAAATTCAACATTAAAATTAAAATCAATGACAGAATAATACGTAATCATAATGATTTTATGGCAACCACAGGCAGCGGTGGCAAATACAACAGCAAACAACAGCTATAAATGGCAACAAAACAAGGCTTATCATTAGCAAAAGGGACCATGGCCTGATTGAAGGTGGGGTGTGGAGGCAGCAGTTGTTGTTGTTGTTGTTGTTATTCTTATTGTTATTGTGGGGCTTGTTGTTTATTTTAAGAGCCAAAACAAAATCGGCAAACAATATGACGCAAAATTGCAATTGAAGCAGTAACTACGACAACAATAAACAGCCTGAGGATGATGCTTCACAGTTGGAATGCTGCCAAGAGCCGGCAGACCACACACAGGCAAGGACAGCACGCTTTCACACACAGAGAGATACTCTACACAGTCCTTGCGTAATGAACTTCCAATGCTTGTGTTGAGTGCTGGACATGCCTTTTGTACTCAAATTATTGCAATTTAATTTTGTAAATGTGTAAGGTTTGTTAATAGAAACCCAAATTTTAGTTGTGAAATTGTCAAATGTCTGTGGAAGGACAATCAGTAATACTGAGGGTTAATTGGCAATTTATTTGTGGTTTGATGGGTTTGAATAAGCAAGGAATATAATGGGAAAAGAAAAGGAATAGAACGGAAATCGACCGAATAGAATATGAAGAAAATAGGTGTAGAAGAGGGAAAGAATTGGAATAGAATAGGAGTAAAATATAAATAGAGTAGGAATAGAGTTGGAATAGAATAGGGATAGAACAGGAAAAGAATAAGGATTTGGATAGGAATTGAGTAGGCGTAGAATGGGAATAGAATAGGAATAGAGATGGAATAGAATTGGAATAGAATAGGAATAGAATAGGAATAGAGTTGGAATAGAGTTGGATTAGAGTAGGAATAAAATAAGAACAGAATAGGTTTAGAATATGAAAAGAATAGGAACAGAGTAAAAGCAGAATAGAAATTGAATAGGAGTAGATAACGAATAGAGTGGGAATTTGATTGGAATATAATAGGACTATTAGTTGGAATAGAATTGGAATAGAATTGGAACATAAAAGGAATAGAATAGGAGCAGAATAGGGATAGAGTAGGAATAGAATAGGAACATAATAGGATTCGAATTTGCGTAGATCGGGAATAGAATAAGAATAGGAATAGAATAGGAACAGAATAAGAACAGAATAGAAATTGAGTCGGAGTAAATTATGAATAGAACAGGAATAGAGTGGGAATTTGATTGGAATAGATTAAGAATAGAATAGGAGCAGAATAGGGATAGAGTAGGAATAGAATAGGAACAGAATAGGATTAGAATATGCATAGATTAGGATTAGCATAGGAATAGGAATAGAATAGGAACAGAGTAAGAACAGAAAAGGAATTGAATAGGAGTACATTATGAATAGAGTGGGAATTTGATTGGAATAGAATAGGAATAGAGTTGGAATAGAATTGGAATAGAATTGAAATAGAATTGGAACATAAAAGGAATAGGAAAGGAGCAGAATAGGGATAGAGTAGGAATAGAATAGGAACATAATAGGATTAGAACTTGCATAGATCGGAAATAGAATAAGAATAGGAATAGAATAGGAACAGAATAAGAACAGAATTGAAATTGAATAGGAGTAAATTATGAATAGATCAGGAATAGAGTGAGAATTTGATTGGAATAGATTAGGAATAGAATAGGAGCAGAATAGGAATAGAATAGGAATAGAGTTGAAATAGAATTGGAATATAAAATGAATAGAATAGGAGCAGAATAGGGATAGAGTAGGAATAGAATAGGAACTGAATAGGATTAGAATATGCATAGATTAGGAATAGAATAAGAATAGGAACAGAATAGGAATTGAATAGGAGTAGATTATGAATAGAATAGGAATAGAGTTGGAATAAAATTGGAATGAAATAGGAATAGAACAGTACTAAAATAGGAATAGAATAGAAGTTATTAGCAATACAAGTTTCGCTGACATCAAATAATTTTACAAATTTTCCATATGTTTTATGCAAATATTTCGTTTTATTTTAGTCTTTTCTCAGTCGAGTAAGGAATTATTTACCTCACAGTTGCAAAATGTATGCCAGCAACAGTTGCCCAGCAATGCTGTCCACCCCCCACCCACCACCCACTTTGGCTGTCCCAACCACTTGCCCCACCTTACATATTGTGAACTAAATTTATACAGCTCTGACTGTAATTTGCGTTATTAAAATGGCGTCAGTTGCTTACCAAAGCGAAAAGTTTCGTCCCAGCCCTGCCCCGCCCTGACACACCCACCACCCCCCGGTAGCAGGCATGTTGGGTGTTGCCAACGCTCCTTTAATTGTGTTTGAGTTGAGACTTGATGCGCTACAAATAAACCGCTTGGTGGGTCATGGCAAACAAATGAAGATTTTTGTTATTGGTTTAAAAAAAAAAGAAAGAAACTTTTCAGCTATCATGGAAATCTCTATAAATTTTCTTTATGTATGCCCCTGACTTGACTTTTGCTGGCGATAAGCAACAAGTTGACATCAGTCAAACTGTTGCTTTATTGAATGGCAATTTACAAACTTAATTATTATGTCAAATAAAACATTTAAAGTATGTTCGGCTTGTTTGGGTTTTTGCTGTGAAAATTCAATTAACTAGAGCCAACTATTTGCATTGAAGATTTTACAAAATTGGCGACCGTGACGCCCGTTTTTGTCGCCATTTACTCAAGTTTATGCAAAGACCACTTGTCGTTCTTGCAAATTGTTCTAATTAAGCGCAGACCCCGCGCCAAGGCTTTGGGGCAGGTAAAATGCCAAATTAAAAACGTAATGAAGTACTTAAGTTGTTTTTGTTATTTTAGAAAGTCCTTTTGGGAGATACACTCACATAAAAAAGGGATGTATAATATAAAAGGGCTTTTGCTTTGAAATTAGTTAGAAATGAGGGTGTAAGAGTGAACTTGTGTAGACCATTTGGTACTGTCTACTATTCTGACATAGATTTTTTCATTCACAAGGAGCAGTCCAACAACATTCACAAAATCAATTACACACTCACTGCACTCCTTTCAAACGAGACAATTGCACTTGTTGCGCCGTCTGCTGATGCTGTTAAATGACTAAATGGTGGAAAAGTGACGTCAGTTGACGAACAATACCTCCCCCAGCAATAAGAGAAAAGGCGTGCCCATCGCTGATATAATTTATTGGTCCTCAGGGCTAAAAACCCATACGGCCACACTTTAAATGTAATAATAGTAATCGAGGGCAATAATTTTCAATATAATGGCGTATCAGAACATTGAAGTAATTGTAACACATTCTAGAAGACGGCGTATATTCTTGTTGTTTGCCCTTCGAATAAATTGGGAAATTATTTAAAAAGAAAAACACTTTCAAAACTGTGTGGCGCCATCTATCGGGCTTGACCAACTTTCTAACCTTCTATTATTTTTAAAAAATTTTTTAAAGTTTTTTAAATTTGTATTTGATTTTGCTCTAAATACGGTCTTTGTTTTATACAACTGTTTTTGTGGCGTGCCAGCCCTCTGTTTTCCAAATTTATAGAGTATTGAATCTTCAATTGTGCTTTAAAATTCTATTTTTGTTATCTTGCACTTGTCTGTGAATAGATTTTGAAAACGGTGGACTTAACATTGAAGTGCCTCCTCTCTGCTTTATGGTTCCTACGTAATTAAGCTGTAGCCATTGAAAGACTGCAAAAGGATTGTGCGGGCGTTTATGCTTTGTGTTATATTCTGTCTACATTAATTAAGTGTCGTTGCGAGTGCACAATCAGCTTAAGCATTTAGCGTAGTAAGTAACCAGCACAACCTACTCCAGCAATTCGCTCGATGACAGTTGCGCTTGCATTTCATTGGCGGAATTAATCGATTCTTAATCCGATTTAATGGCAAGCAATTAGAATGAGGGGAGCTGGTTATGTGAATGTGCCACAGATGGATAGAATATATATTTTATTTGATTTTAGCTTAAACATATTTTTATTGGGTGGTCCAAAATTCAACCAATTGCATACAAATTTGTTTCATGAAAAGTACCTACATTATTTTAAATCCTTATTCGTTTTGCATATTTGACATATTTACATATCATGGACCTAATACATATTTGAGAATATGGTAACATTTTTTAACCTTTTTCGACCTATTTTGTAATATGTCATATAATATATATGCTCCCAAGTAGGCATCTGCACATCTAAATGTGCCTTTTATTCAGGGTTCAAAACTAAACTTACTAAGGCAGCAAATTCCGTACAGAGGCAAATACTAAAAGAAGTTACCAATTTCATGTGTTACAAATCCGAGCACAACCCGTTTTCCGTTAGGGACACTAAAGAACGATTTCTGTTCTCCCAGATAGCTGCTATGTCAGATAGTCATCGATTTTACACTGTTATTTGTTAGTTTATGTGACAGATAGCTCTATGTAGAAGATGTGAAATCGGTCCTAAGTGTACAATAAGTTTAGGTTCGGACTTTGAGTATGTTTCTTACGCTGTGAAAGACACGATAGAGTTTTCAGAATAAAAAAGGAAGGACGAAAAAGCAGAATCTTATTTTAAACCATTTTACCGCGATTATTAAATTACAATCAATATTTTATTAAGAAACTACTTTTAAATACCACAAATAACTACTTTACTATGATTGTAATCTTACCGAAGTCCGATAATAATGTTTTATATACTCAATCTTACTATGATGGAGATACCAAAACGGAACCAAATTAGTTAAGATGGTCCACCAGGTCCACTATTTTCTCGTTCAATTAAGTACAGAAGCCAGACAGATGCAATGAAAAAATAAAACTATATTATATTTTTATGATAAGGCTCGCGTATCTGACTCAAACTTTTCGCTCGTGCGTCTACTGAACACATTCACCAAACTGCGGTCTGACGAAACGACGCATGCCGTACGAGAAAACGGAATTAAAAAAAGATACAAACTATTTAGCGTAATTGGGCTTTGATTAGTACTCCATGAATCATCTACAGAGCTTGCCTTTGCATAGCACCTTTTTGCCTTCGGTATTTTTTATCGTTCTGATCAAAGTACGAATTTTAGAGGGCTACTTTGAGTAGAACATATTTTGACCTATTTTGATTTATTCTGGATCTATTTTATCATATTTTAGCATTTGCTTTTTTGGATATGATCATTAGGTCGGACATTTTATATATATGGAAAAATGTAAGACCATACTGATACCCCCTTAAACGATGCAAATTTGTGTAAAAAAGGCATAGCAAAAAAATTTTTTGAGAAAATCAGGATATCTTTGAAGTCAGGTCGCACACTGAAATGAAGTGCTCCGCATCACGGTTGCAGCCGTTTCTGCGAATAATCTATTTTTACTGTGCTGCTTATAAATATACTTTAGGCAAAAAATACAGATTTAAATTAAAAATTTAAATCAAAAATTCTTTATTTTTTATTGCCTATTCATTGCATTTCCTTGAAAGTAACCTCCCCCTACTGCATTACATTTTTGCCAACGTTTGTTACAATTTTGCTTGTGTTTGTAGGACAATTTTAAAAACATCCTGCAAAGTCTTCTTCTAGTATAGTCTTCAATTCTTTCTTCGTTTCGCGCTCTAGCTCTTTTATCGATTAGAGCGGTCTCTTGAGTTAGCGAATTGCCCCTGGTAGCCCAAGTGGACACTCATAAAGATTTCCACTGTTATATCTGTACATAATATCTGACTAGAAGGACAGTACGTTCATGCGGATATGGCCCTTGTTGAAACCCCGCTCGTGGACCATGCTGACTCCCACATGCAAGCCACACTAGTCGCACTTCTTCATCTCTCGTTGGACAAAAAAAAGGCCTTATTTTGCCGACCAAAAATACATTCGATTCCTGCTCCATTTTTATTTGTTGCTCGATTAGATTTAAATTTGACAATTTTTAAAATAATACGGAGAATTCGTCGACAAAATTTCGATTCTGTGAACGTGTCGTATACGTAATATTTGTGGAAACTTTGAAGGCTTTTCGCAGAGTTGATTTTTTAATTTATTATGTACACCCTAGAAAGAATCATGTAAGATGATTTCAGTTAACTTTTTTATCGGCGTTCACCCTAATGATCATATTAAACAAGTAAGAGCGTTGCAGTCGAGAAGCTCGACTTCGAAATACCCTGTACAATTGACAAACACACCCACATACACAAACAAACGCACATGCACACATACCACACTAGTGGCCCAGTTAATGTAAAGCTTATAATGTGTGCAATAGCTCAATTTGACAGCGCGCCATTCCATAAGTTGTTCGTTTCGTGCTAAATGGAACCGGCCGCATTTCCCACTTAAGACCGAAGAAAAATTTGTGATTTTCTGAAAGTGAAGTATCTTGCAAAGGGATAGATCGTTTAGCTGGTGTTTTACAGGTCTTCTCTGATGAAGAAAGTTGGCTTTAAAAAAAAAACCTAACTAAGTTCCAGCTCGAATTCCCTTTTGATATTCAGGTGTTTGATGGTCTATTCACAAAAAGCTTTTTCTAAAAAACTGAGCTGACCCGCACACATAAATATTAGCATACTTTTCTGCGCTCGGTTTGATTCTGTTGGCTTTTGCCTTGCACGGCGAATAGTGAGAACTTATGGCCGCAGGACTTGTCGGCTTGCACACACACGCACGCACATGTGAATGAGCGCAAGGGTAAAAGTTGAAAATATTTCGCGGTTAAACCGAGCCATTTGCATGAAAATGTTTTACTTTTGCTTTGAGTTTTTGTTTGCTGTTTGTCGGGGCGAAATTTGACTGTTTACTTGCTGTTTTTTGCACAGCTAATTGAAGCCAAATGTGTGTGGGTGGAAAAGTTGCGACTCATATTTCCCACTTTTCCGTATGTGAAAATAAACGCGCACCGTCTGTGAAATGGAAAACTTAATCTGCCAAAAAATCAATCTGCAATAAAAGTAAAATTAAGCAACGGCTCGTGAAAATGTCGAATGAATGGCCAAGGCAACGCACAAAGAGAAAATGAAAGAGGAGAAAGGTAGCAAGGTGAAAAAAAGGTGTGCGTCTGGATTACGCGGCATTTCTTGGCAGGCGCTTAAGCATCCGAAGGATATTCATAAATAAATATCTGCAGGCATACAAATTGATAAGCCTGGCCGGGGACCTCCTGGTCCTGGCCTTGCCCAGGCATCTTAATCGACATACGCGGCGGCGGCTGCTGCATACCTTTTTTTTCGTGTTCCTCGCTACGACTGGGTCAGGACCCACGTAAACATTGGCTACCTTTGTGCCTTTGCTAATGCCGTTCGTCCTTCAACAGGCGCTGCTCCTTTCGCACGCAATGCCCCCTTGCCACATTTTTCTTCCTTTCCTTTTGCCTGGCGTCCATTGAATTTTATTGTGCTCTCAAATTGTTTTGGTATTCAAGCTTTAAGCACGCGAGGCGAGTGCTTGTAGGCCGACCGCCTTGCCTAAGGACCAACCAATTAGTCAGTCAGTCAGTTAGACGTGTGCGATGTTTGTTGGTCCTGGCGATGTTTCTGCCAGCCTTCCAACATATCCTGTTGCTTGTGAAAACGCAACCAGTTGAACATTTCCAGTGCGACTCTCTCGCTCTCGGCTGCTTACTTCGGCTTTCAATGTCGCCTGTGACGCTCTCACTCTCTCTCTCGGCATTCGACTGTTGCTCTTCGCTTCGCTTGGCACATGTTTAACGCGCAATTATTTTGGTCCTGTTGCGCTTTTTTCTACAAGTGTGTGGGTATAAAGTAAGTAGGTGCGTGTGTGTGTGTGTGTGTGAATGTGGCTTGGTTTTGTATTCACTTAAAGTCAAGGTGGAAAATTATAAATTATGATCATATTGTAAAATATTTATGATTAAATAAATTTAAATATATTTTCCTTGGCTTTTTTTCATCTAACAAATCTTAACCAGAGATAAAAAGCATGCGAATAATGGTTAGGGTTACGGATACAGTTTTGGCCAATCGCTTATTTTCGGTTACGGTTGTGGGATATGACTTACGGTTTTCAACTTTATTCTGTTTCGGCTTACGGTTACGGTTCAACAACCAACGTGTCAAATATATCACTATGACAGTGCGAGTGTCTGTGTGATCTTTCATGCCATTTCTGTGCAACAAAAATGAAACGAAAATATGTTCAATTCGTTTATAGACTGATCAGGTAAATCCAACACAACTGGCACTGGCCTATGCACATGTGATAGGGAATTGAAAAATGCCTTTCTTAATTAAATACAAAGTTAACCAGATACAACACAGCCACAAACAAATCTTTTCATGTTCAGCATGTATGTAGGCATTTACTTAAATTTTTTCCATACTCCCACCATTATTTCTATGACAAAAGAATGCAGTTCCCATAAACGATTGTTTTTGATCTTTAAAATGTTAAGATAACAGTAGTGTCCACAAGTAAACTTGTCAAGAATCGAAATGCGAATAAAAATTGTTCATTCCTCTTATATTGATATATGAGAGTAGTTCTGGATTTTATTATGATTCTTCTATAAATTTGACTATCTTTACGTAAGCTTACGTTTTCAATCGAACAAATTGGCAGTGTAATAATAAATATAAGAAAACATAAGGAAGGTAAAGATATTGGTTAGTTGCTTTCACGTTCGCTCTATTTGCTTTGGGTCCATTAGCAATAATGCGGCGAATAATAAATAAACAGTCAATTTTTGCGAATAAATACAATTTTTAAGCGAGAATAGTTGGAAATATTTAAAATTTAACCCACTCGTTTTCTGTTTCGGTAATGATAAACGGTTATGTTAATAAAGGTTATAGGGTTACGGTTACAAGAAACAAATTGTTCGATTACGGTAACGGTTTCGATATGTAGACGTCTATTAAACCGTCTTAATAAAAATCTAAACTCTTTTATAAATAGAATTTTGGGACCGCGTAACACATTAATTCTGTAAATTTTGAAATTTGTTTAAACCGATAGGCCTACATCTCCTAATTACCCTTAGAAAGATATTTTCACAGTTATCTAAACTCATAATAAAATTTTAGAAATTGTGGAAAATTTTTGGAACATCTCTTCACCATCAAAATTGGTTCGGTAAAACTTGAAAAAAAAAAAACTGTGAACCAGTTTGAAAAACTTGGTTTCGAGAAAATCGCGCTTGACACAGCATGTGCTGTGTTCTGAGCTCAAGTTCAGGTAAGGTCAGAAAACAAAAAAATTGTTAATGGTATCTCAAAATATCCTCCTACCCTTTACACGCCCTTCTATACATTTTTTTTAGAGTTTGATTCATAGATCCAAGTCAAGCGTCTCCCTTCTTATTACCTAACTTAGCAACCGATAAATAACAAGCAACCGTTCAGTCACCAGAACGCGATTTATATTTTCCAAATTTTAATTTTTTTTTTTTTGATACCCTGTACCTATTAAAAATGGGTAAAAGGGAAGTTAAGCAAATGTATGTAACAGGGAGAAGGAAACATTTCCGACCCAATAAAGTATATATATTCTTGATCAGCATCAACAGCCGAGTCGATCTAGACATGTCCGTCTTTCCGTCCGTCTGTATGAACACCTAGATCTCAGAAATGGTAAGAGATAGAGGTTTGACATGTATGGGACAAATGCTTCTTTTATCTGCACGCAGATCAAGTTTATTTCAAATTTTGGCCACGCCCCCTCCCGCCCCCGCAATTTGAAAAAAACGTTATATCTCCTACAGTTTTAAAGATAGACGATTGTACCTTCTAGAGATAGTAATTAGCAAAATTAATCAATTTTCTGAAGAAATGATAAAGATCGGATGAGCGGTTCTCAAGTTATCTGTAAAAATGTGATAAATAGCCGAGTTAAAAAAATGTTGCATACTTTTCGGATGGTCACCCTAAGAAACGCAGGAACACTGTTAAATATGTTTTTTCATGAGTATCGGGTATATCGAAGTCGGTCAGAGCCGTCTTTAACTTACGCCCTCGTTTAAAACTAATGATGAGGAAATTTAACCGCATCTTTTTACTAAAATACTAAATTTACAGAACGAAAAAATATTCATTTTTGACGAAGTTATGTTCGAAAAACATAACTATGATTAAAACCCCGCATCTTCTCATCATCCATGTCAGAACCGAACTCCGAAGGACTGTTCAGGGTATGGTATTTTGGAACCCTCGAACCGTTTAAAAGCTTTTAAAGTTTGTTAAAAAAAGGTTCCGTTCACAAATAGCTTAAGTCACTTTTACCAAAACAAAAATAGTAGCTAGAATTATTGTTTTAACTATGGCCAAATTGGGAAACTTTTCGAAAATACTTCATCAAATTATTTGATGGATCCGTAGTTTAAAATTAAAGTTCTGCCAAGTGTGGAGTCATGGCTAGTTAGCCAAATTTTCATAAATATATGGGCAAATTATTTGGGAAATATTCCATAATTAAAGACCCTTAACATCATTTCAAGTTAAACATTGAATATCACTTAATACTTTTACATGATTCACATATATAAAGTCCACCTTGGCGTATACGCAATCAGCAGCATCAGCATCAGCATGCAACAATTATGAAAAGTCTCCACTTTTCGGCACATTTCGCGTTTTTTTCTTTCTTTCTGTTTTCCTTTTTTTTCTTTTGTGTAGACTACAAATATCTTGCTGAAGAGCGCCGCGCACCTAATGCCAATGCGTGGGCGTAGGAGGCGGGGACTGCGCCTGCATTCGCATCCAGGGAAATCGTTTAGCTGTTGCTTTCGTCTACTTTCGCTGCGATGTTAGCAAGGTGGAAATTGATATTACTTTTTAATGCTGCGCCAGCTGGTGTTCTCCCCGACGCCTCGTGACCTTCCAGTGAGAGAATGGAGGAGAGAGAGAGAGACTCGAACAATGGCGAAGGTTGGCTTCACTATCCTTCTGCCTCGTCACAGTTCGAGTTGAGCCGTCTCGTGAGCAGGACATAAAGCGCGGAAGCTGTCCACAGCCGAGGCAGTTGCTAACCAGCGATAAGGTGCCGCGTTCTGCAATGTTTCCTAACACTCCGGGCCAAGGTGTGTGTGTATGTGAGAGGGTGTAAATGTGAGTGTGGAACGAAATCGAATACAACAAAAAATTACAAAAAAAAAAAAAATTAAAAATTATTTAAATTATTGAAACACGTGACCTGCAAACGAAGAATTGTTCACCTGAGTAGCACACAGGTAAGCCAACTCTGTCAAAAATGGGTTCGCTAACAAATAGTTTAATTTCCGGCCTGGCCATCAGGCGTACATCCGGTTTCAGTTTTATTTCCGCTTCACTCTTCTGTGCCGAATGCTCACTGTGGCGTATGTGCAGCACTTCAATTGTATTTAATAATAACTCTTGCCAGGCATCATTCTCTATTGATTTTTGTGTCGGATTTATCATTTTTCTGTTTCAAAACTAATTCGAAAGTTCTGCCAGTTCCCACGGCCCCTCACAAACGGGATTAGAGGCAACGGACCCAACGCCTTTCGCTGGCGACTGCAAAATAAAACAAATTAATGAAGCAAGAAATTGAAAACATTATCAAGTCGATTAATTATTGATGCTTTGATGTTGCTGCCAGGCCAGCCAGTCTCATGCTTTGTTAGCCAATTAATTTATAATTAGGTTAATCATTCGCCTCGCAGGCAGCTTTAACTTAAATTCCAACTTTAAGTTGGAGGCATTTGGCATTCCTTCGATTAGCAGTTGAACGTGACTGGCCTGCCATATCGATGGCAATCAGTCGGACCTGCAGGTACAGTCATTACTCTTGCCCAGCCATAATCTCCTAAAGCCAAAGCTTGTGCGCACCTGGCCTCCTCCGTCTGTCCGTCTGTCTGCCCAGAGTCTGTTGTTAAAGTGTTTTTATTATGCCATTTTAATTTAGATTCATATCAATTGGTAATAAGCATTTTGTGCTCTGAACAATGACAAAACACAAAACAAATCATTAGCCAGACTTCATGGACAGCAACATTAGCCTGAAGCGTTTAATGTGTTATTTCAAGTTGTGTAATTGTACAATTGTGGGAAATGGAATCACTATTAAAGCTGTCGAAAGAAGAAACCGAGAACTTGCTTCTCAAGGTTCTAAGCTGACACTTTAAACCAATTTGATTTGGAGTTTAAAAGTAGCTTGAGTCAAAATTTGAACAAATATTGCTAGTTATGTAAGTGCTTCGCTTGGTTCGGTTTTTAGTTCGTCTTGTTATGCTCCTAGGAGAACAACGATTCGTTCAGATTTTGGATCCATCGAACAGGACCCAGAATCGATAATTTTGAACCTCGTGAACCATCAGCCGATTTTCACACAAGTCAAACTCACAACGCTTTATCTTTTTGGCGAAATACGCAAGTGTTTGAAGTGTAAACAGCAACAAGTCTGTTGATGAGTAAATTGGGGATTTTCGAAACAGCCTGCTGTTCCATGTAAAATACAGCTGTTTCATAAACCTTCCGGTAGTTGTAGATAGATGATTTTCTGAATTGCCACAACAACTTCATATATTTCCCTCTCCCTTCAGAAAACAAGTTGCCGAAAAATACGTACAAAACTTTCTTAAACATTTTAAGCACAAGTGCTCTAAAAGTGCTTCAAATAAGCACAATTCAGCCCTTTAGAAGAGAA
Source organism: Lordiphosa clarofinis (assembly GCA_018904275.1). Taxonomy (NCBI): domain Eukaryota; kingdom Metazoa; phylum Arthropoda; class Insecta; order Diptera; family Drosophilidae; genus Lordiphosa; species Lordiphosa clarofinis. Next base: position 188,357 of record JAEIGQ010000313.1, on the reverse strand, counting down.
GCTACAAAACTGTGCTATAGCTCAATACGCAAACACAATATTCCAATACGATGATTGTTAAGTGCAAAAGGCGAGAGTTCGATTCCCAGGCAGGCACGATAAAGTTTTTCTGTTTTTTTTTTCGAAAGACTTAAATTAACAATGTCCGTTGGTGTTGGGTCGATCAAGTTGTTTTGTGTACAACGATGTCTCTGATCCCATGGAATATGGGCGAAGCAGTATCATATCCAGCGCTTGTATCTTCCAATCCACAAAATGTGAGGATCCGCTTATAACATTTATAGCACTAACATCTAAAATTAAAAAATCATACATAAGATATATTGTATCAAAAAAATGTTGATTGACTTTTGCTGAACTCTTTGATATGTTTTAGTAAAATAGTGTTTGGACTCCACATATCCTCGACGCACTGAATATATTATCTACAAAAAATAGCTTCTGTTCTAAGCCGTAACTGTGATTTTTTTTTTCAGTGTCTATTTTTAACAGCTAATAATGTTGGATGACAAAGTAGCTATGCTTCCTATTTTCTAGAATGAGTTTTTAAGAGTCTATTTGTAATCATCAGAGGTACGGAATAACTCACGCAAAATGAAAATTATTTTAAAACACTTTGAAATATCTCTCAAATAAATAGAGTGATTTTTTTTTGAGTATAAGTGTTTAACTCAGTGAAAGTGACTTAATTTTCGATTGTAAGGGCCGTTTTCTCATGTTGCTGTTTTTGCAAATCTAGGTGGATTTGGTGCATTTCGTATTTTGAAATGCACCAAATCCACCTAGATTTGCAAAAACAGCAACATGAGAAAACGGCCCTAAGTGTTTATCTCAGTGAGAAGCACTTAGGGTGTTCACTTTGTTGAGCACTTGAGCACTTGGGGAAAAGTGTAAACATTTCCAACAACAATTTACTCTGAACAAATTGTGCACAGCTTGCTCGACCCAGGCCCTGACTACGAAAAGTCGGGCACTTGTACCTTATAGAGACCTGCACGAGTAAATAAAAAAGTAATCGATAATTACTCGCCGAGTATGATTACAAATGAGTACGATTATCTAGCTGTCAATTTGTCACCGTACTCATGTTTACTTTTCAGGGTTCGGAATCGCCCTTTACCTGCAGCTTTCGAGACTGACGGCTTATTAAATCGCGAAATAATACCAAAGAGGATAAAAAATAGTAATAAAAAAAAAGACAGTGCAAATAAAGTGATAAATCATGGCGGGATCATTGCATAAGCGCAATTCGCAGCTAAGAGTTCTCCGAGGTAATAAAAACGCGAACTTCTTAAGAAACGGTTTTCCATGGCCAAAAATGACCACACATAACAGCATTACCATGATTAAGACAATGCCGAACCGCGGTAAATACCATGGATGACCAATGGTTAAAAATACAGTTAAGATCATAAGGAATGTTTCAAACCACTTTTCGTGACTGACAACTCATCAAATCGCGGAAAAATACCGTTGAGGATCAAAAATAGTAATAATGTCAAACAAACAGGAAAAAACCATGTAAGGATCATTGCATACGCGCAGTTCGCAGCTAAGGGTTATCCGTGGAATTAAAACCGCTAATTACTTAAGAAACTAGTTTCAAGGCCACAATAGATGTTATATAACTACATCACCATGATTATGACCAACCTCTAGTGACTAACCGCGATACATACCATGGATGACCATTAACAAAGAACTTAGAAGAAGAAATTTTCTTCAAAATTTCCGAAAACTTTTTCAAATTAATTGCCGGTGTGGTCATCCATGGATTGGTCATCCATGGTATTTATCGTGGTTCAGTATTATCATAATCATGGTAATGTAGTGCTCATGTGTGCTCATGTGTGCTCATTTTTAGCCTCGAAAATCAATTTCTTAAGTACTTAGCGGTTTTATTGCCACGGCGATCCCTTAGATGTGAATTGCTTTTATGCATTAATCCTGGCTTGATTTTTTACTTGGTTGGAAGTAAAGTATGTTTGTCATTATTTATATTTTTGAACCGCAACGGTATTTTTCCATTGATTTGTCAGTCCTAAAAAGTAGTTTGAAACATTGCTTATGATCTTCACTATATTCTTTAACATTGGTCATCCATGGTATTTATCGCGGTTCGGTATATTTAAAATCATGGTAATGTAGTTATGTGTGGTCACTTGTGCCCTTGAAAAGCAGTTTCTTAAGCAGTTAGCGGTTTTGTTACCATGCAGATCCTTCAGCTGCGAATTGCGCTTATGCATTAATCTAGGCATGATTTTTTTACTTGGTTGGGCATAAAGTTTTTTTGACATTATTAATATTTTTATCCTCTTTGGTATTATTTCGCGATTTAATAAGTCGTCAGCCGAGTGCTGGATGCTGGCTCCCAAACTGTGCCACCAAAATAAACCTTGCTAATATTTTTATAATTATTATTTTTAATTTTATTTTATTTTTTACGGTTTTTCGATTATTATCGAACGATGCCACGATGACGACTACTACTCGGCGGCGTAAAAATAGATCATATCTCAAACGTAGTTGTGCACAAATTTCGTGCACAGAGGGCTGCTCACAATACTAGTCAGGCAAAACTGCTCAAGTGCTCAAGTGCTCAACAAAGTGAATACCCCAATTGTGTTGTATGTGTTTTTTTTTTTTTTGTAAAATATTTGGTTGTCAACCCCTGTTTGTGTTTTCTCGTTCATCAGAATAATTTTTAGGTAAGCTTTTAGTTGATACCCCTCCAAAATCCTCCAAAAAGGACTTTTTGTATAGTATTAGTTAATCAATTTGGATCAATTTGGAAGCTTCTGGAAGAAGTCTCTCTTGTTTACCGCTACGTTTTTTCGTTGTGTTCACGTGTTGTTGTTAGTGTGCTATTGTGTTGTTTTCTTCATTCTCATGTTGTTGTTATTGTGCTGTACGTAGATCTGTGGCGTCTTGTCTCTTCATTTTACTGCGTGTGCTCTCGTATGCATTTGTTTGAACTTTGGTTAAGCATAAGCAGAACAGAACCTGATAATTCAAACAAGTAACCAAATTAATCGAAAAGGATCTACTAAAAAAAGGTTACAAAAAAAGGTTACAATATTAATGATTATGAACTTATCTATTCGTTCTATCTTCATTTTTATTCTAGTGTTTTCTTAAAGTTTAATTTGCGATGAAAAATATGTATGTTCCTTGTTTTTGTAATTTGTTTGATTGGTTATGCTTGGGGTGGGTGGGTGTAGGAGGCATGGGTAAATGTACAATCATGTCTAATCTTCTTACCACACTATTTAAATGTTTTTTTAAGAGCTTTGGTAAAAATTTTAGCCCTCTACCTCCACTAGAAGTATTTTTGGCCACACTTCCATTCAAGCGGAACCAGTGTGCATCGGTTCCAAATCGCTTAAATTCAGCATCTGATCTGGCAACCGGTGATCATTTTGTCAGTTTACATCTAAAGTTAAGCAATTTAAATATAAAATACAAAGGTGTATTCCAAAATCTCTAGTGATTTCTGTGGCACCCCCCAATAAATCTTAAATTAAGGACTTAGCAGCTTAAGGAAACGAATTTTTAAAAAAAGTTTTTCTCGGAAGAATTAAATTAGGCTCTAAGCTAAGCATTATTTTTGGCCTCAGCAATTTTGCGCTGTCTAATGCGCTGAATGCATCCAATTATCGTAACTCCTGTCATGTATTTTTTGTATTCAATATTGGAATAGTATAAATAGAATATAAGTTGTTAATAATCAACAGCTGTCTTCCCCAATTATTTATCGATGGTCGACCGTGAAACCACTAAATAGTTCACAAAAGTAATTCCGCAATTTTGCAGTTTTTTTGGACCATTATGGGCTTATTTAAAAATTGGTGCAGAAGAGTACTTCTCCATCATCCATCTATTAGCTCTGGTCCAAAGAGTTAATAGCGACCAGAAAAAGGCTGGATCGATTCTCGGCCCAAGAAACTTAACAATTTGTTATTTTTTGTAACATTTTGCTTACTCTGGCACCCTAAAGAGCATTTAATTGTCACCGAACCGCAAATAGTTGTTGCTTTCTTCTTAACTTTTTTACAACGCTTATGACGGAACTTTTTTGTGACTCGTTGGAAAAATGTTTTTCTCAACTTTTCGCCAAACTGTTGCTCGGTTTGTCCTTTCTTTTATATCAGTGCACGTCAGCACAAAAGCAAAACCTAAAAATCCAGGGAAAATTTAGTTAAAACTTTAAGTAAACAAGCGCTGGAGCTAACCTTGGCTAAGCCTGATTCAAGGCTGTGTATGTATATGTTGCCTGTTTTGAACTGAAAGGCTTGTGCTTAGGTTTAACATTTGTTTGCGATTTCCTGTTGCCGCCACACACTTAACTTGTACATTAATCATTTCAAGTGCACACCCACAGCAATTCAAGTTCAAAAACCCCGCACCAATTACATTAATCAAAGGCATAAAACGAAAGCTGCACTCATAACATAACTCACGGCCCGGCTAAAATATTTCATTAGTTCTGGCCACAGCAAATCCACTCGAACTACTGAAAGGGCATAAAATGCCAATTTTGAAGCGAGCACCAAATTGTGTTTGCCCAGTGAGCTGGGATTGGTCTAGGAGCAGGAGCTGGCATAAACCATTATCAGCTGCTTTGAAAGATTACACAATAAGGGAAGAGGAGGGCATGACAGAGGTCCGGACTCCGGAGGTAGAACGGGTCAGGGCCGCATTTAACTAAATGTAAACAGAGCTAGGCCAAGCGACGAGACGCTTTGGTTATCTACCTTTTGTCTGTCCCGCTGTTCCTCTCTTTTTTTTTTGGTCTTTATGTATATGCCGGATATTAAGGTTAGTCCGCGTAACGGTAATGGCAATGCCAACAGCCGACGGCCATCCAGGATACAAATGGTACAAGGAAATTGTAAAATTTGTAGCATTTTATGTGGCGCGGATTTTGTTTTGCATTTAAATGGAAATTAAGTTATTAGCGCCAAGAAAACTAAAATGAGTATTTTGAAAAGAAAGTAGAAAGTAAAAAAAATACGATGGACTTCAGTGAGGAACACTGAGAGTTCTTTAAAACGAGAGCGTAAGTTAAAGTGGGCTCTAACCGACTTCGATATACCCGTTACTCATGAAAAAACATGTTTAACAGTGTTCCTGCGTTCCTTAGGGTGACCATCCAAAAAGTATGCAACATTTTTTTTTGGGTGGGTAACGGGGGGGCTTGGTTCACTTTTTTGCTCATAACTTGAGAACCGTTCATCCGATCTTTATCATTTCTTTCTATCTTCAAAACTGTAGGAAATATGACGTTTTTTCGAAATTGCGGGGGCGGTAGGGGGCGTGGCCAAAATTTGAAATAAACTTGATCTGCGTGCAGATAAAAGAAGCATTTGTCCCATACATGTCAAACCTCTATCTCTTACCATCTCTGAGATCTAGGTGTTCATACAGACGGACGGAAAAATGGACAGACGGACATGTCTCTTGGTGGACCTATTTAAAAAATCTTTTTCCAATTCTGTTTTTTTGTCTTATGTTACAAACAGATTAAAATAATCAAACAAATTTTTACTGCGTCGATGCGAGGGCTGTTTAAACTGTTCTTGGCCGTCACTATTCCACGTCTACAGGTTGTGTGAAATGAAAATTAAAAACGAGATTATAATCATTGTGGTCTGACCCTCGAAAGAAATTTTGTGATTTTTTTGACGAAATAGCGGCCACTGAAAACTAAAACTCCATTATGGGCCTGTTTTTTACAGTATCATAGAAGAGGTGACAGAACTCAGCCCCGACGCGTTCCGACATGGTTGTGGTACCCCACTCGGCTTGTACTCGTCCACCAGATATTTCGAGAAATGTTCCAAAGGCCAATTTCAGATGGTACAGTGCCTGCTCGGTGGTGGCTACTAGGAAGTGTAGCGCTGTAGATAAAATCAAAGTAAAGTTTAATCAAGTGAGGGTGTTGCTGCCTTAAGTAATGTGGTTCCTTTGGCTTTGATTACATTAGTTTACAGCCAAAAATACCCATTTCTACTGAAAATTTTTTTGGGGAAGTTTGGAATGGTGATCTCAAAAATCAATTTCAAACTTTTTCATGGCTCCGTTTTTAAGATATTAACATTTTTCATTTTTTACATTTGGTAGATGCTCTTACATTTTTAGCCATTTTAAGTCGACAAAAACGGCTATATCTTCTAAAGGATATCGAATTTCGGAAAATCCTTTTGGTATAATATTTTTCAATATCTATGTCCCCCCTAGGGTACTCAAATTTTCTGACAGCTTAAGAGTTATTGGTGGTAGGGATTTTCCGCACTAACTGACCCTATGAGTTTTAGATTTTTCAACATGAAAAGGTAGATGCTGAATTGCAGGCGATGGTTCAAGTCTATTGAATGTAATGTTGTTTTGTTTTGAAAGTTGTATGCAAACTACTGACCTCGAGCCGGCAAAAACAACGTTATAAATAGACAGCGGATTATATGCAACTTTTTAAATGAAGACGGATTTTGGTGAAAATTTGGATTTGGACTAATTAAATAACCCACTTTTCATTGAAAACTGCATATTCAATATATGCAAATTTTGCATATGCAAAATATGTAAAAAAATATGCAAAATATGCAAAAAATATGCAAAATATGTAAAATGTATATAAAGTAAAAATTACTATAAAAAATAGATAAATGACCAATATAGACGGTTAAATAGAAGTTTAAGACCGAACGATCAAAAAATCTCGAAAGATGAACATTTTTCATACAAGCTTATAATGGTCCAATACCGCAAAATTTGCCAAAATTTCATTTGAGTATTTAAAAAAAGCAGACGCTAGTAAATGCAAGGTGTACAGTAAACGTTCTAAAATATTAAGAAATTTTTAAATTTTTCATAAAACCTAAGATTATTTTAAAGATTTAATAGACGGCAAGAGTACACGAGTAAATACAGTAAAGGAACAAATGATAAAAATCGCGAAATAACAAATTTGAGTTTAGGTTATCATAAAAAAGCGTAAGCCGGTAAGTAAAAAGGAGGAGTAGATCAAAGGGTCAAAAAAATCAAAGGATCTAAGATAATCATGAAGATTGGATAGATAGCAATTAAAGACGCGTATACAAGAGGTTTAGTCCAAAAGACGCGAAATTTGTCAAATTTTGCATTTGAGTATCTCCGAAAGAGCAGGCTTTAACAAATAAGAGGCGTAGATGGAAGGGTCCAAAATTTGCCAATTTTTCGTATGACCTAAGGTTATTATGAAGATTCAATGGATGGTAATGTAGACGGGTAAATAGGAAGTGTAGATGAAACGGCTCAAGGAATCGCACCATTTGAGAAGTTTTCATACGTCCAAAGATAATTTTGAAGTTTAAACAGACGAGTAAATGTATAAAGTGTTAGACGTACTGTCAAAAATTAATATTTGAGGTTGGATTTTTCGCTAAATTTGCAAAATTTTATGAGTTTCGGGAATTATTAAGATTTAATAAATGGCGATTGTAGACGCGTAAATGGCTCGATACTACGGCCCAAAAAGTCGCGAAATTGTATATATAATGTGGATCAAGATCGATAGACTGTCAAAAAGATTTAATAGTTGGGAATTAAAGACGGCTAAAAAGGAAGTGATTGTCGATCGCCTTAAAGAACATTTGTTTAATTTGAATATGAGTTTAGATTGACACGAAGACGTGTGAGCTGACTGCTAATAGAAGATAGATCATACAGACTAAAAAGTCGCGTGGTTTCTGATAAAAATTTTATATGCTTCGTTTTGTGTTTAAAATTCTTAAGGGTGTGTACCTCATATGGAAATATGTATTTCAAAACAGTTGATTGCAAATCTTTTAGCCGTTTTTAAATCAAACGTGATTTTTATCACTGATTTTCTGTTGTTGACTTTTAATAACCATAGCCTAGTACGATAATAATTGATCTGAAGTATGTAATTTCATATAAAATAGGTTTTTGCATTTGCATATTAAAATATGCAAATATGCAATTTATGCAAAAATGTTTTTAGCGGACTTAGATCATATTTCAATAAAAATAAGATGTGTGCAATCAGAATTTAAATCGGACATGCGGTTCAAAATATGCAAATATGCAAAATCCGCTGTCTAGTTATAAATTAACATACAGTTCTTACTATCGAGATTAAATCCATATCGGACCTTCTCGATCGGATTCGACGGAGCTCGAGTAACAAGATAAAATCAATCTCGTATGTTGTTGGAATAAGCCTATATCAAGCTAAAGTCAAGATCTTCAAAACATAAGTTGGAGTTAAGAATTCCGGGATTAAAAGATATGTACACTAGAGCGGTCCCCATGTAAATTAAATTTTTAAGGTCATGCTCTCACATGCTATCTGATACTTTTCAAACAATGACAGCAATTGATATGAACTAATAACTTCGTTTGTAAAAATTTGTATTTGGTGAACGTGTCGTATGATTAATATTTTTTAAAACTTTGAGACCCTGTCGCGCCCATTTAAAATTAAAATAAAATTTGTTGATTTTCACATATATTATTTATACAACAAATATTAGCTTTGGGAATGCTGAGACCTTCTTTTTTCCATTTTGCCGGTTTGGGGACCGCTCTAATGTGCACAGATCAAAGCTTCTTGTACTTGGTTTAGGAAAATTCGTGCTGGACCGCCTTGTGATATTTTTGGGATAAATCTTAGCCCTAGTAACGAAAGCAGCCTTAAAGATAGTGCTTTACAAAGGAAGGGAGATATATAAATTTAATTTTTCAAGCGAAATGGGAAATTAAAATTTTTTTTATCATTTGGACGTGTTGTTCAGTCGTTTAACTTTTAATGGTAGTTTTGAATAAGTAGACAGCAAATTAAGAGCCATTTTTAAATTTTTTGAACCAAACCCAAAGGGATTTTTAATCCCCAAACGAACCAGTTTATTTGGGGTTCAGTTTCTTACCAATTTGTTTTTTTTTTTTATGGGGTTCCCAGTTTAAACTATGCATATGCAAATTTTACACTACGCTTAACCAGCAAGAGGCAGAGACGCACAGAGAGAGAGAGAGAGAGATAGTGAAAGAGGAAGCTGGGAGTAAACATTTTAATTGAAAATTCGTTGAGCCGCAGAAAGTAAATAGAGGAGCTGGAGTTGGCAACTGCAAACGACAAGTGGAGAGCTGAGTGCATCGTACATATGTGTGCGTGTCTCCTCCCACACTCCCCACCATTTAGAGCCATTTGATTTTTGCATAAGCCTGCCCTTTGGTATGGAATTTGTAAATTTTTGCATGAATAATAAAAAGCGTTCAAACTCCATTCTGTTACTTGCCCATACAAATGTGCATACCAAAGAAATTAAATTAATTAAATTCCACTCTTTTTCAAACAAAAAAAACACAAATACAACAAAATATGCGAATTATTTAAAAATATAAAATAAATATTTAGACTCTGCGGCCAAACGTCAATTTCACTTTTGATATGTTTTTTCATGCCTTCGGTTCGTGCAAATGAAGTGGCAATTTAGTATTTAGCTTTGACTCATTATTTACACAAGCACTTGGGACCGCTTGCTGCTCCAAAAATAAAGTTAATTAATTTTTGCTTTTGATTTAAAAGGCAACCCAGGAACATGAGAGCCAACAAAAGGCTTAAGCAGGCAACACGTACACACACGAGTCCTGGTCCTGGTGGTCCTGTGGTGAGGCGTGTTTAACATTTTAAACACTTTGACTTTGGAGACATTAATGAATATATTTTGACAGGCCAGAGAGACGGGGACGGGGACGAGGCTAGACTTACATTCAAAGAAACAAACACAACTGTACAGTTATTTAAAATGCCATTAAAATACCCAAAGTTGGGCAGCCTGACTGCCAGTTGATATGCTATCCTTCTGTGCTCGTGGAAGCTGTCAGCATGCATAACTGTTGCTGTCAGGATTATGGCTTGTCATATTATGTATTATAGTGTATTTTATTTGCTTTCAATTAAAATGCGTGTGTCACCCGACTGCGCATATAAATTGCTTACAAAATATGGCGTAAAATTATGCAAACGAACCGAATGAGTTTTCTTCTGGCCTTTTTTTCCCCCCACCTCGCTCCCCCAGTTTGTTGTTGTCGATTTTGTGTGGAATTCGAAATGAGTTTTTGCTGCTTGATTTGCATATCATCTGTTCATAACAGGAAAACTAAACAACTTTGTTGACTATGTTTAATGTCAACAGCAAACCAATAAATATAAAAATATAATGGATCAGTTTGTGTGTTGGCATCAAACCCTATTAATAGATAGGGCAATAAAATTGAATTTATGGGAATATATTTTTAAAGAATTTCTAGGTAAATTTTCTATTTTTAATACTAGCCAGGAGTTGCCTGAATAAAATCTTCAACAACAAAGTGTACTGTAAAAAACTAAGCTGACATCACCAGCCCAGTCCCAGGTCATGAGATTAACTGGTTACATATAATTGTCAGTGTTGATAAACAGTTCGTTATCTTTTAGAAAAGATAAAATTAAAATAGAAAAGATGCTTTTGAGCTATAAAGGACCTTTAGTTGTTATATCTATCTTGGTGGCTGTGGTGTAGTGGGTAAGGTATGAGACTGAAAGTGATACAGACCTGGGTTCAAGTCCGGTAAGGCACGAAGAAAAAAATTTTTTTTTTTTGTATTGAACAATTGTCAAGTTAAGTATTTTCTTGTCGAAATGAAACGAAAAATATTTGTAAAGTTTATTTTAATCAGAGGAATAACCGCATGAATTTGAATATTTCTTTTCGCTGTTCCGGAACGCGAAGCTAAGAACAAGGCAACGTCGCTCACGAAGTAACAAAACGTACATATATGTAGCCAATTCCAGAAGCACACAACAGGCCCTGTGGCTAAGCCATAGAATTAAGTTAAACTCATATATTATCCTGAAATAAAACCCTAAAGGAACTCATTGAAACCTCAGGCCTTTGTGAAGGGAATTTTTTTTACAGCAATTACGGCTATAAGAAATCATAAATTTCTGTAACCCTGTAATCGGTGAGCACTATCCAGGCCAGAGTTCGTTACACGTTCCTCTTACCAGCTGGGACACTTCAGTTTCGCGTTGCATTCTAAAAACGCCGACCTTTTGTTGACATCGTTATATTGGTATAAATCGCACAAAAAGTTTCCACTAGACCGTAATTTAGCTTCAAAATTGTCAAGGTTCTGTATCAAGCGGTCATCGCAGTTCTCTCATAAGGTAGTCTTTGCCAGCTTATAGAAAACAGGCAAAGATCGCTGATGAATGAATTGAAGAAATTCATGAAATAGCCATACGAGGCTGGTTCCTTGTTTATGTTGCTGAACGTGTCTTATTTTAGAAAACAAACGCTATATATGCTGAGCTGTCAAACGCAATCACCACCTACTGCGCCACGCGTTAAGCTGAACCTTAAATTGAACTGAATACCGTTTTTCAACATTTTTTTTTCCTAAATCCTTGCAAAGGAATTGTGATTTTTATTATACCCGCCGAAAGAAGTACACAGTTTGGCCCAGTCGGTTAAAAGTTTAAAACATACAAACAAAATTGATTAAATAAAAGAACACACTAAATTCAGAAAACTCTATGAAGTCTTTATTTGAGCCGAACTCTCTTCTTAATTGGACCATTGTGTCGCGTGCTGTGTGGCATGTGACACCGTCTTGTTGTAACCACTTGTTAGCCAAGTCCAGCTTTTCCATTTGGGTAAAACTAATTGTACGACAAGGATAAAATCGCAATAGGTCACAAGCAAACAATCACCATATTTGCAGACTAATTTTGCAAAATATATGTTGAAACTACAAAATCAAAACTTAAGACGAGACTATCTGGAGAAAGGTCAGAATTAGAAAGACAAAAAGCGATCAACACACAAAAAAACAACACTGGCGGCTTACTATTCTAAGGGCGGACTTTTTCCCAATTTCGATGCCACAAGCATTCTACTGCAAGAGCGTCGCTACTACAAGCGCTGTACTCTGGAGATGTTGTATATCATTAACATACCAACAAACATTAGGTTTAACTTTAAAACGGACAAGGAGAACTGCGCTTTTTTTTTTTTTAGAGTAAAATATATATTTTATTCGCAATTATTTACCTTAGATCTAATTGTTTACAATTTACTGTTACTTCTAAAAATAACTTATATTGTAGATTATAATAATTTCAATTTTCTAATGCTATTTGTATGTTGAGTTTTCTGTGTGTGTATCTAGAAGTAAGGATTTTAACTTTTAGATTTTTAGCGTGTTACCTAGTATGTTATGCTGTGGTTGTATTTAATAAGTATGTAGTAATTAATTTGTGTTTTGAACTTGCGAGTAGATATATGTATATAATATGTACCTATAGATACGGGTGGGTGATGTGTCGTGGCAGGTAAGTGCTTAATTGTAAAGGTATGTGTTTGTGTATTTACTGGTGGGTAAAAAGGAATAGTGGGTATTGTGGTCTTTTTGCAGCTATATTCTTCTGTTGGTCAGATCGGTTGGGTAGATCCTTTGGAGCCTTCTTCTGGCCCTGATCCCGTTGATCCTTCGCCTTCTAAGTAGTCTTCGAGCCAGATTGTTTGGGTGGCATGCTACCTTATCGAGGTAACGCGCTGCCTGTTTGTTTAAAGTGTCTCCAACCATAGGGACCCCGCAATCACGTTCAATATCCCGAGTGCGTATGTACCACTCAGCACCTGTGATTCGTCTGAGGATTTTGGCTTGGAAAACACGAATTCTGTTCAGGTGGGTTTTTGCCGCAATACCATACACCTGAATGCCGTATCTCCAGATGGGCGCCAGGATAACCTTATAAATAAGGACCTTGTTCTTGAGCGATAGCTTGTTGTTAGCGTTAAGGAGCCAGCCCATTTTTATCGCCTTGGTTCGGAGTTTTGCCACTATCTCAGAAGTATGCTGCTTAAACGTCAACCGCTTGTCTAGGGTCACGCCTAGGTATTTGTGTCCCGCGTTGTGTGGAAGGACTTCTCCGTGAAGGTATACTCCGGGGCTAATATCCCTTCTTAGCGTGTGGGTGACGCAGACGCACTTTTCTGGGTTGATAGAAATGTTCCAACGGCACGCCCAGTTCTCAAACTTCTTGAGGTACTCTTGTAGAGTGTCAGTTGCGGTGTAGATGCACTCGTCTCTTGCCATTATTGCTGTGTCGTCAGCGAAGGTGGCGATTAGTAGGTCCTGTGGGTCTGCGATTGGTACGTTGTGAGCTGTGGGCATGTCTGACGTGAACAGGCTATATAAGGTTGGGCCTAGCACGCTGCCTTGGGGAACTCCTGCTCTAATAATCTTCTTCTGGGATGCAAGGCCATCCTGGAACTCTCTGAACGTCCTGTCAGAGAGGAATGATTTAACCATTAGGAAGAGTTGTGGGTTGAGTATTCCCTTTATTTTGGCAAGCCAGCCATCGTGCCAGACACGGTCGAAAGCCTGTTGGATGTCCAAGTACGCTGCCACAACGTATTCCTTGGCGTGGAATCCTTCCAGGACAAAGTTAACCACTCTGTGTAGTTGTTCAGGTGTACCATGCCTTAGGCGAAAACCAAACTGGAATTTCGGTATTTTACGTTTTACTGCAGGAGTATCTAGTATTCTCCGCAGTAGACACCTTTCTAGCAATTTGCCAAAGGCTGGGAGGAGGCTTATTGGCCTGTACGATTCAAGGTCGTTGGGTGGCTTCCCCGGCTTGTGGAGCATGATGATATTAGCACTTTTCCAAGCGTTAGGGAAGTAGCTGAGGCGGAGTGCTGCATTAAATATGAGTAGGAGGAACAATATTGCCTTATGTGGGAGCAGCTTTATGGTTCTATTATCCATATTGTCTTCTCCCGGGGCTTTGCTGTTTTTTAGTGAGTCAATTTCACCTTTAACCTCCTCGAAGGTGATTGGTGCGGAAGGGAGAGCCATTTGCAGTGGGACCTCCAATGTCTCCTGTACCAATAGCACTCTATTAGCAGAGGCGGTGGCGTAGGGTTGGAATCTATCCTCCAGATTGCAGGCAAATGCTTCAGCACGATCCTGTGGATGCTTGGCCCATAATCCGTCAGGATTCCTGATTGGGAATTTTGGCTGCACTTGCCTTTTAAACCTCCTTGTAAGCCTCCAAAGGGCATACTTGGAGTTTTCATTGGGAGTGGCATCCTCGAGGAGCTTGTCGGTCGACTCCTTCTTGATCGTTGCCAAAATCTTTCTAACCCTATTCGCGATCCTCCTATATATCCGGTCTATAGCAGGATCGTAGGTTCGAATATATTCCCTTCTGAGGCGTTTTTTCAGAGCAATTAATCCCTCTGCAGCTGGAGTTATTACCAGATTTCCACGTGTTGTGTGCAAGTGAGGTGGATTTTCTGGGGCAGCGTTGCTTGCGGCATTTTTGATCTTGCTCAAGAAGATTTCAATGGCATCGTCTACATCCTGTGTTGAAAGGATCTCCATATTTAGGTGAAGGGACTCGCTCAACTCGTCCTGGAACCTTTTTAGGTCTGATCCTGGGAGGATAACCCTGTGTTTGGACGGAGCTGTTTGAGCTGTTTGTGCGCACACAATTTTAGGCACTTACATGATCAGAACAAACATTATGGTCCCGTATCAAGGTATATGTAGGCTTGAAGACGGACCCCGATGAGGGCTCGAAATATATTGGGAAGCAAGTTTTTATTCCTTGGATGGGACAAACAATTGTATATTTAAGTTTTTTATGTACATTAAATTGGATCTTAAAATGGCAATATGAATAAAAGTAGGTCTCAGCATTCCCAAATCTAATATTTTTTTGCAATTAATAATTGTGAAAATGAAAACAATTTATTTTAATAGAGCCTTAAAGATAAAAAATTACTCATACGACACGTTCAACACATAAAAATTCTTAGTTAGTTAGTTAATTTCAATTGCTGACATCTTTTGAAATATCATTGGACAGCATTCTATAATTTTTCCAATTCGATAATGGACACACTGCGTATGATTAATTTACAAAAAATTAAAATCAATATTTTTGAAAATTTTCACTGCTTCTAATCTCTTAAACATTTAAACAAAAATCGAAGTGTAATACAGAACAGAGCCCGAATATTCAAGAACCAAATGTTCTTTTAGGGTTAAGCACACTTTTGTAGTCACTTTTGTCAGTGCTTTTTTTTTCTCTCTCTTTTTTTATGTCTTTTGTTGTTAAACAAGAACCGCAGCATTTGTTCGTGCTCATGTGTGGGGGTGCAAATTAGGGGCGGTTTTTGTCAGCTCAACAATTGGCGCACCCAAAAAGCGAGCCAAAAGGATTGACAGTTATTAAAAATGAAACGAGGCAATTACGTTCTGGTTTTTGTGTTTTTAGCTGGAGCATTTTAACGGCGGTTTGTAGCCTGTAGCTTGTCATTTGCATAACAGCCTGTATGTGTGTGTGTGTGTGCATATGCTGATTGCCAAGACTTCGCTTTATCGTTGGCTTAAAAATTGACAAGGCCAAAACAAAACTGGCAACGCTCTTCTTTCTCCCAAGCTTTTTGCCTTTTAAGCGCCCATAAATCATATATTTTTGCACATGCTTTTTTGTTTCCTCTCTGTTTTCTTTTCAAACTCATTTTTCATGAAGCAACAGCAAATTTTCTGGCGCATTAAGCTCCATCTTTGGCAAATTTCTTTGCCATTTCCTTTGCGCTGCCAAATTGAATTTTATTTTTATTTCGCAAGTAAAATTTTATGTGCAGTCCCCAGCGTGTGCTTTGTCACAATGGAGACGTTGCGCCTGACCAGCCACCACAGTTGGACTGCCAATTAGAGCTGAAAGTGGAGACCACCACGGACTTCCGGCCGATAATGTTAACTGAAAACTTTGCATAATAATGAGCAGTTTATTTTGTTCCATATGTGTGCGCGCGTGGTTTCCGCTTGCAAGACAAAGCCGCTGCCCCCTCCTTACTTGGGGCTACCCACAACAAACGAAACCAGAAATTCACTTGGCAAAAGTTTGCCCCTTCGTTGTGTTGCTTTTGTTGTTGTTTGTTACTTCTTTTATTTGGAGCAAAAATTTCTTGCGTTGTTTTCTGAGCTGCCGCCATCGCAACGTTGCTGCGTCTTTGATCAGATTAGACCGAACAGGAATCTGATTTTTGTGCCCGTTTTGGTCCGGAAAGGCAAAGAAAATAAAAGCAAGTTATATAAAAAGAAAAGGTAATTGTTAAGATTATTATTGAGGGAAAGCGAAAGTTGGTGCGGTACTTAAAAAAGTTTCACTTGTTTTAGTTTTATTTTAAAAAGTAAATTGGCCTACTGTCATCGATGATCGATGTTCGAAATTGAAGCATTAAAGTATCTATTCGCTCAATAAATTTTATTGATAAAACTAGGAAAATGTCTTTGTTGGGGACTCCCTGGTTTTTGCAAGTCAGCCGCATTTTCCATTTGCCGTAGCAGCAGGTAGATGGTGTTTGTATATGTTCTGAGTTCTATGTATCAAGTTATAAGCAGGGCGGAAACCGGAAATCCGACTTTATATTAACTGCGAACTTAAGTGAACCTGTTCCAAACCAAAATGGTCGGTGCTTTCCCATAAAAAGTATAGACAACTGAAGTTGTGATCTATTACCAACCCAATGTGCCATGTAAATTATACCTACCGGTTTCGAGAGTTAATATCGCATCGTAAATTTCTCGTTACTTTGTTAAAAGAACACTCGAAAATCAACTCAATTCTTTCTCAGACGACAAAATTTTCTTAAAATATCCTTTTTGTGGTAGCTTTGCTAAACATCAGCAAAATTTCCATATACTGACATTTTTTCTAAGTTTAAGATCAATTTTTTTTTAATTTTTGGGCGATTATAACTCGATGCCGATTGTCTTAGATATAAAACAATAATTTCTGAGTGTATCATTTATGTTAATCAATCGCTCCTTCCTAAGCCCTTTGGAGAATCTTTACTTGAAGCTAAACGAGCTCAGGGACAAAAGGTCCCATTTTTTGATCGAGTAGTTTATTTAATCTTGAATAATGGGGTAAATCGTTGGGCGAACCAAAGCTTAACCTTAAAATTTCAATCTTTAATCATCGGTTAATTTTGGTTTCAAACGTCGAACTGAATCTCTTAAACAATTTTTTGGGCTTGCAGGACTGGTTCTAAGTGTCGCTAACATAGTAATGAGCTCTGAGTATCGAACACTGAGTTGAGTATTGAGATCTGAGTATCCAGTACTTAGTATTTAGTTTTGAGAATTGAGTATCGAGTATTTGTATCGAGTTAGAGTACTGAGTATCAAGTTTACAGAATCAAGTACTGATAAGCGAGTACTAGTATAGAGTATTGACTTTCGAGTGCTAAATACCGAATACTTTTATCGCGTTTTAAGTTAAAAAATTAAAAATCGAGTACTTAGTATCCAATAATTAGTATTGAGTGCGATTACTGAATATCGAGTTCGGAGTAACAAATACTGAGTATCGAGTATTGACTTACGAGTGCTGAGTACCGAGTACTAGTAGCGAGTTTTGAGTTCTGAGTCTTGTGTACTGAGTATCAAATATTAGTATCGAGTGTAAAATATACAGAAGTGAACATCGAGTTCTAAGTATCTAATACTTACTATTGAGTTCGTGTACTGAGTATTGAATTCTGAGTAAAAAATACTGATTATCGATTACTAATATCGATTATTGAGTATCGAGTATTGGCTTACGAGTGCTAAGTACCGGTATCGAGTACTAGTATCGAGTCTTAAATTCTGAGTATCAAATACAAGTATCGAGCATTAAATATCGAGTACTAAAAATCAAGTATTAAATATCGAGTACTGAGTATCAAGTACCCAATAGTTAGTATTGAGTTCGAGTACTAAGTATAGAGTTCTGAGTAACAAAAAGTGAGTATCGAGTATTGAGTATCGACTATTGACTTAAGAGTGCCGAGTACCGAGTTTTAGTAATGAGATTTGAGATCGGAGCACCAAATCAAAAATCAAAAGTTCGATGAATAAAAAACTATAAGACACTTTAGTTCTTATAAAAGATTTCATATAAATCAAATCACCTTTTACATTTTTTAACTTGCTTTAACTTGAAACCAATTAAAGTAACGAAAGTTCAACATTTCACTCCATCATTTCATTCATCTTTTCCGTATTCCGCTTAAGTGGCTGCCAGCCCAATCTCAGTCAGCCATTTGGGATTACTTTTTTGCACAATTTGTTCATTAGCAGGAGAAAGTATTTTTAGCACAGCTGAGTTTTTGCCTTCGCATTTGGGCCTAATAAGTTGACAGCAGCAGTTAGTCAGCCAGACAGCCTGTCACCCAGTCAACCCTGTGAAAGCTAAAAAATCAAGAAAATTGCGCTAATTTCACCGCCGTTTCTCTAATTAGCACTTTAATTGGCGCTCTAAAACGAGCTTACAGATGCCGAACAGATTTCATTGTCTGGCACATGTTAAATGTTAAATGCTAAATGCAAATGCCTTGTCATAACACAGTTCATAAAATCTACCAACTAATGCGCCTCCAGTACCCAATTGCTGTGTGCTGGCTGCTGCCTGTTGCTGTCGATTTGCCCTGCCAGTATATCCCTGGGTTGCGGACGTTTTGTTTGTGCAAAATGTTACTTTGCGCAAAATTATGCAAATTTGATGTGCGTTTTGTGAGCAAGAGAAATGGTTCTGGTTGCTGCTGCTGCTGTCCTGGCTGTGGCAACGTGTGTGGCATGCGGCTGCTGCACCACAAGCCAAGCCAAGAACTAAGCAAACAGCACAACTAAAACTGCTTCTCGTCCTGGCTAAGTTCCGTGTGTGTGCGAGAGTTTTGTTTTTTTTTCTGCTTTTTTTTGGACATCGTACAAAGTGCAGGGCAAACAGAACAGCTAAAAATAGTTAAAACAAACACAATGCGAAATCCAAACACGTTTTAGCCCTCAGAAGAAAGGAACAAACATTTCAATACCCTTTTCATGTTAAACCTTCTCGTTGTTTTAAGCTGGCAAACTTTTGTTAAATGCAAAAGAAGTGTGGCTACGAGGGAGGGTTAAGGTTTTAGTTTCAAATCAAAAGTAGACGCTTTTTTTAAGGTGCTACGTTTTTGGTGGTGGCGAAGCTTCCTTAGCAGCAAGTGAATTGTGCGAGTGTTTTGCTTGACTCAAATATCAATACTCAATACTAGTAAATACTCCGTACTTGATGCTCAGTACTCAGTACTTAGAACTCAATATTCGATACTTAATACGGTACTGAATACTCAGAACTCAATACTGAGTACTGGATACTTAAAAAGTCAGTACTCGAATTTTATACTGGACACGATTCTCAGAACTCAATACAAAGTACTGAATACTTAGAACTTGATACTCAGTGCTCGATATGTAATACTCGATACTCAGTTCGCGATTTGTAGTACTCGAAACTTGTATTTGATATTCAGTAGGGGAAAATGGGTTGTGAGCCACGCTTATAATGGCAACAAAAAAATTACAACTTATTGTTCATGTCAAGTGTCTCCCTTCTGATTACCTAACTTTTGACAAGCAACCTATCAGTCAACACTTTCTTTAAGTTTATGCACCAGAACTCGATTTAAAAACTTTTTTCTCAATATGAAATGAAACAAGTGAGAAAGTCGGTCAAGCCCGACTATAACAT
The DNA here is from genome assembly GCA_018904275.1 of Lordiphosa clarofinis. Lineage (NCBI taxonomy): Eukaryota > Metazoa > Arthropoda > Insecta > Diptera > Drosophilidae > Lordiphosa > Lordiphosa clarofinis. The sequence continues at coordinate 168,742 of JAEIGQ010000313.1, read as the reverse complement.
ACTCTGTACCTGGAGTAGAAGCTGAATGCAATGCTGGTGCTGCGCTCATCTCAAAGTCTCTCTCTTAATCTCTCTCTCGCTCTCTCTCTCTTTCTAAGATTGTGTGGTGTTAGTTGTGAATGGGTGGGAGGGGGGGGGGGGGAGGGCGATGTACTTTTTTGCTCATAACTTGAGAACCGCTGATCCGATCTTTATCATTCCTTCGGCAAATCGATACATATTGCTAATTACTAACTATCTCTAGAAGGTACGAAACGTCTATCTTTAAAACTGTAGGAGATATAACGTTTTTTCCGAATTGCGGGGGCGGGAGGGGGCGTGGCAAAAATTGAAAATAAACTTGATCTGCCTGCAGCTATAAGAAACATTTGTCCCATACATGTCAAACCTCTATCTCTTACCATCTCCGAGATCTGTTTGTTCATACGGACGGACGGACGGACGGACAGACGGACAGACAGACGGACAGACGGACAGACGGACATGGCTATATCGACTCGGCTGTTGATGCTGATCAAGAATATATATACTTTATATAGTCGGAAATGATTCCTTCTCCCTGTTACATACTTTTGCACAAACTTAATATACTCTATGTACCTTCGGTACAGAGTATAAAAACCCCAAAAATTTGTTTTTTAAAACTAATGATGAGGAAAGTAACATGCATCTTTTAACTAAAATACAAAATTTACCGAACGAAAAAATATAAATTTTTTCAAAGTTATGTTCGAAAAATAAAACTATGATCACAACCCCCCATTCTCCCCCACATAATACTCAGAACTTAAAACTCGATACTAGAAATCTATACTCAGTATATGATACCCAGAACTTGATTCTCAGTACTTGAAATCAATACTAACAACTAGTTTGGCTAAGTATCTACAAGGAGGCCTGCATTAGATACTGGGAAAGATGGCGTCACCACCCTAATGAGGAAGCTCGGCCAATAGCACTGAAAGCCGTTGTGCCCATTAGGCATAGTGGACATAGGAGGAGATATAAGGAAATGCTTCAAAATTGCATCCCTCTTGCTCTAGAAGTTAAGCATCCAGTTCAGCTACCGCAACCAGAACAAGAACCCGCAACGCAACAACCAACTTATCTTGGCTCTTCGCCTATACAGAGGCCTCTAGATTATAGGGAGCAGGTTTTGTATGATAGCAGAGGAAGAGTGGCCAGCAAGACAGCAACGCCAGACCCAGGTGGAACCAATCCTGATTTCAAGCGACTCTGATGAGAGCTCCTTAGTGGACGAGCCTCTACAGAGACCTTTAAATCCTAGGGTGCAAATAATAAGAAGAATAGCGGAGAGACAATGGCTTAGACATCAACGCCAGCAACGACAGACCCAGGTTAGCTCCTTTAATCGTCAGCAAGGCCTAAGGCAGATACAACTCTTTCAATATGATAGCAGAGAGCGAGATGCCATCCAGACCCTGTGCCACGCCCACTAAGACGTATTGTTTTACAGAGAAGACAGATGAATCACTTGAGGTATCCCCCTCAATCAATTTTGCCAAATGATCCGCGCGTCAATGAGGCAACACAAGTGGCTATCATTTATCAAGAGCAGCAGTCAAGCCACATCCTGATCTCAATAGACTCTGATGAGAGTCGCTCCTTGGTGGACGAGCCTGGTTAGCTGTGTAGCAGCTAATTGCTCAACCAACCTTTCCTGTAACTGTCGTAGTTGGCACTGATAATATTCAATTTAAAATATGTAATATTATTTGAATAAACAGTAGGCTCTGCCATACAAAATTGGGTAATCTGTACCAAGGCATACTAAACAAGGTAGGCTAACTCGCTCTCTCAGAACTTCGAATATTTGTTTCAAAGAGAGCGAGAGCGAAAGAGTAATATATTTCAATACAAAGCCTACTAAGCTACTAAGTAAAACACAAAAAATTCGTCCGCGGAGATGCTTTGCCTACAACAGTTGCTTACTGACTGAAATTTAACAAGTTGTCAAGAGAGCTAGAGAGTGAGTGAGCCTACCTAGTTTAGTATGCCTTGATCTGTACGACAACCTGCTCAGAATGTGTTCAGCCCTCGTGCTTAAAGATGTAAAGATTTGTGAACCACATAGATAAACTGGATCTGTAATTGGAGCTGGATGAAGTGGGACCGGAACTGCCACAGCCACTTCCCACTAAACGATGCGTAGAGTCAACTGGGTTATTAGGGAAGTTGACGCTGTATATCCATGATATGTTGTGTGTGGAGGCTCAAGAGGTTGCATGACGTCGTCGCTTGACTGCAAGTTTGTCAGGTTGTTTTGCAGGATCTGGGAATCCATGTGTTATTGAAATGTTCGAGCAACTTTTTGATGTGAAACATCTTTAATTTCGGTACGGACGATTTTAGTAGGGGTAAAATTTGATTTCAGCGTCACGTGACGGTGACGACATTCATATTTTGTGTTGTTGTTTTCTGGAGTTTTGGCACACAGACATAAGAGGATGGGCTGATGGGGGAAGTGAAGAGGTAGGAAAAATGCTGAAAAGAGTCAACTGGGTGTATTCTGGGAAAGACCTGGCTGGGATCTGGTGGTATTTGGGAGAGATTTGGGTGTGATCTTATCTGGGAGGAGTCTGGTAAAGATCCAGGTGGGATCTGGGTGGAATGTGGATGGGATCTGGGCGGGATCTGAGTGGGATCTGGGTGAGATCTGGGTGGGATCTGGATCGGATCTGGGTAGGATCTGGAAGGGATCTGGTTGGAATCAGGTTGGGATATGGAAGGGATCTGGAAGGGGTCTGGTTGAGATCTGGAAGGGATCTGGATAGGATCTAGATGGGATCAGGGCGGGATCTGAAAGGAATCTGGGTGGGATTTGGAAGGGATGTGGGTGGGATCTGGATGGATTCTGGATGGATTCTGGATGAGATCAGGGCGGGATCTGAATGGGATCTGGAAGGGATCTGGATGGAATCTGGAAGGGATCTGAGTGGAATCTGGAAGGGATCAGGGCGGGATTTAAATGGGATCTGGATAAAATCTAAAAAGGGATCTGTGCTTGATCTGGGAGTGATGTCTGGGTAGGATCTGAAAGGGATCTAGGCGGGATCTGGATGGAATCTGAAAGGGATCTGGATGGGATCTGAAAGCGATCTGGGTAGCATCCGGAGTGGGATCTCACCTTGGTGGTATCTTGGGGGTGAAACATCATCATTTATCTATGGATCAGCACAATAAACTTTTTGAAAAAACACTGCAGCAAACTTCTTCTTTCGAAAAAGTGCCCTTGCTGCTTTATATACCATTGAGAGAGCTTGTGATTTGAAAATAAGCTTTTAAACTAAGGATCATGTTTCACATCAAAGACTCGAGAGTGCCAGCGACACTCACACCTTTTTTTTATTTTGTAATCTCGAACACATAGTTGATAGATACACGTGAAGATTTTAACTAAATGTCGCCGAACTGGTTGGACATGTGTTGCCTATATGTCATTGACTGTTGTCGATATTGTGGATTGGACATGTGTGCCTGTGCAAGTGTCAAGATCCGACAGCCACCGGTCTCTTTTGGACAAGGTGGATGGGCATGGACCAAGGGTTCTTGAGTGGCTATTTATGCCTGGCTGAATCTTGAAGCTTTTTGAGCTCTGATATGACGTCTTCATGTATGGATGAATGTTCCTGTTTGCTGCAAATGGTTGATCGTGTGCAGTTGATGTTGAGCTCCGACTATTTCACAAAACGCCGTCAGCATGTTTGTGTAAGTGTATGTATTTCTTGATGAAGCCGTCGGTTGTATTGCAGGCACTTTATTTTTGTGAATTTGCCTAATGTTTTTTGCACATTTCTCTTTTGTTAAGTTGTTGCTGTAGCAATGCGTTTCTACGTATGATTCTGGGCGCCACCGTTTTGGCGGTCAGCCTCGATTTGAAACTAGATTTCGTCTCTAAATCGCAAAATTTTGCGAAATCGGAGCATAAGTATATTCTTATGTGTGAATTTGAAATTAATTTATAGTTATGATAGTTATTTCAGTCCCTCTGTACCCATAACATTTTACAGTGCATGTCTCTCCGATGATTTGACAAACTATTTTTTGAGTTTGTTTTTCACAGTTCATAAAAATGTGCTTAATGCCTAAAGCTATTTTTAAGTCTGCTGTCATTTGAAGATGGTGACATGCGTGATTTTGTGTTCGCAGGGGCTCAGGACAAAACCGACAGCCTCTCATATTCTACTTTGGTCTAACAGAGAGTAATATATTTTTATATAGCCCAGCTGTCACGTTGCCTTGACATTGAGCGCTCCGCCAAATGTTAATGATGTGGCCTTAACTGCACTTGTTGAGCACATTCCCATCCCCATTGCCATCTCCATCTCAGCTGGCCCGCATTTACACTCGGTCTGTGTGTGTGTGTGTGCCTTTGCCTGCTTAAGCCGCAGCAAATCTCTATTGATTATTGCGTTTATGTGTTTGAGTTGGCAGCATAAAGGCGTCTACAACTCATAGCAGGCAGGCAAATGCTCGTACAAATACAACGTGTTGTGCCAGCTGTCTTTGATGGCAGGTAAATCAATATTTTCCAATATAAACGCATGAACGGCAGCATTCTGCTCCTTGGCCAAACAAAAGGAGATGAAAAAGAAAATAAATCGAAGCAACTTTGTTTTCCATTTCCATTTGTTTAGCTTGGAATGGGGTAAAGTGCTTATTGGGTATGCACAAGTGCAATGGAACTGATTTCAAGAAGTCAAAGGCAGTTCCTGGACCCCCGGACACTTTAATCCGCTCATTAGGCAACAGCTGCAGCAGCAAGTGGCAGCTTAAAAGGGTTATTTATATAAATGTTTTGTCATTTGTGCCGCAAAAAGGGATAATGTGAGTTTGCTTGGTGGCCATAAATTAGGATTTTAATGGGCCACGTAGACAGGATGTGCCGTGCCGTACCAGTTTGCAGTTCTTGGCTGCATTTTATGGTTTTTGATATTTACAATTTGGTTTAGGTGCAGCCCGCATAAGTAGGCTATAATTTTTTTCCCTGCTCACACACACACACACAAAGGCAAAGCTGCGGCGCCTTAAGTAAACATTATTAAAATTGCCAACGCCCGTTGCCAGGCAATCCGAAAATAACCAAAGGGGACCCCCAGGCAGTGGAAATTGTCATTCGCATATGAGAAACGTACCCACACACTCACACAATCGCACACATTGAAGTATGTCAGCCAGCCAAGGTTATTATTATTGCTAAGCCAAAGTGGACACACACACATGGCCTTACTACTTGTTGCTTGCGCTTCTTATTATCCTTCCCTCTTCCCTCTCTCTCTCTCTATCTTTGACCCGCTTTGAGTTTATTAGAAAACTGTCAGCAACTCTCAGCTCGCTTCGGCGCACACTTGACATTTATTTATGCAAAAATGTGAAATCATTTGTGAAACTTGCTTTCAGCCACAAGAACGACAACAAAAAAGGGACACCAAAAAGGAATCTACGCCTCGTTGAATAGAGGGGATAACAAACTGAGCACTGACCGCGACATAAAAATGGAAGGGTTCATGAATCAAATTTTTTCTTTCTTTCTTTTCACATGAAAAAATTTCACTCAAAAAGTCTCCTCCACAAATTTAAAGCTGCTCGCATGCGTGTGCGTGCTGCGCTGTGTGCGAGAAAGTACGTGCTAATAACTTATCATTAGGTTATAAACTTTATCTTTTCTGCTTTTGCAGCCACAAACAATTTCGGAACATTTTTAATAGCTTTTGCATACACGTGAGCTGTGCGTATAATTTAACTGCAGTTATTATGCTAATTTGAGATCAGAGCAGTTGGGAATACATAAATATTATCGTATTATAAATATCACGATATAGCCATCACGGTGTGTCCGATAAAATCATAAAAACAATGTAAACAATTAACGCCATTTGTGGTAAATTTATGAACTACACTCTGCAACATACAAAATGACTGTGGCCTCAAATAGAGTTTTTTTCTGAATGCTTAAGAATTAGTGCTTAAATTTTTTTCTTTTTTTTAATGCAAGTCGTTGAGTTAAGGTTACAACAAAATCAATTAACAAAAGCCACGTTCAAGCGAAAATGATTTTTAAAATTTAATAACAGAAAATTGGAAACTAGTTAAACTTAATCGTTTTCAGTTAAATGGAAATCAATATTATTGGCGCATTACCAGGAAAAAGATTCAAATGCATCACTGTAATTCTGTTGTCACTGTCAAAATACTGTTTAGTCGAACAGACACGAGACTGTCATGACAAGGTCGTCACTGTCAAGTCACTGTAAATTCACAGTCAAGTAACTGTCAAGTCACTTTCAAGTTACTATCAAGTCACTGTTTAGTCAAGGCTCTGTTAAGTTACTGTTGTCATATCAAGTCACTGTCAAGTGTCCGCTAAGTCACTGGTATTTTACTGTTAAGTAACTGTCAAGTCACTGATATTTCAATGTTAAGTCACTATTTAGTCACTGTTCAGTAACTTTCAAGTCACTTTTTAGTCAAGTCACTGTTAAGTCAAGTCACGTCAAGTCACGTCAAGTCAAGTCTGTATAAAGTCACGGTTACGTCACTGCTAAGTCACTGTCAAGTCACAGTCAATTCACTATTAAGTCACTGTTTAGTCACCGTTTAGACACTGATTAGTCACTGTAAAGTCTCTGTTTAGTCTATGTCAAGTCACTGTTGACTCAATTCCACTTTCCCCCTCTTTTCACCCACTTGTCCTTCTCTTTCCTCCCTCTTTTCACCCACTTTCACTCCTCTTTTACCCCCCTCCCTTGGGACACTCCGCTAAAACAACAACACATATATGATTGACGTCAGCGTCGAAACATTTTAGTTAATTTCTTAAAGTCTTTTATAACTTTCTCAATATTGTGAGCGGAAAAAGTTATTTTTACTTACAGAATCGCTTGAATTGACAACACTAGTTTACAGAATTTCCGATTCCGGTAGTTAAGGTAGTTCGTCTGCAGTTCATTTCGGTCTTCGCATTGTCTTCTTTGAAGAAAGGATGGAAGCTTGTCTGTAAACTGTCTTTAGTGACGAAGCTATTTCTGGTTGAATGGATATGTGAACAATTTCCGTATTTGGAGTAAAGAGCACCCAGAAACACTGCAAGAATTGTGTGGATTATGGGCCGGTGTCGTTATGGGGCCAAACTTTTTTAAATATTACGATGGCAGGAGCGTTACTGTGAATGGAGAGCGCTATCATGCGATGATTACAAAATGGACTAGGCTGGCATGTGGATTCAACAGGGTGGTGACACATCACGCGAAAAAATGGTCCCATTGGGAGGCGAGTTCGGTGAACAGTTTCTTTCACGTTTGGAACAGGTGAAAACGGAGCACCCAAGAAGCTATAAAACGATAGCATATGTGTTTTTTTTAATTTCTCATTTGTTTATCTTTGACTTCATTCCTGCAGGAAGGAAAGGACATACTCCTACCCATCCTCAGGAAGATCATCACCAGCAGTCTGGCTACTGGGTATATCCCACGTGCCTGGCGCAGAGCAAGGGTAGTCTTTATCCCCAAGGCAGGGAAGAAGGATATAACTAACCCCAAGTCCTTCAGATTCATTAGTTTGACATCGTTTTTACTGAAAGCGATTGAAAAGCTAGTGGACAATAGCATACGAAGTACGCTGTTAAGGGAGGCACCCCTCCAACCAACACAGCACGCGTACAGAGCAGGCCGTTCGACCGACACGGCATTGTATCAACTCGGGAAGATGCTCGAGAAAACAATAGAAGACAAGGAAGTGGCTCTATGCGCCTTCCTAGACATTGAGGGAGCATTCGACAACACATCCCATAGTGCTGTCAAGAATGCCCTGATCAGAAGAGGAATAAACCCTACTGTAGGCAGATGGGTAGACTCACTACTACGATGCAGAGAAGCCTCTGCAGTGGCGGGTGAAGAAACCATCACAGTCACCACAACTAGAGGATGCCCTCAGGGGGGAGTTCTCTCCCCACTGTTGTGGAGCCTACTAGTGGATGAGCTCCTAGAAAAACTCGCCTCCCTGGGCATAACATGCCAAGGATACGCTGATGACATTGTCATCGTTGCGAGAGGAAAATACGAGGAAACCCTATGTGACATAGTCCAGAGGGGTCTGAATGTCACGTCTAATTGGTGCAAGGAGGTTGGGCTCAACCTAAACCCTGCGAAAACCATTATAGTACCATTCACTAGAAAATACAAGCTAAGTAGAATGAGGCCAATACGCTTATCCGGCTGCCTCATTACACCAGAAAAAGAAGTCAAATACCTCGGCGTTGTCTTCGACAACAGGCTGAGGTTTGAAAAGCACTTAGAGTATACACTCAGTAAATGCACTAGAGCACTATTCACATGCAGGAGCATAGCCGGAAAATCGTGGGGCGTGGCACCACACATACTCCGATGGCTATACCTCATGGTTGTGAGACCAATGCTCACTTATGGAGCTGTCGTGTGGGGAGATAGAGCAAACCTCCTCACAGTAAGGACGCAGTTGCAAAAACTGCAAAGGCTAGCATGTATATGCATGACTGGAGCCATGCGTACCTGTCCGACAGCGGCAATCGAGGTTTTGATGGAGCAACACTACTTAGATTAACAACAGAAGGAGTGGGTAGAAACCACATAGTAAGCCTCAGAGACTCTGAAAAGCCGGAAAAGGAAATCCCTTTAATCCTCCAACCCAGAGACGAAATGGTGGCCGAGTATCACTTTGACAGGAATTTCACTGTACACCAAAGTAATAAGAGAGAATGGATCTCACTTGAAGAGACACATAAAATGAAACCACACACAATTATGTGGTACACAGACGGGTCCCTAACACCCCAAGGAACCGGACTTGGGGTAGCAGGGCCAGGAACGAAAATATCCGAACCAATGGGAGAATTCACAAGCATATTTCACGCTGAAGTATGTGCCATCTCCAGTTGTGCAGACCGTAATATGGGGAAGAACTACCATAATAGAGAAATAGCTATCCTCTCCGATAGCCAAGCAGCGCTTAAAGCACTCAGTAGCAATAAGTTCACCTCTAAGCTAGTCTTAGAGACAAAGAACAAATTAGACCAACTAGGCAGCAGGAACAACCTGACTCTACGATGGATACCGGGACACAACAACATCCCCGGAAACGAATTGGCCGACGAACTGGCACGCAAGGGTGCAGCCACCGCAATGGTAGGGCCAGAACCCTACTGCGGCATAGGCCAACACACAATAAAAGAACTTCTAAGAAAGGAAGAGAATACGCTTAGATCAGCCTCCTGGGTAAACACCAGGGGAATGAGACAAGCTAAAGCATTAATAGTGAACCACGACCTCAAAAGGTTCCAAAAGTTAATCCAACAAGGAAAGAATGCCCTCAGAATTCTGACAGGGCTCTACACGGGTCACTGCAGACTGAGGAGCCACATGTACAAGTTGGGAATAACAAACACCCAGCTTTGCAGATACTGTGAAGAGAAGGAGGAGTCCTCTGAGCATATACTAGCACACTGTGATGCCCTAGCGAGGCGCAGACTCAACAGATTTGGGAAACACATTCTAAACCCAAGCAATATCAGTAACTTAGAACCCACAAAAATCCTGACTTTTGTACAGGAGTTAGGGCTGCTAGGGGAGTTGTAAACTCAGTAGGGGGGCACAATAGACCAAAATTGGTCGCGGTGCATCACTTCCCCAACAACAAATAATAAAAAATCTTTGACTTCATTTATATCACTGCAACTCCCTACACTTCCCATTGATTTACCCTACCAAGTATTAACTAAGCCTCTAAAGTAGAGAAAAGGACGTATTCCATAACAGCAGGAAAATACTACTTATTTCTATCGTAAATTCAGCTGACTTTGTCAACTTTTTGGCTGCTGTGGATGCGGCTAAAGTCGTAATTATGAAAGTTGGACAACTGGGCTGTGGTTTGTCAGCCCCCTTGGGGGCATACAACTTGACAATGGAGCGTTCTCCTGGCGACGACTTGAATAATATGCCACAGCAGACTATGTGTGTGTGTGTGTGTGTGTGTGTGTGGGAGGAGGCAGGCTTATTGTGTATTGTGCCCACGCCACTAATGATAGTGTTGGTATAATTTTTAGCTCAGGACATGCTCATTATGTTCTAAGTGGCACAAAAAGTTGGTGGAAAAGTTTTGGTTCTTATTCTGTTGAAAGTTTATTTAAATTAGTAAATTAGAAAATACCCAACAGCTGGCCAAGTGCTTTTGGCTGGACGTTGTCAATGTCAGCCCTTGACATTGTGCCGAAAACAAGAGCATAAATTGGAAGTTTCTTGCTTAAAGCTGAGGTCCAAGTCAAAGAAACTTTTGGCTGCGAAATTATGAGGCACATTCAAATTTGGAAACTGGCAGACAGGCAGACTTCCTGTACGTGCCACATCGCCACTTGGCTGAAGAGCTTACATTTTTTTTGTTCAATCAACAATATAGAGATTGCTACTCATTGTCGTTGTTTTCGTCGTCGCTCGCTCGCCTGTTGTTTGTCTAAGCTCAGTGAAGTGTGCCAAAGATATTTTGGCCCGATATGCGTCCAGGCATTTCGGGTTGAGGCTTTAGAGCACTTGGGCCTTGGATCCTGCTTGTACTTAAATGACTAAATCACTAAACTCGTCTAAAAATATATATAGAGGGAATATGACTAACAGAGCACTTTGCTCTTAATTGAGTCATAAACAGACAGAAATAATCGTATACAGGGCGGAGCATTTTATTTAGAATTTATTTGTTTTCCCTTTGGCCTAATGAGCCGACTGAGTTGCTTGAATTTGCTTCCTGCTAACGGAAGAATTCCGGACGCACATGTGCCTTTGAAAACTCATTATCACAGGAGCCAGGCACAGATGAAAAACGGAGCAATGAAACAGAATAAATATTCTAAAGTCAAGAATTTGGACCTGAAATCAAAAAGAGACCAGAACAGTTACAATTATGCAAATACAAAGTTTTTAAAATTTGACATTTCGTTAAAGGGAAAACTTTGAGGTTATTGTAGCCGCAACGTGCATCCACACGATTGACGTCTTCACCGCAAACAAAGTAGATTTGTAAAAATGTATGTGTTTTGTTTGGCATTGACAGCAAAGAGCCTATTTTATGGTACACTTGGCCTCTGATCTTGAAGGTTTAATTAAATTGCCGCCCATTTACCCTTGTATTGTGCATTATTTATGTTGCTGCGAACGAAATTTATAAACATTTGAAAGTATAAAATAGTTCTACGAATATAGTTCAAAGACAGGTTTGAATGCTAGCCGTCTCAATTTCAGGTAGTTGCACTTTTCCGGATGCGCAACACATCCCGGCGGACAAATTTTTGAATTTGAGATCATGACAATTGGCACCAATTAGGATAAGCGAAATAATCGATATCTGTATCATACTCGAACGCGAGACGAAGCAACGAAGGATATGTAAATGCTCGATGTACTTGTTTTCGTTGTTGGTCAATTCTTGTACATGTGTTCACAGTTTAGTTAGTTGCTCGTGCCTCTAGTGACTGAAAAGAGCAAAGTTGCTACATTCTGACACTTGTAAACTAATTTATTTCATTTAATTGTGGTTCTTTCAGCTCTAGCATTTCGCACGTGTGACCCCACATACGTTCGACGGCCCAAACAGCCACCCCTACTTGTAGTTAACTCAATTAGTCAATAAACGATTGATGAAAAATGATGTTCCGATAACGATAACGATTTTCCAAATAATGAAACACAGAGATACACAGATGAGCAGCCTGCTGCGTCGTCTATTTGAAAGAATCAGCAAGCATTACCCAATAAATGCACAAAAAACTTTTCACTTAAATCAGTCAAGCCGTTTCGAAGGAAAAAGATAGTGCAGCTAACCAAAATCTTTACCTTCCTCGCTTTCCTTTTAAATTAGTGATATTACACTGTCAATTTGTTCAGTTGCCGGCAAGTTTAGCCAATACAAAAATTTACAAGTTTTGCTCAAATTTGGCAGCAAGTTCGGATTTGTTTTCTGAGACCTAAAGTGTGGGACAAGATTAGCGAAAAGTTGCAAATACAGGAAAGCAGAGCGAACTGTCGGTCTTTCCTAATTTTTATTCTATCTGTATGCAATGTAAAATAAAAATCGATATCAACTAAAACATTGATCAAAAGTTAATTTCACCAGTTAGAGTTTAGACAACCTAATCTGTTCGACAAAGATGCTTACCTATGAGGAATATTTCTTGATCCGAGATGTACAGACCTCTTCTCAATTCCATTTCGTGTGTACGTTGAACTCTATATTAACTAGGCTAAATGAAAGATCACATTCATATCTACCATTACCAGTTTCGGTTCGAGTAAAATTAGAATTACCTAAGCAGTTGAAACCAATAGTTCAATGACACATGGATTAAATTCATACAAAAAGGAAGCCTTGATATTGTAACCACAGATTTCCTTGCCACCTTCAATATAAATTTGATAAAGTAAAATGTGCAATTTAAATGATTATACGGAAACTGAAGAGGAATTGCGCAGGAACATAACTGCACTGAATTGTTATCTTATCATTAATTCGATTGAACTACCAGGAGAAACACAGAAATTTTGCAGTGATATAGACATTTATTTAAATTAAATCCTTGCAGAAGGGGCCTGCTCTGTTTAACTCAAATGCTTTTAGGCTATTTTGATCTAATTTAAGATCGAAGAAGTAATTAAAGTAAAAAATTTCAGGCCTTTTCCCTGAAACAACTTTGCTGCTGGGTTTTTCCTCCCACCGTCTTCCCAACCAGTTTCTGTCCACTTCCCGTTTACATCCCACCCACTTACCACCCATTTCCCATTCACTTCCCAACCACTTCCCATCCACATTTCGCAAGTGTGTTGGTGCATTCGCTTGACGGCCCAAATAGTCACCCCTACGTGTTGCTGGCATTGTTTCCATAATACATACATGCTCTGCAAAGGGACATCAAATTACCTAACGATAAAAAATATACATTAAAATCGGTCAAGCCGTTTCGCAAGGATTTGCTAACTAACATGTGACACAAGATTTATATTGCTTTCTACTTTTCAAGTTCCCTTTTTTTGTCACAAAATATTCATAAATTTCCCTGAAAATAACATATTACAAAATTTTTGGCCTTGTTGATAATAATTTATGATTTATAATTTATAAGTTTAAATTCTTGATTTGAACTAAAACTTTGCTCAACATTTGCCTTATGATCTTTATACAAAATGAAATCAATTTTATGGTAATGAATTCCTGTTTTCAATTTCGTTTACTTACGATTGATTTTTGTCAGTTTGCTTGATTTTAATGAAGGAGTTTTTGAGCAGTTCACGCTTGATTGAATATTACACTTGATTTATGCCAGACATTTCAAATTCGACAGCTGTCTAATGCCAGGCTCTCTCTTTATCCAACTTTCATTTCTTTATATAGACCACAAAATATATATTGTAAAAGCCAAAAAACCGAATGCACATCAACGAAACTACCAAGTGAAAACACAACAAGTACGACAAGGATAAGCAGCAGGAGTTGGAGAATGAAGGCGATGATGATGAGAACGACGATGGCAACAAAACGGAAATGAAATCAAATCGCACAGGTAATTTGTTGGCACAATGGCGAGCTGAGAGTGGGCCTTTGTGTGTGTGTGTGTGCATTACAAATGATGGGATTATTGTGCGCAGATGATTAGGTTTGAGTTGCACAATATATAAGCGATGCCTGCGGCATGCCACAGGATCCCAAACGGGAAACGGGAAAGACAGCAATAGCAGCTGCCAAGGCAAATGCGTTTGAGTTATGGCCAAGAGCCAAGGCCAAAACCACAGCAATTATTGCTTTGCCATTGCGGAATGGATCAATTTAAATTGCTGGATTCAATAACAGAATTGCTCCCCCCTCTCCCCTCCTGCAGCTGTTGAGTTGTCTTTGATTAATATATGCGAATTGCCAGGGCCAACACATTCCGGTACAACATCAACAGCAAATTGTTTTTATTTGACTTGTCATAATTTATTTTGATTGATGTTGTAATTTATAACAAAAGCAAGCGTGCGAATGTGCCACACACCAGCTAATAGATGGAACATTTTGATTTACGTTTGCATTTCCATTTCATTAACTGAAAGTCATTTTTTGAATATTTCATTAGTTTGAATAATGATGGGAATTTTTTGCATTTGCAAACATCCAGTCTGACTCTTGACCCTCAAGTATTTGCATGAATAACTGCAATTTATTAAGAAAGAAAAATCATACCACACACACACACACACACACATGCAAAACAATTTACACGCTCCGCACACACGAAAGAAAAAAAACTTACAAAGTCAGCAAACAAAGCGACAGACAGACAGCTTAGACAACTCAGACACATGTGTGATGTGGTGCAATGCTCCGTGCGCAGGATAAGTAACAACAACAACAACAACAACAAGAAATGCAATAATAATCACAATAATGGCAACAGCCAAAGTCTGTCAAGGATGTCACCATCCGTCTCACTGGGGAGTTAGACACAAAATAGAAGTCACGCCAAGGCAAGTGTAACCATGTCATCGGCATCTGCATATTACATACACAAACATAAAGGCATATCAATAGATGAATAGGGTTTTGGGCCAGGCCAAAATATTGCGAAAAAGTTGAACACGATCCACTCATAGCGTTAAATATCATATTTAAGAGACACAACCGAATTTGTAAACATTTTAAGGATCAGTAGAGAGGCCCACGTGAAGAGGCTCAAGCACTGAAATTTTCGATTGCACGCAATGAACTTGTTATGCCGTCTGCTAGTACAACCAGCCTGCGCATGGATTTTGTTGCGAAACAAGTAATTGCTTATGCGTCTGAGTGACGCCAGTTGTGGAAAAATATATCTCGAAGCAATGGGAGCAAGCGCGAACCCACCGCTGATCTTAAAGATCTCTTTAAAATAATTCAGCTCAGATCAGCTCAACAGAGCAGTTAGATCAATCATTCTCAATTCAAGCAGCTCAAAGGGTTCAATGACAAAAACGAATATGAAGTTTTCGAAAGCATGTGGTCAAAGTCGCATGAAAATTTTCGACATTTTCATTTGATTGGTTATTTGGGAGTAGGGAAGTTTGCTGATACGATGATCCAAGTATGATATTGTGGTGTTGACCGAACTGTCCCAAAAATCGCGAATGTTATAGGTTACGACTTTAAGTCTCCAAAGGGACGGGTTTAAAAGTGGTTCAGAGTCAAATCTCAAAAGACTTTAAGATAAGAACTTTAAAATTGGACTGTGGGGTGGACAAAATTGTCATTGTGTTATATAGTACCTAAGAAAGAGGCTTTGACTTATATACAACTTTTAAAACTTTGGCAAACCTCTGAAAAAAATCTTTTATTGGGCAATGTGCTACAAAATCTTTGAGGCGTCAATCAGGAAGAACAAATGAAACTTTTGATGAGCGTGAAAGCGAAAAGAACATCTCCGTGGATTCAGCAACTGAAAACTCTGAGTAGCGACAGGTTCGTCTTAGTACAGCTCTTACTCGAGCTTTCAGTGTCAGAGCAACTGAAGCAACCGAGAGAGAAGAACGTCTCGCCGGGTATTAAGCTAGTTTTATATATGTAACTGTTGATCTGCTCTCGCCCCCCTATCAAATTTGTATGTGGGTTGCTGCATTCGTTCGACGGCCCA
Source organism: Lordiphosa clarofinis (assembly GCA_018904275.1). Classification (NCBI taxonomy): domain Eukaryota; kingdom Metazoa; phylum Arthropoda; class Insecta; order Diptera; family Drosophilidae; genus Lordiphosa; species Lordiphosa clarofinis. The sequence continues at coordinate 153,069 of JAEIGQ010000313.1, read as the reverse complement.
AACAGCCACCCCTACTTGTTACTGGCATTGTTTACCAAAACACAAACACACACACAGATGGGACAAATTAAAACGATTGATGACAAACGATATTCCGATAACGATAACGATTTTAACTATAATGGAACACAAATGAGTAGCCAGATGCGTCGACAATTTAAAAGATTATTCTGCTGAGCGTTACGAAATATAGTCAAAAATTTATTTTACACCAGCCAAAATCCATTGAAATTGGTTAAGCCGTTTCGGAGGAGTTTGTTAACAAATATGTGACACAAGACTTGTACACCCATTGAAAATGGGTAAAAGGGGATCATGAAGTTGTTCAAATGAAATGGGCTCCATAATCGAAACTGTTCCATATGCAACAATAATGAAGTTGAAAGCATTTCACATTTTATAGGAATATGTCCAGTTTTAAAACGAATCCGCCATAGATGTTTTCAAAAACAAATCCTAAGCCATAACGAAATAATAGACGTATTGAATGGAGTAGATGATGAAAATTGGAAAAATTTGATTTTGTTCGTTACTGATGCTCTTAAATATAGAAAACTAATTATAGATGAATTTATGGGCGCTGCGAAATAAGGCCCCAATGAAATAAGGCCCCAAAAAAAAAATGAAATAAGGCCCCAAAAATTTATATGGAAAACAAAAACAACGATTTTTTCTCAAATTTGGGGTGTTATTTCATTTTTTTGGGGCTTTATTTCCTAAATAAAATTTCAAAATGAAATAAGTCCCCAAAAGAAGAAATGAAATAAGGCCCCAAAAATTAGTTTTGCGGTCTTATTTCATTTCGCGGAAATAAGACCCCAATTTTTAATATGATTTTTTTGGGGTCTTATTTCATTTCTTATTTTGGCTGATATATGGAAAAAAAATTCCAATAACGGTTAATTTTCTTATCTGCCTGCGTTTTCTGACTTAGTATTTGATGCATTTTTGTACAGATGTGCAAAAGTACCGTTTTACAATTAGTTGAGTGATAAGCTTTTGCGTATGTTGGTCAGTTTAGTGATTTGCATTGTGTAAAGCAGACGTTCAAGTGCGAGATAAAATTATGAAGTGCGAAAAAATTGTCGCATTACGGCGAACTGGAAATTTGTTCTACGTCAAAGAACAGAAAATGCTGTATTTTGACGAGGTAATTATATTGTCTATTTTAAAAAATCTTAGCGCCGCAGACGAAATTTTTTTTATATGAAAACCTCTTTTTATTATATCAAAAAAATTGTGTCAATCTAAGCGCCGCAGGCGAAAATTTTTTACACAAAAATCGCGCGATTTTTTTGTAAAAAATTTTCATTATTATTTAATTTTATAGGTAGTTTGTTTCACTAAAAATCCAAATAAGAAAATATTTTAAAATTTTATATTAGGTATTTCCAAAAGTTTTTATTTTATTGAATAAAGCAATAAAATGAACAAAAAAAATAGAATTGAAAAATTGGGGTGTTATTTCATTTTTCAAAATGGGGTATTATTTCATTATGAAATAACACCCCAAATTTGGGGCCTTATTTCATTTTATCGTTTGGGGACTTATTTCATTGGGAACTTATTGCCTGCAGCCGAATTTATGTAATCAACTCATTTCCCGACAGACGGCCATGCGGTCAATGTCGTAATCTTTTGTTCAGTGCTTTTTGTAATTTATTGTAAGTTTTAGAGTTAAGTAAAATTATAACGAATAAAAGAATAATCTATCTATCTATCTATCTAAGTTGTGCAAATGTATGTAACAGGGAGAAGGAAACATAGCAGCATTGTGCTTATTGCAGGTAGCTAAGACGTGTGAGGCAGTGTTTTGGGCGTTAGAAGCATCGAAAGCCGTCTCAATCGCTGGGTTGCGACTGAAGTGTGGGACTCCAACCCACTAAACTACCGCCTTCTTCTTCTCGATTCCCGGTGGCACTGCCGTGAGGTATTACTTCACCGGGGGGGAATTGCCCAACGGGCTCATCTTGGTTTATCTCCTATGTGAATAGTTGAGCTGTCTTTCTGCGCTACTCAGGCTTTGGAACACTAGTGTGGCCATATTGCAGACTGCAGACCAATTTTACGTAGATTCTAGCATGATACTCACCAGGTTTTTAGCGGCTGGTGTCCTCCCCACCCGCATGCTTAAATCTTGTCGTTCTTCATCGAACTTCGGACAGACAAAAAATACATGCTCTGCGTCTTGAGTGACCGACTACCCTGTACTGTCTGGGCAGTACTGGTCGTCTTCGTGTTTGTAGCTAGGATTTCAAACATTCGTGTCCCGTAAGAAGTTGCGTCAAGTAGTAGGTCACCTGTTTTTTGGAATCAGCTTGAACGTCCATCGTCCTTTGGTCGATCTCTGCCACCGCTCTTGCCATAATCTACGTGTGGTCTCGCAGATTTCCGCTCTTCGCATTTCAGGATTAATGCTTTCTAAGTCTACAGAAGATAGTTCAGCTGCTTTCTGTGGCTTCAGATCTAGCGGGATCAGTCCAGCCACCATCAGAGCAGCATCGCTGGAGACACACCCTCAACCTCAGCGCACAGACCCGCTGCCCGCAGATAGGTTGGGTACCTCGACGCTGGTGCCCAGACCGATGCTGCGTAGAGGAGGGTGGAGCTAACTACCCCAATAAGCAGTTAACGCCGGGACTGCCCTGGTCCTCCAGTATTGGCCATGATTCTGGACAGAGCTGCTGCCGTGCCGCTGGCTTTCTTGCTGGAAATGATCCCTGAAATTCAGCCTATGATCGATCATCACTATCATCTATACTATCTTGCGGCTACTGATCATCACTGCTTCCGTCTTTTTAGTGGCTAGCGTCAGGCCTTTGTCCTCTAGCCAGTTGCTGACCTTCTGTATCGCTCTGTTACTAATCTGTTCCACATCGCTGAGGTGTTTAGCAACTACATCAGCGAAACCAATTACTGTTGCGCCGACGGGCAATCTGAGCTGGAGTATGCGATTCTACATGACGTTGGGACGAGCACAGATCCTTGTGGGATCCCTCTGGTGACCTGATAGCGCTTCACGCCGTCTATGTCCGTCTCATAGATGAGCACCCTATCGCTGTGAGTCAGTGTGTGTGTTTGCATGTGTGTCTCAATTGTACAGGGTATTTTGAAGTCGGGCCACTTGCCCGCAACGCTCCAACGTGTTATATGAATGGATTTCTAAGTTTATTTCGAGGGCGGGCAAAAATTTCAAATAAATTTTGTCCACATGCAAGTAAAGTCTCTGAGATCAATCGGACAGACGAACCGACGGGCATGGCCTCTGACTTCTAAAATACTTCATTAGCCTTCCATTCCTCCACTTACATTTCTTTTTTTTTCCATTTAAAACTTTTAAAAATTTGTCTAGTTTTATGTTCCTATTTTTAATTGACTTAACTGGAAAACACAACGTCCTTGGCCAGAACGAACGACATTGGAATCACATTAGATGCCATGCAAACGTTCATGACATTGACATTGGTACATGTTCCATGCAAATGGCTAACCTTCAATTGCTTTTGCCACACAATGCTGAATAATTAATAAGCAATATTACGGAGTTAAAAGGCCAAACAATGCCAGTTTAACCTTTAGAGGGGTGTTTTTAATTAACAAAAAATGCATCGAATTTTATATAAATTTTCCAACCATTTTCCGGGGTGGGGATGGGGCTAGGGGGGACCATTATCATTATCGCTGTGTGAGTGGGTTCGAGTCTCAGATTCAAGCGCTTATTATAATTATTTTTTATTGCCCGCAGGCTGAGAGTGCCGCCTTGTGGTTAATTAATTGCGGTCGCTTTGTTATGCGCCGCTGAAATCTCAATGGTCGTGCCATCGCTTAACTGCCATTAAGCCTTTTTCTGTTTTTGTCTTCTTGGGATTTTGGTCAGCAAAGTTTTTTTTTTTTGCATAGATTAAATCAAATAAATCAACGGATGCAGAAAAATGTAGCATTTAATTAATTAAAATTTCTTTTCGTGGAATTTTACGCATAAGCTACCTTACCTCCCCCTCTCGCCGGGGGAAGCCATCAAATGTTCAGCTGGCTGCTGCGCATTTGACAAAGCGTTAATGAGCACTCACTCGCTTAGCTGTTTTATGTCGTACATGCTTGCATACATACATACTTGGGCCGTATATCCCTTATTAAGTTGATTTCGTTTTATTGCTCTGCCTGGTGTATGCGGCGTATGCGTAATGCCCATCCAGTTGGGTAGTAAACAGTGCGTATGCATCATATAAGCATTAAGCAGCGACTTACTTTAATATGCCAGCTGCAGGCAGCACTTTCCAGTTTTTATGTCTCTTTTAAGATAACTGAATCCAACTCAATGATAATGAATTAAATGGCAATTCCTATTACCTTCCACTTAAATTTGCATGTAACTGCGGGAATATAGCAGAAAGTTACCTTTTTGGAGAAAGAGCATTCAACTAAAAGAGAAAGAAACTTGAAAAGAGCGCAGCTGCAGCGCTGCATTCAGCTCCTTTCCCTGGTACAGAGTATGCTTTAATATAGGGACAAACTATCTCACTTGTTTTTTTGGTCTCTAAACTGAAAACAGTGAAATGATATATCGAATTTGCTTCACATTCCACCAAAGTTTTATACAACTGAACAAAAATTGCCATATTTTCCCCACATGTTCCAGTCTAAACTAAATTATCAGCTCTTTGCCCCTAAATATTAGTTTATGGACAAAACTGTCATTTTCGTCTGGCCATTAACAATTATCCACCATGTCCCGCGTGTCCTTTTATGCACTTAGAACACACAAACTAACCGTGGACAGGCCGCATTGTTGCCTAACATTACAATTTTTAATGAACAAGCGACGGTGGCTGGTTGGCTTTTAGTCACTGAAGTGTAAAACTGGTCGGCTTACATGGTGTATACTTGATATGTGCACGCATGAAAGTATGCTACACAAACTTGAAACAAAACGTTTAATTGCCCAGAGCAACAATAGGCGGGTTGTGGGCTGACCCAACAGATTGATGCCTGACGCCGTCAAGTCAAGAGCAGATGTTACCGGAACGACACTCCCAATACCAATGCGAAATTCGAATACCCATTCCCATGCAAAGCACGTACACACTTGAAATGAAATGAAACTACGCCCACCGCAACGTTGCTGTAAATACAAACAAGGACTGGCAAACGTTTAAACCGCCTGGCAAACTCAATTATTCAAATGGGACAATGGGCGGGGAATGCTTTAGCTTGGGCTTGGGCCTAGGCACATGTGCGACACTCGCTTTTGCGGTCGCACGCTGATACTTGCAATTTGACATTTAATCAAAGCCCAAAATAACACCAAAAAAAAACCAAAGCCTTAACCCAAACCAAAAGCCACTCAACTTTACATGCCTTGATCCACATTCAAGTGTCGTTCGTGCGGTTGCCTGTTGCCATCTTAATTGAAATCAAATCAAAGTGTTTGCACTCGCATGAAATGAAATTATATGCTTTTGTTCCGGCTAAAGTCTAATGACTAGCCATTGTTTGACGTTTGGATTTTACAGACAATTTGTGAGTTTGTTTTTCTTTTTTGTGTGCGTTATTGTTTCATAAATTATTTATTAGAAATTTTTATTTACTTGCAACGCACAAGGGAAACATGGTTACACAAAAGCCAAAGCCAAAATTCTCACAGAGAGATAGCCATCAGCAAATTCGTATTGTAATAACTGGGTTAAGCTTCAATTGGGGTCAACTGATTGGGAAATCTCAAATGTGAAAGGACTTTAGCAATAAACTAAGTTTGGTATTAAGTGTTCTGTGAGTCCGGTAGAAAGGTGGCTTGGCAATAACGTCGCCTATCATTGGAACATTAAGTTTCTCAAATTTTTGTTAACCGATTGGTCAACAGCTCTTATTTACCCGTCTTAAACTGCAAGCTATTAAATCTTCAAGCTAAAATTTGTCCAATTTCGACCTTTTGATCTTCACCTCCTGTATACCCGTCTACAAATACTACTCTGTTCTCTATCTATCACATAAACTAACAACAATCAGAGTAAAGGGTCTAGCCCGATAAGGGAAGGGGTGCGGCCTAAAGTCTGGGATTTTGAAATACCGCATATAATTGGATAGATAACTTCAAACCAAACTGATCTGGCCCAATGTTAGGTCATTTTGGTGCCATGTCCTTGAGATAGCGTCAAAAATCCTTTTTTTATAAGCTTTTCTTTAAATATAAATATCTCGGGAACCAGAGTACCTAGAGACATGAAATAAATTGCCAGTGAAAGAGAAATGATCAAAGTTTTCGAAAATTGGTTTTTGCAGTTCGCGTTGGACCGTCACCTTAAAACTTTTCCTGGTATTTCCCCCAACCTTAGAGCCTAATTATCAAAAAGTTTGAAAAAAATCGAAGATACGCTTCCTTATGAAATATTCAACAATATATATTCGCTTATTTTTATATCAACGTAAATGATATTCGGGACAGAAGAAAACTCATTTATGCAAGCCATTTACCATTTGTACCACAAATGTCTTCGTTCTTGACATATGCGGTTCGTTTTATGGTAAAGAAAACGATGCTTCGATTATGAAAAAAATTCTTGCCAACACTAATTTAATAAGGCTTTTGCGACCTAATGATATATTCGTTGTGGATAGGTCTTTTCGCGATGTCGTTGGTTAGACAGAAGGAAAAGGCTTTAGAGTTCTGATGCCAGCATTTAAAGAGAAAAACGCTCAACTGGACACCGAAGAAGCAAATGATTCTCGAAAAATCACCAAAATAAGGTGGGTTGTCGAAGCCGTTCATGGATCAATTGCTAAAAAATATAAACTTCTTCATCACAACCTGGACAACAAATATCTCAACAAAGTTGGTGATCTATGCAGAATCGCTGGGTATCTCAACAACAAGTTTGGACAGAGGTTGAACTCAGATAAAGAATTAGGAAGCAGAATACTTTCTCATTTTAAAAATCGTATGATGGCTCCGAGTACTTTGTCTGAAGAAGTTGAGCAAGAGCGTTACAACCGAAGAAGAAGTTTATTAAGTCCATTGAATACATCATCGTTTTTGTAATTTCCAAGACTCACGGAAGACGAGCTAAAGGTATTATATTCTGGATCTTACCAACTCTCGCTAGCAGTCTCATACCTAGCAAAAATCCTGAATGAGGACAAGACGATTGATGCTTCATTCGTTAAAATGAGTCCCTCAATAATAAAATTCGACGTTCGCTCGAGGCATATTAACAGCAATCCTATCTACGGCGATTTTATTCCAAACAATAATAGCATAGATGGCGTACAACGTTATTGCTGTAGTTGTCCCAACGGAAAGAGGACTGCTGGCTGTTGTTCTCATGCTGCAAGTGTGATTTATTACAAGATACTAATCACTCATTATCCGTCCAGCAGCAATTTAATCAAGAATTTTTGAGGCGGATGAAGCGAATGTTGTAATAGAATGTTGTAATAGAAAAGATTTTTTTCAAACTTTTTGATAATTGGGTCTAAGGTTGGGGGAAATACCAGGAAAAGTTTTAAGGTGGCGGTCCAACGCGAACTGCCAAAACCATCACATTCAAGTTTTCTTTTAATTATAGCAAAAAATGCTTTCAGTGTATGTCAAAATTTTTTCGAAATTTTCGAAAACTTTGATCAATTCTCTTTCACTGGCAATTTATGTCATGTCTCTAGGTACTCTGGTTTCCGAGATATTTCTACTTAAAGAAAAGCTTATAAAAAAAGGATTTTTGACGCTATCTCAAGGACATGGCACCAAAATGACCCAACATTGGGCCAGATCAGTTTGGTTTGAAGTTATTTATCCAATTATAAACGAAATTTCTCAATCCCAGACTTTAGGCCGCACCCCTTCCCTTATCAGGCTAGACCCTTTAAGGTTTATCTAACACATATCAGCTTTCTAGCAGAAGAGAAATCAGCCCTAAGTTAATTTGAAATATATTACAAAGAAAACTAAAAAAATGGAGTTGGATGGTGGATTGAAACAACTTTCCCTGACATGTTCCTTTTAATGATAACTTTATTCAAATCTTGAACGCGAAATCCATTCGTATGGTCCAATTTGATCGTAGCTTGATGTTCGACAAAGACTTTTGACTGTACTTCAGCACACAGTAAAAAGTCCAACGGTGTGAGATCACATGATCTGGACGGCCAGTTGACAGGTTCGGAACGGGAGGGCTTCAACTTTAGGTAACAAAAAGACATTTATCATGGCTCTCCTGCCTTATTCTTAAAGAAATACAGACCAAACAGTGCATTTTTGTGGATGTAACGGTGGTTCGAAAGACTCTTCGTGTTGGTTATCAGCCCAAATGTGACAATTATTTTTTTTGACGTACCCATTTAGCCAGAAATGTGCCTTGTCACTGATCAAAAATTGGTGCGAAAACAGCGGATCTTCATTAAGCTGTTGCAAAACTCATTAACTGACTGTGACTGGTGTGAGTCTGTCCATGATGATTTGTCAAACAAACCTCAACAAAATAAGTTGTCTCTCCTGAAACGACTGCTAGTTCGAGGTACTCTTCTAGATGGTTCTCTTCAAGGATGTTATGGCGTTCCTGCTTCCTATTTAGAAAACCCAAATTGAAATGGAGGAATTCATCCAAGGCAGGTTATCTGCTCAGCAGGCACCTCTTAACAATTTGATGACTTACAACTCATCCATGCGTTGTAGATCATGACGATCTGGGTCTTCTTTTTCTAAGGATGTATCCCAGTTGCAGCACTGAGTTGTGGATCAAGACTAGGATGAGTATGATTTTGTCGATCCGTTCTTCTCCAGGAACCTATTTAAACTTGAGCTCATTTATCTTTGCTTTCACGTCCGTAAAAGTGAATGAAGAAACTGTTAGCTCGAGCTTAAATTGTATGCAGGTGAGGTTCTTAACTCCTCAGAAAAGCCTCGTGAGGAACCAAACCCCTAACTTTCAAACGGACTGTGTTTAAAAAATGTTTTTCTTTCTTGACATATTAAAGCATTTATTCGAAGCGGTGCAGTTGCTTACACCAGTTGTTATCAGTCGTCAGTGGCTTTTGTTAAGTCCTCTTAAGCTCCAAACACACACACACACAGACACTTGACTGCTTCTGCTTGTGCCCTTGTAGCATTCGAATCACAATGCTTTGTGCAGCTTATCGGCCATTGACTGCAGCTGAGTACAAGCTTTTCCCCCAGCTGACTCAGTTTTGCTGGTTTTTGGCATTGGTATTATTAAATCAAATGATCCTCAAAAGCAATTCAATTGTTGAGCAGGCAAAACTGAAATGGAACGAGTATTTGGCATTTACAATTCCCATTTGGAAGTTGGCAAGTTGGCAAAATGAAATTCTTGACTTGGTAAATGAGTTGGGCAAAACTAAAAAATGCAAAATTAGTTGCCGCTTAAAACTGTCAGCAAGCCATCAGCAACAGGGCATGGCTCAGCATTGCATTCCTTTTGGGACTGCAACGAAAATGTAAGGCAAAGTGTTACAAGTGTCCCAGGACGTGCTTTCGACAAGCTTAGCGAGCAGCAGGCAAAGGATGTGCTCATAAATTGTTGTTGCATGAAATCACATGAACACACACACACACACGCACACACACAAAGGGGCAGCTCTCCTCTGGCAAAGTTCCAGCCAAACTTGGTCTGCTGTTGTTGGCACATAGTTAATTAGCGCGAAATTGGGGAAACCGCCCTCCTGCTCCCTGAGCAGTGCCTAAGGCATGTTTGCCCTCATCCTCTGTGCATGCTAATGAAACTGATCAGATTGCCATTAGCGTTAAAGGTCAAAGTGTGTGGCAATAAGATTTATCAATGTCAAATCGAAGTAAAAGGAAACTTAACTATTGCATCAGTATGTTGAGCAATTTATTGTGGCAACGTGTCAAAGTGAATTGTTATTCCGGTACATGTGTGTGCGCAAAAAAAAGCACGAATCCTGCTCAAATTGCAGTTGAGAAATCGCAGTGCAGTTCATAAATAAAGTGGACAGCAGTCGGGCGGCAGGCAAAGGCAAAGTGCAACCTCATGAATAGCATGAATGAAGCGTTGACAACAAAGCCAAACGATGGGAAAGGGGCGGGGAGGGAGGGTGGAAGGGGCATGTTATTGTGTGGCTTGTTAGCACACGGTATGCTGTTGCGTAGGAAGGACTTTAACTCGAAAACAAGAGAAGATGAATGTTCCAGCTCGAATTGTGTATTTGCGGTGGGCGAACAAAATATATATATGTCTATAGTATATACACGAGGCGAGGAGAGAGACAGCGAGATAACGAGGCAACGAAAGCTGAGATACTCGCCAATTGTGGGGTCTCATTAGATACAAATTGATGAACTAAAAGACGAAGAGAATTTTATTTGGTTGCTTCGTATTTGCTGACATAAGCTTTATTTAAGATTTCTTAGCTATATGAGTTATCATTTTCAGTGTGAACGGACTGCCAGATGACTGACATAAAAATCAGACAACAAAATGTTAACTGAAACTTGAAATCAATAGCACAGTTCTTTGGGATGTTCCACATTTAATTCGAGTATTTAAAAATAATGAATGAAAACTACTAACCACACTTCAAATTATTTCGCATTTTATCCTTACAAACCGAGTCTCAAGTCAATTGGATGAAAAATAGTTATTTACCATGAAGAGTTTTCCTGGAATTTTCACGCCTGGGGGGCGGAATTTCCGTCATTGGAAAATGATGCTTCAAATTAATTCGTATTCGTTTTCTTGCATGCAGAATTTTCTGCGCATTTTCACTCGCGGGGATCAGATTTTCCAACATTGGAAAATCACATTTTTCTATTTCACAATTGAAACCGAGCTTCAAGCCAATCGAATGATAAATAGTTTTCTTCTCGCAAAATTTTCCGGCAGTCGAGACAAATTTTCCGACATTGGAAAGTCGCATTTCAAATTAATTCCGAATTTTAAGCCAATCGGATGAAAAATATTTTTTTTATTTTGAATTTTCCGACCTTTGGGTAAAATTTTCCAACATCAGAAAATCACATTTCAAACTCTTTCGCAATCGGAAGAAAAATAGCAGGCAAAAAAAAGTTATCCTCGAGCAAAGGCGAGAAATGTGAATGTGTATCTCATTCTCGTTGTCTTTCTTGAAGAGCGAACAAGTGAAAATTTTTCTTTAAAAAAGAAAGTGCGCGCTTAAGTTTATTAAATGTCACCAGCAATAGTGTTAGGAAAAAATTAAGAAAGCAGATTATATACGACTGTCAACATCAATTGCAAGGAAATTTGCTGCGGACAAGACATGACATTCGCCACTGCCATTTGTCGTAAATAACAATGCTTTCTTGCAGTTTAAAGTCAACTATTTATATTCTATTGCGGAGACTTTCACTCTGATATTAACTAAGGGAGAGGACTTTGTATTTCCTTTTAAAGCAGGGAAAATGCTTATTTAATTTAATTTAAATTTTTTTATAATAAAATAATAAAAACCAGAGCACTCACAAAATAAATGTTTAAAACGCTATATTTCTTCACTTACAATACGTGTTTTCTAACCGTAGTTACAAAGCTTGTGGAAAGCTTGATGCGTTTTATAAATTACACAGCAGCGTTTTGCTTATAGTAGAGTAGTAGTAGTAGTAGAAGTTCTTCTTTATTAATAGAAGATTAAATATATATAGGCATGGCATTTTGCCGTTAGCCTTAAATTTAAGTTTTACATTTCACATTTTTTTAATAAGCGAGAGCTACCTTCCCCGCTCGTCGTGAGATAGTAGATCTTTCACTCCTCAGGATGGAGTCCCGGGCTCCACCAATTAATAAACAAAACAAGGAAAAAAATATAACAGAATTCTCTTTTAAAATGCTTCCTGCAGGATTCTTGCCCTGTATTTGTGAGCATCCAACAGGTATTTTGCTAACAGTCTCCAAGATTGCCCGTTTAGGACTGTTACAAGCTCTTTCAGTGTAAGGTATGCCTTGCCCCAAGAGCGGATCCTCAGTTCCTTCAAGATTGGACAGACTGCTATGAAGTGAGTCACATCTTCGCGTGCTCTCATGTTGCAAAGGCTGCACAGCTCATTTTCAACACGTCTGTGCGGTGAGAAGTTAAGCGCCAGTACCTCTGTTCTTGCTCTGCAAATATAAGAAATGGTTAAATTGACATATTCTTCCCTAAAGTAATTGTTTTCCCCAAGGTCGTAACTTAAACGCTTGTACATCTGTCGAGAAGTGCTTTCGCGGGCTCGCCTGACATATTCCTCACGCGTTCCCTCGTAGATCGAAGCCAGTAGTGTGGATTGACTCTCTTTCCAGGTGTTAGGGTCGGCTAGGTCTAGATTCACTTCGTATTCAGAGGCCAGTTCTGTCCATTTTTTGAAGCATTGCGAAGACGACGCTATCAGTGCAGACGCTACCATATTCGGGTACCTGTCAGTTGACAAAGACATGATTTTGTTCATGTATTTGAAATGCGCTTGTAGTGTGTGAAGGGACATCTCAGGTAGGACTGTCTCCAAATGTATCGCATATGTTGGCGTATTGTTTGGGAGATAAAATAGTTGTTTCAGAAAGAATCTTAACAATTTTTCGGCATCGTCGTATGACTCCCATCCCCAGACTTCGGCAGCATAGCACATAATTGTTCTCGCCGTTGCCTGAAACATTTTGTACTTTGTACTTGCGCTTACATTTTTCTTCTTCATTAAGGCTTTCCATGTGCTGTTTAGTGCTCTTTTGGACTCACTTAGTTTTAACTTAATGTGCTGTTTAAATGACACGTTTGAAGATAACGTCACTCCAAGGTATTTGAACAGTTTTACCGTTTCTAGTTCTATATTGCCCAGTGTCCATTTCTCATCTCGTGCCAACCTCCCTCGGCCATCTCGAATTATCATTGTTTTTGACTTTTCCGTGTTGATTTCCAGCCCCCATTTTAGGCAGTATCTTAGCACTTCATTGATCATCTCCTGTAGCATCTTTGGTGTTTCAGCGAGGATGACCATGTCGTCCGCGTACATCAGGATTTTAAATATATTCCCACCAAATTGCGCTCCTCCATGGAGTCGTTTTGCTTATATTTGAACGCTTACAAAACGTGTATTTTCCAGGAACCGTAACGATTATGAGTTCTATTATAAAAATCTATTTTTAATGATTAATTTTTGATTTTTATTATATTCCTCTAAAAATAATGATTAAACTTGATTATTATATATAAAACTCAGGAAATAATAATTATTTTTTGAGTAATATTAATAAAAATCAAAAATTATTATTTCCTGAGTTTAATTTTTTTGATCAAAAATATTTCTCAAACAGCGATTACGGCTAGCGCATAAGGAATTTTATTAAGTTTGATGGATTTACCTAGTAAGGGGAACAAATTGAAAAAGATCTACACTCAAGATTTCAATAATAAAGGTCTCGTTATGCTTGCACAAAACTTTTAAAAACTTGAACACAACACACCAGAAAGGAGGCTAGTTGATCGTTCAGCTATTTAATTTAATTTAATTCAATCATCAGCGGTCTTTGCCTGTTCTGCAGTCAACCAATAGCTACCTCTCCATGCCAGCGCTGTTAAAAGCGTTTGGAAATTCCAACGCGTTTGTATGAATGTGTGTCCCCAAATGGCGTTACAATTTCTTTTAAGTCAATTAAGTGCAGAGTTGCATTAACACCGGGGTTTTTATTGCTTTAAATGAAACTATTTCCGCCCAACGCTTACACACAAGTGTGTGTTTTAACGATCTTACGATAATTAAACCTTGAATTTTATGCCGTCTCGAGGTCTCGTTATGCTTGCACATGATTTACCATGTCTTTCTGTTGGTTTTGAAAAGCTGGGATCCGACTTGCTTTATAGCCTTGTTAATTTCAAAACAGATTAATTCTCAAAACCCTTCCAAGTTTACACAAAAGTAGGCTCCATTTAACACAAGTATTAACGCGAGCCGCCAAAACGATTTAAATTCAAGTGAAGTTTCTTAACTAAAGTGCGCTATTTTGTAAATTTCCTTGATTAAAGTTGGATTTCATTTGATTTACAGTTTCGATGTAAAGGCAATTCCTTTTAACCTACTTACCGGAGCTTAGTCGGTGGTATACAGGTCAGTTTATCGTCTGGGTCTGGCCTCGGTACCCTTTCCGGCTGCTCTATGGCCATAGCACTTTTGCATGCAACGCGACACATTATTTCCGCCTTATAAACTTTTGCCGCTCGACTCAACTTTTCAGCGCCATGTCAATGTGCGTGTGAGTGTGTGTGTGTGTGAGTTAGGGAAATCCAAACACTGTTGATGCTTATCGTGGGCGAAATTTATGGAGCCAACTTAAGTAGGGTGTAAGCCAGTTTGGGCCATTATACGAGTACTTTAAATGCTGCGTGCAATGACTAATTATAATTTTCTGCTTCTTCTTTTCATGTTTCGACGAGCAGCTGCAACAGTCGGCCCAATAAAACAGGAAAACCAGTTGTGAATTATGGCCAAAGTTAATTAAAAGCAAAACGTGAATTGGCTTCAGAACAACAACATCATGTAGTATGAAAATATATATATGCGCTCAACCCTTATGTCAAAGCCTATTTACATGGCCAAATGAAAAATGGCCCTCAAATTGAAGGCCAACAAATGGCCCACAACAACTGCAGCAGCCACAACCAGCAGGGAAATGACTTAAAGCCGCTTACAAACATAAAGGCAAAAGCAAAATAATAAAAAGAAAATCAACAAAAGGCAACACGGCGTATGCGTGATTAATTGCACTTTAAACACAAACAGAGAGTGAGAGAAAAAAAAACTGTCAAAATGTTGCCAACAAATGTGATGACATTCATGAAGAAGGTAAGCTGGTCTGACACTTCGATTTTAAATTAATAAATGGAGATAAATCACAGAGTCCTTGCCTCCTCGTTCTGGCAATTTATGCCTTAATTCATTTTCATTTTCATTTTGCGCACTTCTGATTTTTAATTACGCGTCGCTGAAAATTTAATGAGCAATTCGAATTGAAAAGAAATGCAATCAAAACAACTGAAATTCAATTCAACTGCATACATTAACACGGACGACACCTGTAAGCCGCCGCCCCCCTTCCCCCACACAAACAGGGATCAGTCGAGGGGGGAGGGGGGAAAAACCAACAAAAGCAAACAAAACTTTTTAATTAAAAACTTCTTTAAATGTTTAAAAAAAAAAATGTCATAAGAACACGACAAAAACACACACACGCGCAGAATCAAAGGCCGTTCAATTGCGTTGTCACAACACTTGCCCCGGATTATGTCCAACAACTTAAAAAAAGAGGAATTTAATTATAAGAGGGCAGTTTAATAGGTTGGTGACTTTTTGAACCATTTGTTCTTGGTTTAAACCTTTTCCAAACCTACCTGTAACAGAAATCGGCTTAAATCAAGATTTGTCAAGTCTTATCAAACTAGCAAGGTTAAGTCAGTTCGAGGTCTACAAACACACAAAACCTCAAGGAAGGTTGGTCTGCCGTACTGCTTTTTTATGATTCTCCCAATTCAATCATCAGCAGACTTTGCCTGTCCTCTGCATGTCAACGAGGGCCTTCTCAAGCCTGCATTAATATAAACGCTTGGGAATTCCCAAGGCAGGCAAATACCCTACACCAACAGACCTCTCCAAATTTACAGAAGCCTTCGTGTGTGTGTATGTCCCCAAATGGCCTTACTGTATTAGTAAGAGGTGTTTCCGCCCCACTGCTAATGCAGTGACCAATTATGTTGATACAAATCACAAAATGCTCAAAAGTGTGTTACATTGGCAAACAGTCTGTACGGTAAAAAATAGAGTCTGATACTTTGACTCCTCTAAGGGCCGTTTTTTCTTCTTCCAGATAGCTGCTATGTGTCAGACAAGCTCACAATTTACTCTGCCATTTGTTAGTTTATGCGACAGATAGCTCTATGTAGAGGGTGTGGAATCGGCCCTATGTGTAGCAAAGGTGGTTAACAAGATTTGGTTACGAAAAAAAGTTTAAATTGTGGAAAACATATTTTTTTGAAACTTGATACCAGAAACTCGATTTGTAAACAAAGTCTTCTTCTAGTTTCAATCCCGTGTGGGACATGGGGCACAGAGAACTGCAAAACGTATCAAAAACGTATACGCATACGTATTGCTTCAAATGCTTCAATGCTTCAATGCGTATCATGTCAAAAAACGTATGCGTACTTCAATACGTATTTTTAAAAAAATACGTATACGTATACTTCATAATGCGTATGCTTATTTGTACTACGTTTACACATACGTCAAAAGTACGTACACTACTTATTTAAATTTGAGCCATACGCACACTACGCTTAAAATCTGTGCGTATACGCAAAACAAATGCGTATACGCACTTTTTTTCAGGATTCTCAAAGTGTACCAAAAAGTATCGTACTTATGTTTGGTACACAAAAATTAGTAGAGTACACGGAGTGTAAAACGAATTTAGTTACAGACTTTGTGATAGGCGAGATAATTAAACCATTTACAGTGACTGAAGACTTATTAAATCGCCAAAAAAAAACCAATGAGGATAAAAATAGTAATTATGAAAAACGTTATTGCCAACCAAGTAAAAAATTATGTCAGGATCAATGCATACTTAGGCGCCATTCGCAGGTAAGGGATCTCAATGGTAATAAAACCGCGAAATGCTTAAGAAATTGATTTTATGGACCACAAACTATCTCACATAACTGCATTGCCCTGTCTATAACAATACCAAACCGCGATTAATACATACCAAGGATGACCAAAGGTAAAGAACATAGCCAAGATTTAAAAAACTGTTTCAAACCACTGTCTGTTACTGCCAAATCATTATATCGCGGAAAAATACCAAGGAGGATCAAAAAATCTAATAATGCCAAACAAACTTTACTTTGGAGATAGTGAAAAATCATGTCAGGATCAATGCATAGGCCCAATATGCAGTTAAGAGGTCTCCATGGTAACAAAACCGCGAAATGCTTAAGAAACTGCTTTTCAAAGCCACAAATGATCACACATAACTACATTGCCCTATCTATGACAATACTGAACCGCGATAAATACCACGGATGACCGAGGGTAGAGAATAGAGCCAAGATCTTAAAAACTTTTTCAAACCACTGTCTAATACTGACAAATCGTTAAATCGCGGAAAAATACCAAAGAGGATTAAAAAATGTAATAATGCCAAACAAACATAACCATTGAATAAATAATCACTCATTACAATTGGAACTATTTTTGAATAACGCTTATGCCATACATCTGGTAGGATTTTATACAAATTTACTTGAGAAAATTGTGGATAACGGTCATCCATGGTTCGCGTGGTTCACCATCTTCACCATCTATTCGCCCGTATTCGTTATAAAAATCTAATGTCATAATAAATGTTTGCAAATTTGGCGATCTTGAACCACTTGATCTTCACCTCCTTACTAGTCTATTTACTCGTTAATTAAATAAGTATCAAATTTTGCGAATTTCGCAATATTTTTGGATTGGGTGGCCTACAACCCATATTTACCCATCGACAGTTGCCAATTACTTATTATTCATAAAAATCTATACTTATAAAATGTTTGCAAATTTCGCGGTTTTTTAGACCGATTTGCCATTCGACAATTGCCAACTACTAAATTTTTTAGAAAATTTAAACTTTAAACGCGCGACTTTATTTTATATTTAGAAGAAGATTAATAGCTATGATAATAAAATTTTAACGAGATTACTGTTCACGGAAAAACCGAGAATTAGTTCTGGCTAAAACTAACTCAAAACATGATAAACTAGCTAACTAAGTATTCCGCTAAGTAAAAAAAAACCAAATGTAACGAAGACACTTAGATTTTCCATAGAAATTACAAAGTACGCATAAATGAAGCACAAATGAAGCATAAATGAAGCAAAATGAAAATGCCTACTGCTCAGTTAAAATACGTATATAATGCGTACTTTTTCAAATGCTTCAGCGTACGTATACGTATTTCAACTTTTGCGTATACGTAGTACGCATACTCAGTTTTTTTGAAATGCGTAGTGTGCGTATGCGTAGCCTACTATTTCTAATGCGTATGCGTACATATGCGTACTTAAAAAAATACGTAGTACGCACGTAGTACGCATTAATGACTACGCATTGCAGTTCTCTAATGGGGCATCAGCCACTCCTCTTTTCCAACGAACTCTGATATAGGCCGTCGCTTTGAGCTCGCTCTCCTTTGAGCTTTCCGCTTCTTTACCGACAGTCCTCATTCAAGTTTCTTTTGGTCCGACCGAATCCGTTAAGCAGGTTCCACTCCGCCTTCCTAGCAATATAGTCCTCTCTATTCAAAGTGGTCCTCAACCGAAAACCAAAGAATCACTTCGGTTTGGTTTGTAATAAGAAATCGCCAGAAATTATAGTTCAAGATATGTTTTTTAAACTCAATCCATATTGCTATTTCGACAAGGAAGTAAAACCGAAAGCTAAGCTCCCACCGGTAGCTTATGTAAGATTCGCTTTGTGGACCAATTCTCATTTGCACTAAAATATTCTCCCTTTTTTGAGAACGCAAAAACTCAAAATGTGTTGATATTGTTCCATTATTGAGAACATGACTTGACCTAATAATGTTGGCAGATTCCTCACATTTGGGTGGAAAAGGGAACGGGGACTTACCTCTTTCGATTGAAAGTGAAGGGCGGTAAGACTCTTGGATATGCACGCAGCTCTTTTACCTACACCCATATATGCCATAGGAATCAAAATCATCGGTACCTTTTGCACTTAACACATGGAATGACGCGCCAGCCCATTCAGCCTTTGTTTAGTTTTGCAGATTCACATGAGAGAGGTAAAAAGGGAGCCAACTTGCTCTCATTCGCTCTCTCTCTTGTATATCTCTCTGTTGAAAAGCAATTTAATTGAAAGCAACTTTACTTATTCCTGGAACATTTTGTTCTGAGAAATTTTAAGACCTTCAAGTTTTTATTTTAAGTTAAAGGCAACTATTTTCTGAACAGGTTTTTCCCTCTGTGTGGGACCTTCAACAAATCAAGTTGAAGCTTTTGCTTTGTTACGCGTACTTTTAATATTAAAAGATTAGGCCCTTTGAAAATACTTTTTACACGGAAAGAAAACTACATGAAAGTCTTTGGAGCAGAGTTTTTTTTGAGCTAAAATAACCGTTTTTAAGCTAAATATGCAAAACTATTTTAGATATGCACCCCTAACGTATGTAAGAGATCAGAGGTGGGATCAAGGTTTTAAGCTTTATTTTAAAGTCGATCTGCTTTTTGGTAAGGGCAATTAATAGGACTCATCATGCAGGCTGAAGCCTGGGGATCAGCCTGATACACATCCTTGCAAGATGACGCTGAACATAATGCTGCCCAGAAAGCTTAAAGATTCTTGGTATGTGACTGCCTTCGAGTTTGCTGTCAGATCACAAACATTGTCAAAAGCTTTGTGAGAACGAATTTTTTTCATTTGTACATACTTCAAGAACCATTATAATCCAATAGAGTTGAACTTTCTTCATTTCAAGCACACTTAAAGCATTTGTCCTCATCAATATTTCGTTCTTCTTTTAAGAAGGCTTAAAAATTTTCAGATAATCTTATTGGTTCACTTTAAAAGACTTTACCTAAATAACAAGCATTAACTATCAAACCGCCCTCGCACATGAGAAGCCTGGTCTGGCGTTGTAAAACCAAATATAATACACAAAAGATGTGACAAGAACACAAAAAAATCAAAAAGAAAAGGAAACAAATGCCAACCTTAAAAAAAAAACACAACCCAAAGTGTAAATTCTGTATAAAAATTCTTTAGCAAAGTTAATAAAAAGCCAAGTTCAAAATTAAAAGAAAAGCAAGTAAACTGACAACCAAAATACCAGGCAACTAAATGCTAAGGATGAAAAGAGTTTCACAAAAGTTTGATTAGGCCAAATGAAGCACAAAATCAAAGCGCCACCCAACTCAGTATGAACTGATGATGACAGCTTCAAGTCCGGAAACTTTTTCCATTTCGTTTGTCATTTAAATGCCTAACAAGAAGTTGACACATCAAAAGGAATGTGTTCCTGCTGCAGTTTATTTGCACTCATTTTCTTAATAGTTTTCCCGGGGTGTAAAATTCCTCTCACTGCAATTTTGTTTGCGGTTAACGTTTCGCCGCTGTCAGACCACATACACACGTTGTCCAGAAATGTTCGTGCAGTTGTCTGCAGCCTGTTGCCATTTTTTACGGCTCTTTATTATGCATGAGTGCCGTAAACCAACAGCAAGAGCTGCAGCTGGCAAATAAACCAAAGGCGCGTGCCTGCCCCAAAAAAAAAAAAAAAAAGTAGTTTACATTTAAAGAGAAGTGGAAGGAGGCCTTGAATAGGCTAGCTCCCAGAGAGCCGAAACTTTTAGTGGTTAGGAGATTAGGTTAAGGATGCAACAACAAACAAAATGCTATTAAAATTATGAAAAAAATAATTTAATTAAAGTAGCTTAATAGACGAGTCTTTATATATATAATTATATTAATCGTGGTAAAATACATGTAACAATACTTTGCAGCAAGGATTAGGAAAAAAGAATAATAGGAAAATTTTTAACCAAAGGCGGCACTGTAGTTCAAAACGTTGCGCAGTAGGCGGTCATTCCATTTGACAGCTCAGCACATGTTATGTTTTTCCCATTGTTTCAATTGCAACTGTTCGACATTTGCTTTCTTTACTTTTACTATTAAAAGGATTTACCTATTGACTAGAGGTAAAGTGAACATCACTTACAGTTCGATATCACAGTGACACATTTTTGAACTCAAAAAAGTTGATACGGTCGAGACCAAAAAATTCTGAAAGGGTGTGATGGTAGTATAAAAACGCTGCATGGGTTTGGTCTGATTAGCTGCCGTTTTCTTTTTATTGACCTTTGAACTTTTCAGCTTCAGTGTAGGATTAATGATTTCATATCTCGTAAGCTATATTGAATTTTGCTTTTGTGTCTTTAGCAAAGTTGTTGCTCTTGGCTTGGCCTACAAAACATTCCTTAGTAGCAAATCAAAAAAATTAGGCCTGGGTACTTAAAATTACAAAAGATGTCCAAAAAAATCAATTTTTCACAACTTTTTTCAGTTTTTGAACTTTTTCCCGAAATCCGTTACAAATTTGGACAAGTAATGTAGGTAAAAGTTGTTGCTTAGACCAAAATAAACAAACCGTTAGTACGGACACACTTCATTTAAGTACTCTTTGATATAGTAAAAAGACCAAAAGCATGAAAAACTGTCAAAAAAATTCGAAAAAAAACGAATTTTATCGGGTAAAAAGTAAATAAAATAAATTTCTTTAGCTACATTTTTTAAGTTATATTTTTTGACAATTTTATTGATTTAATACAAAACAATCGAAATTTTTGATAGTGTCAGCCAATTTCTACCAAAAACTATACTTTTTCGAGTTTTGGTTGAAATTATTCATCTTTTAGGGTCTTTAACTATATAAAGGACCATTCGAATGAAGTTGGTATGCTCCAACCGATTGTTTACGTTAGTCTATGCTACTTTTTCGTCCTTCATTGCTTGGTCAAATTCGTTATAGTTTTCTAGAAAAAGTTGAAAAACTGTACAAAATGAGGGGAAAACATGATGAATTTACGACATTTTTGCAATTTTGAGTTTAAAGATGTGACTATTTTGACTTGTTACTTAGAAATTTTTTGTAAATTCAGTCAAGAGCAACAACTTCTTTTCAGACGTCAAGGCGAAATTCCAAATAGCTTACGAGATAGGGAGTTACAAGTCCCAATCATATGCTTAAAACTTCAAAGTGCTATAAAAAGAAATCGGCAGCTAACCAGACCAAACCCAGGGAAGGATTTTGTACTACTATCATACCCTTTCAGAATTTTTTGGTCTCGACCGTATCAACTTTTTAGTGTTGCACAGTGTATTCGATATCGAATGGAAGAGAAACATGCTATTGAAAGGAAGTCAGGTCGAATCGGTATGATTGAAATTCGTAAGTGATGGTCTCAAAAGAAGAACGAAGATTGCTACGAGCAAAAACGATTTAGAAGAAGACAAGTTACTGCTCATCAAGTTTACTCTATTCTAAATCTACCAAAATCATGGTATTCTTTAACAAAATTAGCGTAGTCCCGATTTTTTGAGCTCATTTAATGAACGTCATGAGTTTTAGTGCATTGGGAACAATGTACGAATTATCAAATAATTATAATGCTTTGAGATAAGACGTTCAAAAAAACTTCGATATATTGGGCAGTTTTGCAATTGGTCTATAGTTTGAGACATCATTTTTTGAATATCTGGGGCTACGTTCCATTTACTTACAAATTGTCCAAGTGCACGGTACTTCATAGTGAAATCATAGGTAGAGGCTCACAAAGCTCACCAATGCCATTCTTGAGAAAAAACGAAGAAATTCTATCACAATTCTAAGAGTCCTTAAAGTCATTGATTGCTTTAAAAACGTCATCTTCCGATTTGGGA
The DNA here is from genome assembly GCA_018904275.1 of Lordiphosa clarofinis. Classification (NCBI taxonomy): domain Eukaryota; kingdom Metazoa; phylum Arthropoda; class Insecta; order Diptera; family Drosophilidae; genus Lordiphosa; species Lordiphosa clarofinis. The sequence continues at coordinate 130,621 of JAEIGQ010000313.1, read as the reverse complement.
AAGATGCAGACATTAGGAATCAAAGGAATAGTTTCAAGAGTGAATTGGTCGTCCCATACACACTTTGACTTCAATTGTACTCTAACACTCATACTCAATCATACTCTAATTTGATGACAGATTGGTGATGAACGAAATCTTAATCCAACATTCAAGGTAATTTCTTAACATCCTCTGCGGATCTAGATCCTAGGTTCGCTACAATATATTTATACGAAATCTTTTATCACTAAAAAAAATTTTGCTATTCTGCGCTGTTCACTTTTAAATGAAAAAAAGTTTGTGAGTCGGCTTAAGGCGAAGTTAGTCAGGGTCGCGTTAGGTTCGACACGTTAAACCGAACAGCCCATAAGATCCTGGAAATCTGTGCTTATGACTTATAATGATCCTTTGGATGAGATTTGATTGGAATATCCATAAATAAAATAAGGAAATATCGTTTTAGTGAAGATATGATTTGGCAGTCATCCAAGGTTTTATAAAATTTTGCGCTTTCTCCATACAATATGCTTTTGATTATGTCCCAGAAATCACAAAAAACACCCCTGTGAAAGTCGCATTTATTGTTGTACTCGAATTGAACACACTCGTTATCGAGAACCATTGAACGCATTGAACCAAGTTGACTGATTTTAGTCAAGCGATATTGTTGCTATATTACTAGATCAAAAGTTTTTTATCTTCAGTTGTTTGCAATCAGTTATTAAAGGATACTAATAGAATAAAAGACAGCGCGAAATCCGGCCATCAAAGCCGTAAGAGATCGAAATCTACTGCAAGGACAACATCATAAAGCATGACTTGGGATTTAGGACACTTGTTCAGAACAGCATGGAAAAGGCAACACAGGACAAAATCGAAAGCATTGCATCCCCAGTGCACACAGGCGAATTTTGTTTACAGACGAGAAAATTTTTACCACAGAGGAATCGTATGCTGTGTCATCAAAACAAGCGTACGGACTAGTTCCAAAAGTTCAGAGAGGTCATCATACGGCTTATGTAATAGTTTGGTGAGGAGTCGGGTATGATGGGATAAACAAGCTCCATTTTTGTAAAAAAGGAGTCAAAACTTTGGCGAAAGTGTATCAATCCGACGTTTTGCATTTTGTATGTCTTTGGGTTATTCCTTTGCTTCGATCTTAAGATCACACGGGAAGAAATATTCTTTGTTATGTGTACAGTTTCTTTTCGTTCTTTAGTCCTACCACAAACCGACACACCTTGCTAAATTCTTTAAAACAATTTCAATTTGTAATCGATATACGATTTATCTTAACTTGTTCAATTCATTTGATTTTCTTTTTCTCTTTCTATCCGGGCTAAATTTCTCTTGCCCATTCATGCCCCGTCATGGTGCACACGCCAGGTGAATGTGAATGTAAGGCGTTTATTTGATTTTGCAGCAGCTTTTGGGGCGAGCAACAAATTGCCAAGAAATCGTAAAAAGCGGCAAGTAATTTTTGCTTAAGCTACGCCAGAGATTCGGCTCACAAAAATTGCCGTCATTCTGTTTAATACCAAAGAAAGAAAACAACAGCAACTGGCGAGCCTCAGAAAGCATAAGTGCTGTGCGCTGTCAGCATTTTATGAAGTGGAAATTTTCTATTTGCCAAAAGCGGCTACAAAACCGGAACAAACAGCCGCCCACAGTTGTCTATGAAGGACAGACACACACACACACATACACACAGAGAGACTGTTGTCTCGCTCGCACGGCGCAAATTACGCTAAGTGCTTTTGGCTGCAGCGTTTTTCGTTGCCTACCTTTGGGGGACCATCCAGTGTCAGATTATGGTTGCTTTGTGCTCCCGCTTTCCAGCTTGGGCTACATTTTTGATGATGTCATTTGATGTTCCAGCCTGGTTAATATTCATGCGGCGGATGTACGAAATCTTAGCCTGAAATATGGTTAGTTGTTTGTTTACTTCCAAGACACAATTTATGTGCTCAGGTGCCTGGCGCCTGGCGCCTTTTTATCATCACAAACTACTTTGCCGGGGCCTCCCCACACGTTTCGCACGCAATTATTGCCGTGTTAATTTTGTCATTTATAATGATTTTCCCCCTCCTCTTTCTGTAGTGTGTGTGTAGTTTGTGGCCCAGATAGCAGCTTGAAGGTTTAGTGCCCAAAATTATGTGTTTGGCATTCAAGTGGCGGAGACACACAATAATATGCCGAGCCACATGTGCTCCTTTTATGGCCGCAAAAGTGTGCTACATAAAATGCAAGTCAATATTTTGTATGACGGAAGCATCCATCAGTTGGATAGCTCCAAATAAAAGTGCCTGCGACATGAAAGGCCAAGGACTTGATAGGGGAATCAATACTGTAGATTTAAGCAGAGGGGAAAGATATAGAGACTCATACTTGTGTAGAGAACTAGGTAGTTTTTGCAAAAGAAATGCAGGCTCAAAAGTGGTTCAGAGTATTTTTCAAAGCCGGTTTCAAAAGAGTTTAAACCGTCGTCCAGACCTGTCCAAGGTATACTAAACAAGGTAGGCCTACTCACTCTCACGTTCTCTTGACAACTTGTTAAATTTCAGTCAGTAAGCCATGGAGCAAAAATTATTAGAGAGGAACGTTTCTCAGTCGACACCGCTTCTGTCAGAAAATTGTCAGCTGTTCGCTCTCATTTACGCTCTCTAGATACTTTTAGGTCAGCTCTTCGCTCTCTCTGGATACGTTTGGGTAATGTCGTCTCGCTCTTTTCCTACTGGCAGTTTGAAGTATCTTTGGGCACTATAAATATCTTTTTGGGCACTATCCGATGAGGATAAGGAGCCTGCTCCGACAGTCAGTTCACGAGAATCTGAGGTTGAGGTAGACGTAGACCCAACAACAACAACCCTTAGCACCTCAATTAATTAGAGATTGATCAGAAATAGATATTGAGCAGAAATTGATCAGAAATAGAAATTGGTCAGAACCAGCAAAATTGAGAGGCAGCGCAAACGTTCTCTCTAATTCTAATTGCTCCATGAGTAAGCAACTGTTGTAAGCGAAGCATCTCCGCGGACAAATTTTTTGTGTTTTACTAGGTAGCTTAGTAGGCTTTGTATTGAAATATATTACTCTCTCGCTCTCTTTGACACAAATATAAGGAGTTTTGAGAGAGTGAGAGAGCCTACTTTGTTAGGTATACCTTGGACCTGTCTATATCTCATAATAATGCTATGAACATAGCAACAGTTTTTCGGAATAAGATTTGAATTAAAAAAGTGTCAGACTCTGTAGGTGGGAAAACTTTCAATCAGGGGTGCCCATTGCCTATGCGCACTGCGCGCATTTGTTATTGTACACTAGGGAGGACACCAACCACCATGGCACACGATTTGATGTCGCGCACTTGTGTTTAAAGGGAGTATTTTTTCCAACGAAGATATGCATTTTATCCTTTCCATTTTAGCCTGTTTATTTCTTAAAGTGCGACTAGTGTGGCTTACAGGTTGGAGTCAGCATGGTCCACGAGCGGGTCTATAATCAAATATCCGCGTTTTTTTTTGGCTCACTTAAGTCCATGTCCCTTCACTTCAAAAATATCCTGATAGTCCAGAAGTGAACTGTGCAGAATAGTATAAATATATTGTAGCGAACCTAGGATCCTTATCTGGTTGATGATGGTAAGAGTTATCAGCATGGTCTTACATTTTTTCATCATCAAATGTCTCTCCTATTAAACACACAGACAGTGTTCGTGAAATGACCTTAAATTAAAATTTATTACAAACGAGAGCGCAAGTTAAAGTCGGCTCTAACCGACTTCGATATACCCGTTACTCATGAAAAAACATGTTTAACAGTGTTCTTGCGTTCCTTAGGGTGAACATCTGAAAAGTATGCAACACTTATTAAACTCGGCTATTTTTCACATTTTTGCTCATAACTTGAGAACCGCTCATCCGATCCTTATCATTTCTTCGGCAAATGTATTCATTTTGCTAATTACTAACTATCTCTAGAAGGTACAAATCGTCTATCTTTAAAACTGTAGGAGATATCATGTTATTTCCGAATTGCGGGGGCGGGAGGGGGCGTGGCCAAAATTTGGAATAAACTTGATCTGCCTGCAAGTATAAGAAGCATTTGTTCCATACATGTCAAACCTCTATCTCTTACCATCTCTGAGATCTAGGTGTTCATACAGACGGACGGACGGACGGACGGACGGACGGACGGACGGACAGACGGACATGGCTATATCGACTCGGCTGTTGATGCTGATCAAGAATATATATACTTTATATGGTCGGAAATGATTCCTTCTGCCTGTTACATACATTTGCACGACTTTAGTATACCCTTTTTACTCTACGAGTAACGGGTATAAAAATTTCATTCTCCATCAAAAGATCAACATCTTCAGTTTCATCTACCATGCGTTTTGGGTCACTATCGTCAAATTTGTGTGAATCTGATTTTTGCCTTATTTTAAGCTCCAAGTATGTCTGAGATGACCAATTCACTCTCGATTCCAATCCTTCCATTCTTAATGTCGGCTTCACTTTGATGACTCTTGACACAACGTTGCAAAAGGTTTTAAATGCAAAGCTATTAACGAAAGTGTGCAGATTAATGAGTAACTGAAACATCGTGCTACTTTACGAGAATATCAGCTTTTTTGCAGTTGTATTCGTAAATAAGTTGTACACTCAGAGAAAAAACCAAACCAAACCAAGCTTGATATCAAGCAGTTTTGATGTCAAAAGTACGGTTAGACGGAATATTCTTGGATCCAAGTCGAAAATACTAAAATCAAGCAGGAATTATTGAGGCTGAAATTCATATCAAGCATAGGTCTTCTTGGCTGTAAGCATGAAAAGTTTCGACTTCAAGAATAGATGTAGATGATTAAAAGCATGGATCTTCTTAAGCACGAAGGATTTTGATTTCAAGTTAAGATCTTCTTGGTTGCCAGCAAGGTATGCTAAACAAGGTAGGCGCACTCGCTTATATTTGTGTCAAAGAGAGCGAGAGCGTGAGAGTAATATAGATCACTTAAATGGCAGCTATATAAAATAGAATGCTGAAACGAACTAAAGAGGATTAAAATACATATAAAATCATAAGTTGACCCAAGTCGTTTCAAGTTCGAGTTCTGATTTTAGGACTAAAAATACAACCTTTTTTTGCAATGCTAAAATTGATGCCAAGTCCTTACACCTGAGGCGGTTACCAAAAGGTGATTTCCATAACTCGAACAATAATCTCCTCCACCTTTGGCTGTTCCTTTGTTCTCTCATAGCTAGTTAAGTAGCCATAAACATTTACAGCTGCCGCAAATCAAACTTCCATCTCAATGCACTGTTAATATGTATTCTTTTGCTTTTGTTTCGCCCTCTTTCTGGTGCAGATGGTGGCCACCGACGAGCAGAGCAACGAGAGGCAACAGCATGCAACAGACTCTGGTGGCGGGGCCTCGAATACGGGTGCCTTGAACAAGATGAAGGCAACGTTGTCCTCCTCGCTGCTAACGGTAACGGACAAAGGTAAGTGTTTCTGTGTGTGTGTGCGAAAGGTTATCCCTTCTCTAAGTGCAGGCGAAATTATGGCACAACTTTGTGCAAACTTTTCGCTGGCAATGCCAAAAAACCAGATGACGCTTGAAAAGAAAAGAATCCATAAAAACAAACGGTGCGTATACGCAATATGCATAGCAAATTGAATTATCCAGGAGCTGCTCGGTGTTGGACAATGCATTACCATTACCAAGTCATCGGCTTGGCCATTGTTATTGTCACACAAATCCAGAGTCAATAAAAAGTCCGAGCGTTGGCAGCACGGACTTTCGACTCGACATGAAAATATTGTGTTGACTTTTGTGTTATTTTTATGACATTTTAGTTGGAAGCTGCCTGGGATTTTATTGGCGACCGCATCAGATTTATTAGACAGAAGTGAAACGTTATTTGATGATGTTGATTTAGTTGTGTGTCGTAAAATCGTAATGCGAGACAAGTTCCCCCCCGCTGTTTGTGCACACATTTGGCCACTTGTTGTTTGTTGAATTTGTTTCAACTAGGATTTTAAATATTCAAATGAATTTCCCCCGTTTCTATGGCACTTGGCGCCTTCCCATTGTTTCGCTTCTACGGCTGGAAAATGTCAAGCGTAAGTTTAAGGCACGAGGTGCAACTGTGCGTATGAGCAATGCATAAGAACAAAAGCCTTTGCCTTTGTCCTTGCCTCCAGACTGCGACTAATGCACCGCGACTTTTTCACGTGCCACATAAAACTTTTTTTTTTGTGCTGTATTTTCTCAAGGGTAAAATTTATCCTAAAGAAAAGAAATGCCATGACTTTGACAGCCACGTAATTGAAAGAGATGCGAGACGGAAACTTAACATATATTTGCATAAACAAAATTTTAACCCTATTTAGAAAAATTTTGAAAAAGATTTTCAACAAATTCTGGAAAAAAGAGTATAAAGAGAAAATGTGTGAAAAGACAACAAAAAAGTGCCTATTGGCAACACAACCGAGATAAAGTATGTAAATAATGTACACAAGTCCTAAAACACATTACTCTTAAAGTAAAAATTCAAAAATTTTGGATTTCTGTTCAACAGATTTAAGCTTGAAAGTTTGAAAAAAAAAATATATTACTGTGATCAAATGATTTGCCTAATGTAATTAAGCATTCTCGTACATTGATGCACGCAGAAGACTTAACAATTTTTCTGAGCCATAACTCGCCCAACGATTCTGCTTTGCTTCAGATTGATTTGAATTCAATATATTATATATGTGGTGCTCTTACAATTTGTTGCATTTGAACAGAGACAAATGCAAATCTATGACGTTTCATCGTAGAACCCCTTTTCTGATGATGAACGTGTTCAATCTTTCCATGATCTGGGTATTACCCTCGACATAAACTTTCTTTTGGCAGTCACATTGAACTTTCTGTGAATAAAGCCATGGGCTTGCTAGGTTGGTCTAAGGAGTTCAATGATCCTTACACGAGCAAGCTCTTCTTTATAACTCTTGTGAGTCCTATTTTGGAGTTTGGTTTATGTATTTGAAATCCCCAGTCACACGCATCGAATCTGTCCAGAAACAGTTCCTTTTGTTTGCTCTTCGTAACCTGGGTTGGGACCCACAGTTGAGACTTCCTTCTTATATTTCCAGACTTAAGCTTTTAGACTTACCTTCACTTGAGCATAGACCAACTATGTGAGGTATAATGTTTTTAAACAAACTTATAAATGGTAATATAGACGCTGAGTACTTACTCGGGCGTGTGAATTTCAATGTCCCTTCAAGACAAACACGAAACTATATTCCCTTGAGGCTTGCTTTTGCTTCCCCTTTATATGCTTCTAACTGTCCATTTTGCATTCTATGTAGGGATTACAATAGTAGCTCTCCTCTTCTCTGTGGTGACCTTTCCGACAAAGGCTTAAGGTCTTTTATTTTTCACACTCTTATACTTGCATAGCTCATTTAAATCAGAATATTAACATTATTCGAAAAATAAGTGTTTATTAATTTTGCCCAAAAGTTTGCAACGCATAGAAATATTTATTTCTGACCCTATCTATATATCGCTCACTTACTTCAATACTGGCATAACTCAAAATAGTCCATTTTGAGAAAAACACGTTAGAAGTTCTCAATGGATTTTAACTAGAAAAAATGGTTCTTTTCGTTTTCAGTTAATCAAGAAAAGAATTTTAAATTTAGAATGCTTATTAATAAAACTTGAAAGTATGATGTTTTAACTGAAATCCGAAGCATGTTTGTTTCAATATCAACTGCAGGACAACTGAGATATGACATGAAAATAAACCTGCAAAATGATATTGCGACATATTCAAATATCACATGGCAAGTAGAAGAGATAACAATACGAAAATTTTTGCACAAAAAAAACACAATACAGCGAATATTTCTGCATCATTAAGACAAAAATCGTATTTTTTGAGTTATGCCAGTATTGAAGTAAGTGAGCTATATATACACACTAGACTGGCCCTTAAAAATAGATTTCAAAATACCGGGCGGAAAAGGGTTCGTTTTGGTCCCAATATATATGAAAAAAAGTTTGGCAGCGATCGGACTTCATTTAGTGGACGCGCGTTCGCCCTCAAAATCGAAAATTTGAAATGTATGGGAAATGAGGGGGATGAGATTCGAATTTAATTTCTAAAAATTCCAAAAAAATTTTTATGTGTTAATTCTTTTTACATCCTTTTAGGGGAATATCATAGCAACATTTTAAATATAAATGTGTCTTATTTTGCGAGTCAGCCTGACCAGAATCATATCAAAAGGGTCAATTTTTCAAATTTTTTTTTTGGTATTTTTTTCGAAGAATTTTAAATACATATGAGATTTTGATTTTTACTTTTGCCCGGGCGGCAAAACTATCGTTTTGGTCCCAAAAGATATAATAAAAAGTTTGGCTGCGATCGGACTATATTTAGTGGACGCGCTCTCTCCCTAAAAACCAAAAATTTTAAATATGCTACCAACATATGGGATGAGATACGGATTAAATCTGCAAAATTTGAAAAAATTTTTTTTTGTGATTTTGCTCTTTAAATCCTTTAAGGGGAATACCATAGCAACATTTTACATATTTTTGTTGGATATTTCGAGCGTTAACTTGGTCAGAGTCATATCAAATCGGTCAATTTTTCAAAAAAAAAAATTTTTTCTGAGATTAATTTTGGATTTAATCTCTAAAATTTTAAAACTTTTTTTTAAGTGTTATTTCTCTTTAAATACTTTAAGCGAAATATCATAGCAACATTTTGAATATTAATGTAAGATATTTTGAGAATAAATTTGGTAAGAATCATATTTAAAAGCACATTTTTCACATTTTTTTATAATTTTTTTATGTTTTTTTTTTAAGATAAAATAATATATACGAGATATGCTCTAAATATCCGACATTTACATTTAAAATGTTGCTATGATATTCTTCTAAAAGAATACAAAGAGAAATAACACATAAACATTTTCTATTAAAAATTTTAGATATTAAGCCCAAATATTGCGCATATATTTCAAATATTCGATTTTGAGGGCGAGTGCGCTTCCACCAACTGAAGTCCGATCGCTGCCAAACTCTTTATTTTATCTATTGGGATTAAAACGAAACTTCTTCCGCCCAGGCAAGAGAAAAATCATAGTCTCGCATAAATTAATTTATCATTAAAAAAAAACCACCCAAAAATATGAGAAAAATTGGAGTTCTGATATGATTTTGACCAAGTTTTCTCTCGAAAAATCCAACAAAAATATTTAAAATGTTGCTATGATATTCCGCAAAAAGTATTTAAAGAGAATTAACACTTTAAGAAAATGTGAAAATTTTAGAGATTAAATCCGAAATTAATTTCAGAAAAAATTTTTTCTTTTGAAAAATTGGCCGATTTAATATGATTCTGACCAAGTTTACGCTCGAAATATCCAACAAAAATATGTAAAATGTTGCTATGGTATTCCCCTTAAAGGATTTAAAGAGCAAAATCACAAAAAAAAATTTTTTCAAATTTTGCAGATTTAATCCGTATCTCATCCCATATGTTGGTAGCATATTTAAAATTTTTGGTTTTTAGGGAGAGAGCGCGTCCACTAAATATAGTCCGATCGCAGCCAAACTTTTTATTATATCTTTTGGGACCAAAACGATAGTTTTGCCGCCCGGGCAAAAGTAAAAATCAAAATCTCATATGTATTTAAAATTCTTCGAAAAAAATACCAAAAAAAAATTTGAAAAATTGACCCTTTTGATATGATTCTGGCCAGGCTGACTCGCAAAATAAGACACATTTATATTTAAAATGTTGCTATGATATTCCCCTAAAAGGATGTAAAAAGAATTAACACATAAAAATTTTTTTGGAATTTTTAGCAATTAAATTCGAATCTCATCCCCCTCATTTCCCATACATTTCAAATTTTCGATTTTGAGGGCGAACGCGCGTCCACTAAATGAAGTCCGATCGCTGCCAAACTTTTTTTCATATCTATTGGGACCAAAACGAACCCTTTTCCGCCCGGTATTTTGAAATCAAAAAAAAAAAGTTAATATAAGGGCCAGTCTAATACACACCTGATCATATTAATAGGTACACACATCAACTCTGACTTTAAGGTAACAGAAAACAGTTTTATTCATTGTTTCAAACTTTTAATTTGTTCTCATTGGTTCTTAAACTATTTGTTTTTAATAAAATAAACTTAATTGTAACATAGGATAATAATATGACATAAAAGAGATCATTTTGTGTTTCAGATATGTTTTCAGTGTGATCATAATAATAGGTACACTTCATGTGTTGGTAAGAAAAAACATTTTAATTTCCATTTTGTGTTCTTTTTTAGGTAAATTTGTATTTCCTGACTATTTCCACTACTGCTATTCTTTTTGGCATACTTTTAATAAGAGCCTGGCAGGTCTCGACTGGTGTCTCATACCACAGTTTTTAGACACCTTCCCATAATTTTTGTTTATTTGAAAATGAATGCTTTGCCAATTTCTTTTTTAAGTCTCCCCACAAGTTTTCAATGGGGTGAAGGTCGGGGGATTGGCTTGGCCACTTCAGAACGTCAACTTTTTGGTCCTCGAAAAATTTAGATAACAGCCTTGATGTGTGTTTAGGATCATTATCTTGCTGAAATACCCAACGTAATGGCATATTTTTCTCAGCATACGGTACCATAACTGTTTCCAATATGGATTTGTACTCTTCAGCATTCATTTTGTTCGTAGACTGATAAATTAGACCTACGCCGTACCAGGAGAAGCAACCCCATACCATTATATTGCCACCTCCATGTTTGACTGTTTTTTTTTGGAAGCCGTGTATGGATTTCCTTTCCATTAGGGCGTCGAACATTCCTTTCACAGTCATTCCCAAACAAATTAATCTTGGTTTCATCGCTCCATAATATGTTTCTCCATTTTTTCTCCCCGGTGAATCATACCCAGTCTTTGTGGTCCCTTGCAAAAGTTTGCCTCATGGTGACATTTTTTTTGCGCATAAGTGGGACTTTTCTGGCAATTCTTCCTGGTAGGTTGGCATCTTGTAGTCGTCTTCGGATAGTTGGAGCACTAACTGAATTCCCAATTTCGGCTGCAATAGCCTTCGATGACTTAAATGGGTCCTTTTTGCTCAAAGTAGTGGTCAAGGTTTTCTGTTGTTTTTTGTGGCCTTCCACGGGATTCCTGTCTTGGTTTTCTTTCTAATGCATTTTTAACAAAATTATGAGACCAGTTCATTAATTTGGCGATGGCTCGTAAAGATTTGCCTTCTTTTTTCAGACTAAGAACCAATCGAGCTTCTTCTTTAGTACAATGAGAATTTCGACCCATTTTTTCTAAGAAAAATAATTATTTAATCCTCTGTATTGACAGGAGCTATACTTAATTTACCTTTAGTTACCAAAAGATCACTGATTACAAAATAATTCACTTGATAATTCTCGGAGTCGGAATCGGAGACTGTACCTATTATTATGATCAGGCGAAATGTGTGGTGGACTTGCAACTCATAGAAAAGCTTTGATATACGGGGCAGCCCCTCTTTCAACTCTTTGTCATAGTGTGGCCAGACATTGACAACAACAAAAAACCAAAAGTTAAAAAGTTATCAACACTGAAAGTACGAAAAACCATCTATAATTAAAAAATTCCGGTATGTGCCTATTAATATGATCAGGTGTGTAAATCTGTACGCCCGACTGACAGACTGACATATTATCAACGCACAGCCTAAACGGCTTATACTACAGGTTTGAGATTTGGCATAGACCTTCGTTTAGTTACGCAGACGCGCACTGAGGAAGAAAATTTGGAAAATTACACCGGAAAAAGTCGGAAAAGCGTCGGAAAAGTTTGTATGGGAAAAATTTTATTTTTCATCCGATTGACTTCAAACTTGGTTTGTAAGCATAGTACTCGAAATGATTCGACATGTGTTTTCCCGATTTCGGAAAATCCGAAAAACTAAAAAAACTATTTTTCACCTGATAGGCTTGAAACTCGGTTTGTATGGGTAGAATACGAAATTAAGTTTAGAAGTTAGCTTGGCCTTCTCGTTTTTCTTTCATTTTCTTTGGTCTTCCTGGCACACATTTCAAAATTTCATCAAAATCGTGCGGAGCGACGTATGGGTGTTCCTTAATGCGTTAAGCACAAAACGAAGAAATGAAGCTTATGTACTTTGCAATAACCATCTTTCAAATTTTCATGATATCTAAACTTAATAAAATTTTTCGATGATTTTATTCTTCGATCTACACCTTCCATTTTTTCAGTCTACATGAAAATTAATATCGTTAATTTCTGAAACGATTAATCAACACCTCCTATTTTTTTCGCCTATTTACCCGAATTTACAATTTTATCCGTCCATTTATTCTTTATTAACACAACTTCATGACTCATATATGAATTTTTTTGACAGTTCGATCTACAATTTTTATTTGCCCGAATATTTAGCCGACTAAGGGCTGATTTCTGTTCTCCCAGATAGCTGCTATGTGTCAGATAGTCGTCGATTTTACACTGTTATTTGTTAGTTCATGTGACAAATAGCTCTATGTAGAAGGTGTTAAATCGGCCCTTAGGGCCACTATTAGTCTAGGTATCATTAATATGAGTGTCAACTTTCATGTACCATTGTTCAATTGGAATGCCCCTAGCTAGCGTTTACTCGAAAATCGACTCTGAATTCGGAACCGGGCCGCAAACTTAAGGTATTACCAAAAGAAAGTTCACCGCAGCAGCGCAGACTTGCCACTTGGTCGTAACAGTGGCGCCATCTATCAGTTTGGCATCATCAGCAACGGTGCTGTTAGCAACACCAGGTGTAGAGTATATTACATTCTGGCTTGACCGACTTTCTTACCGTTGGTTTTAAATTACTCCAACCAATCATTTTTGCCGATCTTTTGCTGCCTATAAGCACCGGGATTGGGCCAGTTTTTTTGGGCTGTCAAGTTAGCGGCGCCATGAGCTTTCCGACTCCTAGAAACATTTAGAAGTAAGTAAATTTTTAAATTTTTTTTTGAACCGTTCGATCTACACTTTCTATTTACCCGAATATTAAGCTATATTCTCGACATCCTAAACTTATTACAAAATTTTGCAAGGTTCGCGATTTTTTTGGACCAATTGGCCTACACTTCCTATTCTGTATACTGTTCACAATTACATCTTTATTTAATGTAGACCAGGGACCTGCAAAACACACATCCTCACTTTGGCGTTGTGTGTGTGTGCTTAGCCACCCTCATTTAGCACTTCGTTTTTGTTGCAAGAGAGCGCAGCATAAGCACCTTACTGTCGGTGTGTGGACGTCCCGTAGGGTATTGGTTCCGTTCGCAGACTTTACCAAAAGTTGAGTTTTCGATCTAATTTGTTAATCTGTGTTATTATTTCTGATTTCTTATCGCCTACCAAGCTCCTTAGCATCACATAAATTTATAATATACTTTGTTAATTGCCAGTCTATCTCACAGATAGCCCTATTTAGAAGCTGAGAAATCGTTTTTGATAAAATTCTTCTATTCACAAAACAAAATCAAGCTTATTTAATAAATTTTGACTTTTCTCTAAATTTAATTTCATTTTCATTGGAAACTTGTTGCCAATTATTTTCATTGATTTACCTAATCGGATGTTTAGCACATAAATTTGCAATTTCCTCCCGGCAATATTTTCAATTTTCTCCACGCTGTCAGTAAATTTCCGTTCATTTATCTCATTTGTTGCTTATCGTGTGGATAATTAGTCAACAAAATGAATTATTTAATTTGTATGCAGCCAGACCAAGCCCATGTACTGCAGCTCCCTCTCGATTTGGAAGGGGGTCGGCGAATGTAATCAGTGGAAAATCCACAAGTTCTTATACCTTCCTCCCCCCTTTCTTTTCTCGTTTCTCGGTTGCAGTCAATAAAATGTCGCCACGCCCCTCGCTGGTGCCCACGGATGCGGATACCAGCGGTAGCTACGGTTCACCCAGCTATCAACAGCAGCAACAGCAGCAGGACACCGGCAGCAATCTGAACAACAATAACAACAATACGGGCAGCACCGCGGGCTCCGGAGGTGGGCCAGCAGCTGCCAAACAGGAGCCAGGACGTCGGGCTGGTGCTTGTAGGGTGTGCCTAAAGTCCTTCAAGCCGGATGACTACCACAAGACGTGCTTCGAGTGTCAGCAGCGAGTTTGCGAGGACTGCGCCAGCTACAGCAAACTGGACGAGCATGAGGATGCGGTAAGTTGGAGTGGACCGAATGTTTCCAGGCCAACAGGCAATGTGTCGTGTAATTAATCATAAACGGCTTTAAAGGATTGCGAAGCAAACAAATTAGATTAGGGCAAAAGAACGGGGGACATTAATGGGATAAAGGCGAGATTAACATGGATTAAATCACAATTGGCCAGGTGGCTGATAGGATGCAACAGTGTAATCAGTCAAGGACAAGGGCTGGCAACGCCCTGGACATAAAATTTAACGTTTTGTCTGTCAACCTGGCCACTTTGGTTAATTGAAATTGATGTTCATGGGCGTCAACTACACGCACACACACGACCGCGCCAGCGTAATTATGGGTCTGGCTGTATGCCCACGACCACAACCTGGTCTTCCCTGGTGTCATCATTGGCTATGAACTGGACATTTTGAGGTTGCCTAGTTGCGGTGAAGGGAGGAGCTTCATGTACTATGTATGAAATAATCATTTAGGACATAAAACATTGCACACTTATTGGGGCAGCCAAATAGCTGATGATAATGACTAAACTTAGTACTGACTAAATGAAGATTTCTGATTATTACCAAATGAACTTTAATATGGATTTGTGGGGGGGGAGGACGAGGAATGGCATTTAGGATATTATGAAGAGTTAAAGATACAAACGGAAGATGCAAAAATATCTAATGGGGGTGAATATTCTCTAGTGTTTACGAAATGCCCTAAGAAGTGTTCATATAAAGCTCATATAGTTTTTAGTCCGATGGATTCTGCTCTCGAATTCGACAATAGAATTTTCAGTTGACAGATTGAAATAAGCTTGAAAGGCATTTATAAGTTAAATATCTTTATTTTAGTAGTAGATAAATCGTTCTAGTGGTCCTGAGTTCTCAGTATAGAACTTACAACTAGCTTATAAACCTAATTCTGCCCTGAATATCATCCGGCTCGAAGGACCAAAATATACTTAGTTGGCTGGAGACTCAGTAAATTAAAACTGAACTTTAAAAATTTGTTTTCCAACAAATCCACAGCAAAACCTTTGAGGTTTTTAATGTCTGTGACGATTTATGTGACCTCTCGAAACGTTACAGGCGCACAGAATAAAAATAAGCTCAGATCAATTCCCAACGATGTAAGAAGTCGGTCAAGCCCGGATTTTCTCAAACGAAGTACGAAAAGGATTGGATTGAGTTCGGATTTCTCAATGCCTAAATTCCCGAGTGAGACAGGGCAGTGAGTTGAAAACACCTTAACCGAGATCTACTAAAGCGGGCATGTTTCCAAGCACCAGTTTGGGTGCGGCTTTGTAGTGAGTGAAAGGCTCTGTCATCAGCTTCACACCAGTTAACGAATGACAAGCCGCCGCGCTCAGACTTAAGGCAAAATATTTTAATATTAGCCTCATCTGTGCACACGCGCCTACAGAAGATCAGGACGCCTCGACAAAAGACAAACTCTATGAGCGCCTGCTAGGCGACTAGGAGAAGGAGTTTTTGGTTCGACAGTTGGCCGATTTAGCCTTTATAAAACAACCTCTCGTAACAGAGAGAGGCTAATAGGTTTCGCTGCTGGTAGGAACATAGTCATAAGTAGCACAATTCAAAGACGAATACGGGAATCTGGTCACTGACCCGCAAGTGGCACTTGATAAATGGAGAAGTTACTTCTCCAACCTGCTAGGAGGCGATGACGAACATGATGCCGCCTCAATAGATGCAAAGAGATAGACCCGCCAAGCCAACAGGAAGTTTGTTCAGCCATACAAAGGCGAAAGGACAACAAATCAGCCCGCTGAATTGTTCAAGTCTGGAGGTGAGGAATTGGTAAGGTGCATGCACCAACTTCTTCGTCGTATATGGTCTGACGAAAGCATGACCGACGAAATAACGCATGAAAACATACCATTTATTTGTTGAAGCCCTGTCTACCTTTGGTATACCAGCCAAGTAAGTTCGACTTTGCATGATGACGTTGAGAAACGCTCAAAGCTCGGTCAAAATAGAAACGAACCTGTGGGCTTTCGCCAAACCAATTTAATTTAAGTAAGGCGAAGTTAACGGTAGACGAGATTGATAAGGTGCTTTTAAGGGCTCAAGCTGGAGAGGAGGTTCTTAGGAGTACAAAGTTGTAGTCCACCTAGACGTGAAAAAGCCTTTAAAAGCGCTGACTTGACCCGAACCCAAAACGTTTAAGGAGTTTCGCATTATATCAAGGCAATAACTAAATCGTACTTCAGTAATAAAGTTTTTGCATCAAACTTGCAGCCACAACATGTTCGCCCTTGAGTTTAATTCATTCATTTTGGCACTCTTAAATATAATCGTGTTCGCTTGATTCCAATCAGTTCGAGTGTTCTGTTCGTTTGGCTTAATGACGATTGATCTGAGGGAGCAAAAATCACCTTGTTTGAATAAACCAGGGTTCCCCAAGAAGAGAGCGCTAAAACGTGACTGTGTCTCTCTCTTACACACAATGAAGAATGTCTTCGGCAAGCATTCGGCAAGTAAGTTCGTACTCCCGGGGCTAACGCTGGGGAACTCTGGAATAAACTCTGGCACAGACGCGTAAGCTGAAACGTCGGTAGAGAGAGAGAGAGAGAGAGAGCAATAATCTGGAGCTTTGTGCAGAGTTTTGTTTGATCAAACACATAAGTAAGATCAAAAAGCTCTAGCTCGACCGCTTTATGCAATTGCAGTATGAGCTAAATTTATTCAACTCTGAGTTTAGTTATTTTTTGCTCATAAGCAGCGCTGTGTATCTGAAAAGACTCTACCATGATAATAGCGAGGAGAGAGAAAGGTTTCTGACTGAAAGGGTGGAATTAACCAGAATAAAGGGAAGGTGAATAAAAGGTGGAAACATAAGCTTTAATTCGGGTTCGATAGGTCCTTGATGAAAACTTCTAGAGTGTGATTTGTGACTAATCCCATTTGGAATTTTCTGTCATACATGTTGATAGTCCTTCTTAGGTTTGTCAGCCTCTAGTTCCGCGCTTTTCAAAGAGTACCAAAATTAAGCGACACAAACCAGCTCTGACCTACTTCATCGAGTGCTGGCCAGCTACAAAAAAGTTGATTACGCTCCTGGCACAGTCCTCGTCATGCGTTCGGTGTGAAGCAAGTGCTTCAGAATAAGATGAGTAAGATACTCCCCAGCATCCAGAGAAGAGTTCCAAGATGGTTACCCCGGGAAACTAAAGAGGCCACAAATACCGGATAAGCAGAAGTTGTTGTTGCCCTTACATTTTGCAAGTGTGTTGCTACGTCCCAAATAGCCACCCCTACAATTTGCTGACATTGTTTAATTTAACACATTAGAGCTAGGTTAGTTAGGTATTTTTTAGTCAGTTTGGTAATAAAGAATACAGTAGAAGATATTACCCTGTCTCTGTAACATCTTTCATCAAAATAGATTACAGTTCAGACTATTTTGTAAGACTCCAAAGGACATAGTTAATACTCATATATGCGCTAGCTTAGTCCAGGTATCAATCTGTGATCTTCATAAACCAGTTAGAGAATCTTTTGCCGCATCTTGCCTGAACGATTGGGTTCTTCTTGCGTTTACTTTAATTAAAGGCTTAATAATAACAATTTTCTTGTTAATGCACAAATCATATCATGTGTCAACTTGTCTAAAATTTCTATAAAATTAATCTTGCCTTTGGCTGTTAACGGCCTTAGCTAAAGTTTTCTGTTTTTAAAGCTTAAACCAATTTGTGCGGTGGCAGCTTTAAAACAACTTTTCTGTCGATTTCTCGATGGGATCATGAACTGGCGCATCGCCATGGCCTCGCCACACACTATGTAATTACATACAACTCACGCAACTGGGGAGAACAAAAGCAATAAACCAAAGCCCTGCTCCGGCTCCGGCTCCAGCTGCAACTGTTGCGGTTGCCTGTTACACAGCACGGGGCACGAGCATAGAGACACCAGCACTTGGCAGCTTAATTAAAATTGGCGGCAACTTCCGCCCGGGCAGCGGACTGTGCGACACATGAGGTAGCATCAGCATCAGCCAGGTGGAAATGTAACCAGCGAAAGTGGGCAGCAATAGAAACTTTTTATGTTGTTGTTCACAAAAGTAATTAATATTTATTTTCACTCAACCGCAGCAGGTGCAACCCCGCATGGCGGGGTCTTTCCTCAGCTTTTGGCCAGGCAACAAATAAATATTAGCTCACGGCGTTTTTAATTAACGCTGATTTTTCCTCTCTCTCCCCCTCTCTCTTCCGCTGCTTAGAACATGTGGCGCTGCAGCGTTTGTCGACGCAAAATGGCCTCTCGCGTCTGCATACCACAAGATTCAACGGACTCAATGCTGGATGTTCCTGTTTTGGAAGCCTTGCAGCGCCGCCATTCGGATGCCAAACTGGGCAGCAGCACACAGACTTTGGCGCCCAGTAATGGAGCTGCCCTGGCTCCACCTCGCAGTCCAGAGTTGAGACGGCACTCGGATGTTTCACCTGCATCGTTGAAGGAACTGGAAAGGGTAAGTTCGAATTTTGTTGTTGTTGTTGCGGCAAAAGCTAACAAACAGTCAGCAAAAAGCAAACAGAAATTGTGTAAACTCAGTAGATTTCAAAACTAGCTTCGCACTATTTCCCAATTACCGTTTTCGTCTTCGAGTGTAAAAACAAACACTTTTTGTTGAAAGACCACTGCCCGGAGTGCAATCAAGGTGGTTCTTCCACTATGTCGCATCTCTGAATAACTCTTGTTTACTTAAGTCCTGATTAATTCAGCTTAGTCGATAGCAAATTAATATATATTAATTTCTATCATTGGTCATCCATGGTATTTTATCGCGGTTCTCTACAATCGTGGTTAGACATTTATCATTGGGCCTTGGTTTGTGGACTTGAAAAGTAATTTCTTAGGTACCAGAGGGGTTTATCATTAAATAGAACACGCAGCTAAATTCACTGCGTTATACCAGACATGTCCAGGCGTGGCCAAGGCTTGCGCCAAGAGAGCAATCTGCTTTTCACAAGCCTTAACCGTGCCTACCTGTATACGATTCTTGCTGTGCATGGCTTTTTCATATTAAATGCCAATTTCAGCTCATTGACAAATAACAACAACCACTTACAACCCATATCTCCTCACTATACGTAGCTCAATTTATCTTTATGCTAGATAACAGTATTCAGAGACCGTTTATATATGCGAAAAAATTTTGAAACATAGAAGTTTACATTTATTTGCATTTTAAGTACTTATAAATATTATTTGAATCTGGCGCCAAACAAAACTGAGTTTACTTTTAGGGGCAATTATGTGAAAGCAAACATAAATATGTAAGCACACTAAAAAAAAAACTAGATTGTCGATGTGTACTCAAAAAATCGCGCATAACTTCGTCAAACGGTATCCAAATTCATTGGGACAACAACCGTTCGACGGAGAATTAAATGGGCTTTTATTACAAACTTTAAGGAAAAATCGCATAGAATAAAATAGTTAAACCAGTGATGGCCAAAGTACAAATTTCTCAAAAAAAGGTCAAAATGCCAGATCTGTAAGCCGCATTTCTCAGCCATCGCGTAAAATTAGTCAAACCATTGATTATAATGTTTTAGATCCCTCTCGTGGCTATCGGAATCGTAAAGGTTTTGAAAAGTCTGACGGTCCATTCGCGAGTTATATTTATTTAATTGCGGTAAAATAGCAAAAAGCGGTTTTTGGGCCATAACTTCAGATTTTGGGGGTCCCCGAGGAAAACCAACTATGAGGAAATGCTATACGCGACCTGCTCTACAGCGTACGCTATGCCAATACCCAGGTTATTTCGCACTGTAGCACTGTGTATTCTAGTACTTGATAAAATAAAGTGAAATTATTTTTAATCAATGTAAGTTATCAAGTAAGGTTGCGTTTTAGTCCTTGTGAAACCCTTTACTACTCTAAGAGAGATAGAGAGAATACCAGCTACCCCTTCATACAGCAAAATATCGTTCAATTTACATGGTCCTTCGAGCCGTATTTCAACCCATGATTCCCCTGACAAGGTAGTATTACTTTAATCTCACCTCTTCTATATAGAGTTACATAAATCTGTCACATAATCTCGCAAATAACAAAACAAATAGTAACTTCAAGTGACACATAAATCGAAGCTATCTGTATGAATTTCCATCGGCCCTAATGCTTAAATCTAAACTATACAATTTTCATACTCTAAAAACTAGATCTTTCGGATTACCTTTTCTTTGATCCTCAACAACCTGGACAAAGAACTCGTAACAGCTTAATGAGGCAAACTAGTTCGCAGTATTGTGTAAAATTTTTATATTGATATCATTTTTACTTTTCAAGTAAGATGGGAAATAGGCGCTCCTTTATCTTACGAATCGTTTTTATGTTAAGGGGGTATTCCTCATGTGCAAAAATTTTTTTTTTCATTTTTTTTTTTTTTGCATTTTTTTTATAGCTTGGATATTTGAGAATATCGCCCCACAAGGATTTTTTGAAATTCGAAATACTTCAGAAGATATAGCCTTTTTGGTGGAGCAATGTCTTCACAAATACAAGTAATTTTTATATTACTTCAAACTTTAAACGCATTTACTTCGAAACCACGTTTTTCGAGCTGGCGGCCATGATATCTCCAGTTACACTGAACCGATTTTGATAATCAAAACTGAAATCGACGCAGAATTGTCACCATTCTGGTCTGAACCTCAATCATAATTTTAAAAAAAATTTTACTATTTTTTTTTTACACTAAACTACAAAAAAAGGGCCAAAAATAGATTTTTCATATTTTAATGGCCGCCATTTTGTCAAAAAAAAAATCACAAAATTTTTTCGGAGGTTCAGACCAGAATTACATCTATTCTGATTATAGCCCCATTTTCACTTTTCATTTCTGACATCCTGGGGACCTTGAATCATGGCCGCCAGCACCATACCTTTTTTTTTTGGACTCCCACATTGACGGCCGATAACTTTTGGAACAGCCCTCGCATCGCAGTAAATATTTTTTTTTTTTTCACTTTTATCTGTTTGTAACAAAATAAAAAAAACAGATTTGGAAAATCTCTTTGCGTTTTCAAATAAGATTTTTTTTTAAAAAGGTCCAAAAAACAGCCTTGACATGAGGAATACCCCCTTAATCCAAAAGCGTCATATCTCAGTTGTGCTGCAGTAGATACAGCACCACCTAACTTCTCCGCTCGTCACGAGATAGTAGATTTTTCCGATCGCTTCCGATTTCGCTTTCCTGCAGATGTTGGTCGAACATGCTTTGATATTGCCCGTTATATCAGTCAGATATGACCTGGACATAATGATAAAATATGAGTCACATTTTCGCACGCTCTCATTTTAACGCGTCTAACCCTGTTCTTGCTTGGCAAATATAGAAAACTAAATAAACACGTCCAAGATTTTAAGAAATTGTGTTGTTTTATCTTGTAGACAGTTTCAAGTTTATAGTTGGTGAAAACATATAAAATTTTGAGTGGTAAATGCAGTGGCCTGTACAGAATTTAAATTTAATGGACCCAACCAAATGCTGCAAGGTTGCGCATCAAAACTTTTCAATTATAATTCAATTCAAATTGGCTGACTCGCTCTTCCCCCGCTCTCCACTCTGTCCCCCATCCCTCTTCCACCGCTCTCCAATCATTCGCCTCACTAGTCTTACACATGTCTCTCAAAGCAGCTTTCAACCGTCTCAGAGAGCCAAAAGATGCATGTGATACATACACACATATTTCATTTGTGTGAGTCACTCACTCTCATGGCTACCCTGCTGGGAAAGTGTCTAGTTTACAACCAGAAATGTATCGGTCGCTAAGAACTTGTAACTGGTTGCCCTTCCTACCCACATCCATGTTCTAAAGTTATCCATTTTACCCAAGTACATATGTCAGAGGAATGTGGCAATTGTCCCCGGCAGCATCCATTTACAACCAGTTAAATACCACTTGACTCTTGTGTGTTTCTTATGTGGCTGCGCAGTTTAAAGGTATATAGAAATCTGTCGTTCAACGCACTCATTACCAATTCGTTTGCAATTTAATTACAACTATCTAAAATTTGTGTTTTTTTCAAGGCTTGCAGCCGGTCCGAGCCCGAACCCCTTAGAACCGGTTCGGTTCGGGTTTTTTGGGTTCGCCGAACCGGACCATGAACCGAACCCCTAATTATTTTGCGCCCTCGAACCTGAACCCGAACCGGACCACTTTTTCGAAAAATTAGGTTCGGTTCACAAAATCAAGTAGTTTTTCAAACTACTCATACAGAAATTTCTTGTATTCTGACTGCTTTCATTTTAGAAGTTGTTCAATCCTATGTCAGATTTATACTATCGCCGTCGATAATGAAGCGAATATAGTTTGAGCAGAACTTTTCAATGACAACTGCAGAGCTTAAAAGAAATGCCACTATGAAGGATATAATGTAAATGAAGGTTGCTACGTAAAGCAAATGCATTCCTTGATTTGGCCGATGACCAAGTTACCTCAATAGATTCCCTAGAGGACTTTATAACTACGTTGTGCTGTATACACTCTAAAGTAGTTTACACGGGATACACACACACACACACAAAGGCCTTTGTGTATTTGGCGTTTGTTGCTGATGCCGGATTTTGCTACAAGCCTGCCTTTGGGATTCCCACGCGGTTATAGCAATTCTGTCATGAGGTAACTTCTGCTAACACACTAAGGACAGGCAGAGACAGCTGAAGATTGAATTGGTATTCATGAAAAAGCGATATACTGTCAACCAGCCTCCTTTGTGGTGTTATGCGTGTCTTGATTTAGACAAGTTTAAGACAATATCCTAAACTTAAATGACCTAGACCCTGCTTAAAAAAGTTATATATAGTTTAAGATATTTTTAGGGAAGTTCAGTTCGACACTAGTACAGTTTTGTAAGAAACTCTCTACTCACACAATATAAAATCTATTGCTTATAGAAATGTTGAAAAAACTAGTGCTGTGTGGCTCGATGGAACTCTATCTACAAAATGTGCAAACGGAAACTACCTTCTAAAGGTTTTTGCATTCAGAGTTTCTCAAACGAGTTCCATCTAAAATATTTGATTGAACCGTAGTTCCAATTTATAGAACTTCTTTAGAGCTGAACGATTCGCAACCAATTGATTTTTATTAGGCTTGCTTTTCATGTCAAGAAAATGTTCTAAAATCTTCAACAAATCATGGTTTATTACTACGTGATCTCAGTATTCTTAACACAGATTCCCTTCAAGAATACCTGAATAAGTTTAGCAACTGGGCCGCGAAGATTCACCTGACAAGGATTTGAGAGGTCCAGGCAAAAATCCTTAGGCGCATTACGGGAGCTGAATGGTACCTGAGAACCAGGGATATTGAAATTCTCAGTGCCTTTTCAACACTCAAGTTTGATTTTTCTAATCATTAAGCTAGTATAGATGAACAGCTCTTAAAATATATACAGCCATGCTCCCATTTTCACTTTCGTAAATCTTTTGCTATTTCAAACCGGTTTTTAGAGCAAATTTGAAAGCAAAAATGGGAGCATGGTAATGCTAATTAACTTAAACTAAGCAGCTCTCTAACTTTGTCAGTGCTAGCTAATGAATTTAGAACTATTTTTTCTAGTTAATAAAAAATGAGTATTAAGGAATGGAAACTTAGCTTTTATGTTCAAGCGAACCGAGGTTTGAACCAGAACCTTGGGTTCAGGGGTTTCAGGAACCGGTCCGCGAACCGAACCCCAGACTTTACCACGGGTTCGAACCCCCAAACCGAACCTTGTGCAAAATTTTAGAGGTTTGCAGCCTTAATTTTTTTTAAAGCATTCTATTGGAAGCTAATTGGAAGCGACTCACCCGAACTCAGCAATTTTGCTACCAGTTTAATTCTACTCGTATTTCAACTAAACTCTGGAGCAACACTTAAGCCGCACCTTGTTTTGTCAGTGTACGCATAGAAAGCGTAGAGGTAGAAAAACTTTGCGATTACCGTTTGAAAGAGCGTTAAAAATAAGAGAACAAAAATGACAAACATCAACACTCTCAGTGCAAAAATTAACCGTTATGTTTCATTTCACTGCAGTGTACTTTCTCTCGCGCTCTTAGTTGAACAGCTTAGTCCACAATATTGCCTGAGCGCCACAGCTCATTTATACTCACCGTACAAACTTTTCCGCGTCGCTTACACCCAATTTTGTTTCATAGTGCGCCCCTGCTTAACTAAACGAAGGTCTATGCTCAAACTTCAATGTTCAGGATAAGCATTTTTGGCTTTGGGTTGATAATATGTTAGTCAGTCGGGCCTACAGATATATATGTTTAGATGGTTAAAGTGCCATTATCTTAACTTTAAACTGTGTTCTCCATGAGAAGAGGATAGCAATTGGGTAAATGCTTATTTACAGTGTTGCGCGGCAAGGTGTTGTCTTACGTACTTCTCTCAATTGGTGCTTCGTGTCGGTTGGGTCTATATTTACTTTAGGTTCCAAGGCTAGTTCTGCCCATTTTTGAAAGCATTTTGGATGACGACCGTTAAAGTGCACAAGCTAGTCTATTCGTGTATATTCCTTGGTGGGAAAAAATATTTTTTTTAAAAGAAACTTAACAATTGTGCGTCTTCTTTGTATGTTTTCCATGTTGAGACTCACCGTCACTTTTTTCAATGAAGTCAAAGTAATGGATGAATCATCTTAGTCGAGCATAGCTGCAGAATCAAAAGTATTCAGTTTCTCGCTGAACGATGGTTCTAAGAAAAGCACGTTTAGTTGCTAGGCAGATGATAATTGGAGTAGAATGGCAATTCGATACGAATAACGAGCGAGAGGAGTCACAAAAATGTTTCTTAGTATAACTAATTGGTCAATTTCAAACGCTTGCCGACTTCTGCCGAATAACGGCAGCCTTCAGTGCCTCAGTGCAAAATGACTATTAGTTTTGTACTTGTGTTCCAAGCGCAGGTACCTGATCTCGTAATGCATTGTTTAAATATTTTTACATATTTTTTCTTTTCGATTGTAGATTTTTCTTTTCTTTTAATAATTTTCATAATTAAATTAATAAAATTTCATATTAACTTAATAGCAATGTTATGTCAGGACAAGCTATTTCGCAATTGTCTCCAATTTACTCATCAGCAGACTTGTAACTTTTCACACTTCAACTTCCGTTACTACAGACCTGGGCGTATACAGACTTGAGAAGCAAAAACTTTAAGTTAAACATTTTATTAAACCACCAATTTGGAAAGGATATCTCAGACCCGGCTGAACTGCCAATCGAGGCTTGTCTTGTTTCCCTGTCTCCCCGCTGTGCTTATCCTTTATTCCCTATTTGTTTTCCCATTATCCCCGAGAAGAAAAGAGTTGGTTCACTGCTTACATGAAATTACCATTTCCTTTCTTTGATTTTCCAGCAACTGAAGGGCAACAAGACACCCGGCGGTGATGGTGACTGGCGTGGAGGTGGCCGCAGCATGGCGCCCAGTCGCTCCAATAGTCCACCACGCGGCGGCTCTGAGCTGGAGTCTGCTTTTGGAGCGCCACTTTCACGCATGCAATCGCGTCGTGGTTCACGGGTGGCCCGTCAACATAGTTATGATGATGATATGAAAGCGGGCCCGGTGGGTGGCAGCATGGGTGGCGGAGGTCCAGCCTTGGGCTTGGCAGCGGATGGCTCTGGATTGGGCATACCAGCTATGCCGCGCAGGTAAGTGCCAGAGTCAGACAATGGAGCACACGGAGTTAAGCCAAAAAACATTTACACAGAAAATCTGCTTACGATGTGTTTGCTCCTGGACTGATACAGGCCGGTGGCGCAGCAGCGCCCGCCCGTTCACCTGGAGAGGGTGGCATAATGCCACCCGGACAGTTGCCCGGCTCCCGGCGACCCTCATTTCGGGTGCCACATGCCTCGGAGGACATGCAGAATGCAGATGATTCACCTGGGTCGCCGGACAAAGGCAGTCCCGTGCTGACAGTGGACGATGATCGTCGCATGCGACGACGTGGCTCGCAGCTGTAAGTGTCCTTGGGTGGGTAAATCAGAGAGTAATTAGTTTTAATTTGTCCATTTGCCTGCCTAGACCCGACATAGCCATGCTACAGAATCGTGGGGCTCTGCCCACAGTACCGCCCGCTTCCATACCAGCGCCCATGGCCTCTTTTACGGGTCCTAATTTGGAGGATTTGGAGGCACCCCGCAGGCAAACCTCCATGGATGGCGAGGCCATACGTATTGTTATACACGATGTGGATTCGGGACCGATTTGTGCATCAAAGCGTCGCATCATTTTACGCCGGGATCCCACCGACAAGGCGCATCGCAGTAAGTGAGCTTTAGGCTAATGTCCTGGCAACGGAAATGGGCCAAGTAAATGGGACTCATTACAACGTTTGGTTATGCTAATTCGACATACACCACCAACGTTTCCTGTCTGTGGACGCCTAATTCCCCAAACAAAGTGCACGACGAGATGGCCACATAAGGGATAATGTGGTTTGGGTCCCTCTGGGCCTTAATGAAACCCAAAGCGGAAGCAAACTGGTAGCAGATTAAGCAACTGAGCGGATTCCATCGACAGCCAGCACAAAGCAACCCAGCAATCCTCTCCTCTATCCTACCCGTATATGTATGAAAGGACATTTTAGCTGAACGGCATTGTTGAGCCAAGTTGGCCAATGCCATGGCCATGTGCCGCCTCCGCCACCGCCTCCTCCTCCTGCTGCCGTTGACTCTTTTGTGTGTGCGCTTGCTTGTATTTTAATTACATGCATTTTTGTTGCATACCTCTAGGGGCACGGACAGCCAAATGCATTTTTAATTATCAGCAAATGAACCAAGCACCACACAAAACCAATACCAAACAAAACGTGCAGGAATCCCGGGCACTAGAATTCAAATTCCAAAACAAAAATTCTGGCAAAAAATAGTCCAACAGAAAGTTTACTGCTGCTGGCTTGCTCTTGGGTCATCAGGAATAATGCGCATCCACGAGGGTTGCCCTTTCCACTTTTTTAATCTCTCAGACATTGACAGATTCTTGCTAATAAATCACAAAATTACAGATCAGACCTTAACTTCGGAATGAAATGCGTTCTGAAACTTCTTATTCTTATGAAATTTTACAATAACTGAATGCTCTCTTCTGTCATATTTGGCAGGACAAAATTTTTTTGATATAAAAGATCAGGCTTCGTAGTATAAGCTCGTTTTGCTGTCCTCCGCAGACATGTGCTGCATAGCAGATTATGTATTTGACATACGTGCTAACGTTCTTTCCCTGCGTTAAGGTCGACCATGTTCTCTTAAAAGCTACTCGAGTGTGTTTGAGCTTTTCTTGGAGGTGGATCCCAGGTACCAACTCTAAGGGATCTCTAGCTAAGATTCAACTTAGCAGAACCATTCGGTCTTAAAAAACCGCTCTTGATTTTATCCTGTTTCGATTTTGAATTTTGTAAGACCAATTCGCTCTTGGCAATTATTACTTTGAGTAAGAATCGTTCTTAAACACGAAATTGACCATTCCCAAATAAAAAAAATAGAAATAAAATTCTTGATTTAAGAAAAATAAGTTTTAATTTAAAATCATTTCGTTCTTCAATTAAAAATTGAGCGTTAGAAACTCCAAAAAATAATTTCAAGAATTTCGCTCTTGGAATCGAGATAAATTCGTTCTCAATTTGGTTCTTAGAGGCAATGAGAGAGAGAGGGGAAGCAAACTAAGATTGAATAGCGTTGGACGGGCTCTCACTGCTATGTGTCAGTGATAGCTCACAATTTATTCTGCTCTTTGCAAGGTTATGTGACATACGGCGCTATGAGAAACATTAAATGAGAATTCGGCCCTTAAACATTTTGTTCATAGGTGGATGTTTGGAGGCTTCATAAAATCATATTCGAGCTTGGATCTGGTGTCGACTGCGAAACCGTTCAGTCTACATATATCAGGCCTGTTCCCGTTTTTGAATCCGATTGATTGTGTAAGTTTGCTATCAAGAGGATCGAATGATCCTCTAGTCCTGTCGGTTTTTAGAAGTAAGAACATTTAACAATTCCGATTCCGCATGATTTGATCGAACCCGAAAACGGGAACAAGCCTGTATATTTATGTTTGATAAAGATCGACTGTACAACTGCTTCAAGAACTATCCGGTTTGATTTTATGTGGGATTTGCCTATCTGCTGCAAATCGGGAGAGCCCATTGCAATAACTTTTTTGGAATTGCAAAGGCAACAAAAGTGTAAGAAGTGACAACAACAGACAACGATAAATTGACAGAAGTAGTCTTTTTGTATGTGTGTGCCCCCATTTCGGCCCTTCTGTATTAGTGGAGGAAATTCTATCGCCCCAGTTAACACAAAAAAAAAAAAAAAATTTTTTTGTTTTATTTTATTTTTTTTTTTTTTTTAACTAAAAAAAAAAAAAAAAAAAAAAAAAAATTTTAATTCTTTAAAAAAAAAAATTTTGTAAAAAAAAAAACAAAATTTTAATTAAAAATATTTTTGTTCCAAACCATTTTTTTTTTTTTTTTTTTTTTTTTTTAAAAGGGGGGGGGGGAAAAAAAAATTTTTTTTCCCCGGTTTGAGTTCGGTTCGGACTTCCCAAAAATTCTAGTCTCCGACTCCGGAGCGGTTTAACTCCAAACCGGGTTGCAGCCCTGGTTAGCGTATATACTTAAGAATAATTTAGAAGGGAGGTCTCGCTGATGCCAAATAGCTGAGTGAGCCAATGCGCCCTCGTCCGTGTGCTCAGTCTTAGAGGTCCCGAGCTCAAGTCCCAATAAAGTGAGTAAAAGAAATTAAATTGTATCTTCTATGTGTCTAACTCAAATTCAATTAGCTTAGACCAACACCACACTTCGCTCGATCGTGTGTCTAAACAACACTCTTAGCAACGTACTTTTGAGAACGAATGCTCTTGATTTAAGACTGAAATATTCTACATTTTTCTCTGAGTGTGCTTATTTTGAGCTCTAAAAGTTCTTCAAAAAATCCCGAATAGTGCTTAACATATTCAAGACTTTCTTGAAATTAAGAATTTCCGGATTTTTATAAACGTTTTTGAGTCAAGAAATTTCGTACTTAAAGCAAGAATTTTCTGGCCTATTGAAACTGAGAATTCTTATTTATAATGTATTCCAAGTTTTCTGTATGATTATAACAAATTTTTCTCACTATGAACCTTTCCGAAATTTGTGTATTAATTACGAATTTGTATTACCATCTTTTCTCTGCTCACTCTTCTGCGTTAAAAGTAAGAAATAATTTACTATCTTTTTTAAATCGTACCCAGTAATGTTGACAGAACTTTGTCAAACCTTAATAAAATAAAATCAAGTAAAAAAAAGTTTTTTGTACTAAGAGAGTGATCTTTGATGGAAACACAGAATTCAATATCCCGTCCAAAATTCCATGGTTTTCAATGATACTCAGCGACACTGAGTCGTATAAGAAATTGCGTCAAAGTGTGCTATAATAACAAAGAAAATATAAATCGGCGCACAGCGCCAGCATGGCGGACACGTACACAGGAAAAAAGTGATTCAATTTATTATGATATTCACCTGCTTAAAATATATGATGATATGAGAATCACCACCAAAAAACAAATTTAATGTGAGGGACTATCTCAAGTATTTAAGCTAATTGTTGACTTTAATTAATACGCAATGAACTTAATTTATTTAAAGATTGTCCCTCGTTATGATTTCTAGAATAACCTGCATAGGAATATAAAAAGCAACCCTCGCTAGCGCGTGTACGTTCTGGCAAAGCCATGCATGACCTGCAGCAGCCCTTCCACAAATCAAATGCAATAAAAAAAAAATGACCATCAGGAGCAAGGCAAGTGCAAGGCCAATGTCGTGCTACCATTTGCACTTGCCAACTTCCAACTTTGCCCGGTTTCGGCAATGGGAAATGGTGAACGTCGTCTTAACACTTTGACGCACATAAAATGGGCAAAGGGCAAAACAAAATTCTTGCAAAACTGCAGTCAAGCGAACGGCGGGTAAATGGGTAAAACTTGTACCAAGCCAGTGAAGGGTGCGGCGTCAGGACTCCAAGGGAGAGCAAAATAAGACGCAAGTTGATAGAGTGAAGTAAAAAGGCAAATTGGAAATTGATTTGTGTGTTTGTTGGGCCAATCACTTTCTTTCCAATTTGAGCAATTATTTTAGTTTGAAAAAACTTTGTTTACTCTCGGTCCTTCGAGCCGGATTTTGGTTTCCAAATTAGCTAGCTAGTGTCAAGCCATTGGAACGCCTAACGACCGCTCATAATTTCAATCAAAAATAACTAGCCAGCGGGTTGCCAAGGCGGAAAGTTTTTTCCATCCTCCTCCGCATATTTACCTAGCGCTACGTGTGCGCTGAGGCTGCTTATATAAAATTTCAATTTGCATATCATAAAAAAAAAATGTCAATACCCCAACAAATACGCAGCTGCAGCGTGGGCATATCAAGAGTTGAGCACACTCACCAGGCGGCGGCTGCTCCATCTAAGGCTATGTGCCTGGCGTTACCCGGCATATTTGATATGCAACGAAGCAAGCGGAATTTTAATGTGCTAAACCATTTTCTTGGCTCGGTTGCGTAGCCAAGGTATCCTTAACCGCAAGGAGCACACAGACACATGAGATGGAGCTGGGAGCTGTGCTGCAATTTACCTTGAAATGTTGAAGAAACGGAGTGAGAGAGAGAGAGAAATGTTGATGGTTGGCCCTGTAATTTTGCAACCATTCGAGCTGTAATTAGCTGCTGCAGTTAATTAAAGCCACAATTCTCATCAACTGCAATTCGAATCGGTGGGGTTTAGGGTAATTGAATAGTATTCGACTGCTGCGCCCTGAATTATGCAACAGTTTTAGTGCAGAGGAAACTGCTTAAAGCCCGGAGGGAGGCAATGGTGTGGCCCCAAATGGCGCTTTAACACGCCTAATGAAATTTTATGCAGTCTCATGAGCTACACATTTATTACTGCAAATCACGAAGCTCATGACCAAATCCTTCCTGATATGAGGCAACAGGTGGGCAACGCCTTACTTTATGTGCTCATAGTTTGGTTTTGTTTTTGTGCCTGTAGTTTCATTAGACGACATAAACGAGAAATTCTGTGTGTTACTCAAGGCAGAGATTGCTGGGTCTGTACACTCAGAGAAAAAAAGGGACTGAAAGCTTAAAAAACTTACAAAACGGGAGTTTAGGTCTGGGTTGCTGATTCTACATTTAAATTCTAACCTTTTGGGAGAATACAGCAAAGAAACAAAATGCGGCTCGAAGGACCAGGTGTAAAATATGTCTACATTAAGTGTTTTGGGACGTAAGAAACTTTTAAACTCTTACTACTCGGGAGAACAAAAGAACAAAACCAAACCAACAAAACAACATTCGGCTCGAAGGACCAAATGTAAAGTAAGGTCTACACCAGTAAAGTGTTTCGGAACTCAAAATATCTATATTACCCTTTAAAAAAAACTTTCTAACTCTCACCATTCGCATGGAATAAAACAAGAGTTTCTCAAAGAGCCAAAATCCGGCTCGAAGGACCAAGTGGAAAGTATGTTTACATCAGTTTCTACTTCAATCAAGTGTTTCTTCAATATCCCACCATTTCGGCTTTTATATAAAACAAGAATTTCACAAAATAAACCCCCATCCGTCTCGAAGGACCAAATATAAAAAATGTCTACATCGGTTTCTTCACTAATCAAATGTTTGGCGACTTAAAAACATTCCTTCTCTTACCACTTGGATGAATAAAGCAAGAGATTTTCAAAAGAAAAGCTACATCCGGCTCGAAGGACCAAATCTAAAGTAATTTCCAATCAAGTGTTTCGGAATTCAAAAAATCTATACTCTGGTTTATAAAAGTTTCTAACTCTTGCCATTCGCTCGGAATAAAAACAGAGTTTCTTTAAGAACCGAAGTCCGGCTCGAAGGACCAAACGAAGGTTTCTTCACTAATCAAGTATTTGGAGACTTAAAAAATCATTCCTTCTCTTACCACTTGGATGAATAAAGCAAGAGTTTTTCAAAAGAAAAACCACATCTGGTCCGAAGGACCAAATGTAAGGTCTAATAAAAGGTTTGATCAATTTTGCAGCATGGACTTGTTGTTGGTACCGAAACGCTCTTCAATTTCTTATCCCAAAATTACCATCCTTGCACTCTTCGGGTGAGTCGTCTCAGGACGCGCTAGGGACCACTGCCATGCACGTACGGGCAACTCTTCTCTCTTACTGGACGAGTCAACAGACCAAAACATGAAACGGTTGTGGTGAATTGAAGAGTTTCGAAACCAGCAGAAAAAACACTCTTGAGTTATAGAATTTATAAAGAATTGTTTATAGCCTTTGTTCGTCAAACAAGAGACGGTTGATTTGAGGTTAATTTACCATTCAGAGATGCTCTCAATCTACTCGGAAACTCTCTCGACACAGCTCAAATGAGATTTATATAATCTAAACTAGACCAGAGACCTCAATGCAAGAATATGAGAGCTTGGGTAATATGAAGATGGTCCCTTGTCCTCTGTTAGATGAAGCGCACTTTCTACAAGTCTGAGGGTTGATTGCCTCGTACACAACTTGATCAAAAAAATCGCTAGACGACTTGCTTCTACTTGGACCAACTATACAACCGGATCCTCCAAGAATGAAAATCCGGCTCGAAGGACCAAGTTTAAAAATGTTGGTTTCTACACCAATCAATCGAAATTATTCTTTCCCACTATTATCTCTCGGGCAAAAAAAAATAAAAAAAACCCCCTATCCCGCTCGAAGGACCAAATATAAAGTAATGTCTACACCAATCAACGGTTTCAAAATTCAAAAAATCCATTTTTTAAATATTTCGCTTATTTAAACCTTCTTACTCTAAACATTCGCTCGGATTAAACTAAGAGTTCCTCAAAGAACCAAAATCCGGCTCGAAGGACCAAGTGTAAAGCATTTCTTCATCGGTCTCCATACCTATTAAGTATTTTGGGTTTAAAAAAACATTTATATTAAAATTATTTCCTCTCTTACTTTTTAATTTTTCTCCGAGTGTAACCTTCTCTTTCAACAGCTGGGTATATGGGTTTTAAGCTTACAAAGTTTTAAACTTGTTCTGCATCTCTATATATATCCACCTTTTCGCTTTGCTGGTTTAATTAAGAATCAATTTTTATAGCAGCTGATAGAAGCCACTAAAGCGCTTACTCATTCACAGGCAGCACAGGAAGGATAACCATGTGTGCATCGATTAAGTCGTTCTATGAGCATATTCTGTGTGTCTGTGTGCGGTTGTGTGTGTGTGTGTCAACTAAAAGTTTGCTTAGTTAATGGCATTACTTAGCTGGGAAGCAGCTTGTCCTTGGCAGGCAGGACCTGCAATTGACATGACACAAATTAAAAAGTTGGCCAAAGAAAATTTAAACAAGAGTAAAATGGGAAACACTTTAACTTTAAGAAGCAACTAAACAATTCTGGACTAAAACTCACAGGAAGTAAAAACAATATCCAAGTAAAGTGATATATAGAAAAAATACAAGTTCAAAGTTCAAAAGAAAGCAATTTTTGTATAAAAGCTTTAGAAAGAACTCAGAGCTGAACCGAAACCCAAACAAAATGGTTCGGTTTTAATTTAAGCAACTTTGATTTCTTAACCGAAACTGAGATGGGAAGATCATTATCCAGCTTGGTGAAGTGGCGCCATCCTGTTGAAATCAAAGGTCGTCAACATTTATAGCATCGTTTTGAGGCCATAAAAATGTGGTAACTGTGAGTCCAATAGAAGGCGTTCCTACTTGCTTTGGACAATGGTGGTGGTGGGATTTTGAAAACCTGACCCATAGATGGCGCCACCACTGGAAAAACAACTTTAAGCACTTGAAATTTATATCTACAAAATCATCTCTATTCATCTCTATTTTGGGTGACACGTCTATAAAACACACAGTCATTTCATCCAACAACACAATTCAACCATCCGTCAATTCAACACAAACAAATTCAACACAAAACAAAGTCTTCACAAAACAATTTCAACACAAGTCAAAACAACACTAAGTCTTTTCACCCAACAAAACAATTCAACACACGTTAATTAAACACACAACAATTTTAACAAGTCAGTTCATCACAAAACAAATTAATTAATTTATTATTAAATTTAAATTTGGTTTGAACTAAATTGACGAGGCTGTTTTGTGTTGAATTGACGTGAGTTGAATTGACGTGTGTTGAATTGACGTGTTGAAATTGTTTTGTTTTTAAATTATTTTTCCAGTGTTGAAATTGTACTGTGTTGAAATCGTACTATGTTGAAATTTGCCAATGTTCAATTGCTTTGTGTTGAAATTGATTAGGTTGAAATTGTATATGTGTTATAATTGTGCTGTGTTGAATTTACGTGTGTTGAATTGACGTTTGTTGAATAGACTTGGAACCCTATTTTGCATAGAAATATCCTCCCATTTCCCCCTCCTCATACATCCATAAACAATACACCTTTATTTGACAATGTCGTGAGCTGAGTTCGGCTTATTAAAATCCTAATGATGGCCATCATAAAAAGGAATTCGGGGGATGCCAACAAACAAATTGTATCATAAAATGCCTGCCCATGCTTAAGAATGGCAAATAAGCACGAAAAAGAGAAAAAAGAATGGGCGTCCGAAATAGCCCCACATAGCCCACCTCTCACCTTGGCCCTTATGAATTTTATGGTCTCGAATCGAAATTTTCACTCAGCTCGCACATTTCGTGCATGTTAAGTGCCCGGCCCGAAACTTTGTCCCAAACTGTTGCGTCATCTCTGAATGAATAAGCGGAGCATCCTTTTTTCTTTACTTTTGCAGAGAGCAAAGGATTTGTGTTTTATTTATGTCCGTTTTTATGGCCAGCAAAAACAACAACAAAAACTTTTGATTAAAACCCACTCAACAAACAGTGGCAAAAGAAAGAAAAAATGCCGCCTTATCCTAATTGGGTATCAATGTGCCCGAGTCAACATTTTATTACATACTCAAAGCATTTGGGCACACCAAAGTTTGGGGCAGGCACACCTTGAAGACCAAAAATTTCATTGTTAACTTTCTGGGCCAAGCGTTCAACTGACTGGCCGGGAGGCAAAGGGGCAGAGACAGAGACAGAGAGAGAGAGACAGACGGAAATCCGCTTTCCCAAGTTTTGGTGCACAAATTGTTGAAATTAGTTTTCTGCGCCAAATGATAAGTCGTATTTGAAACTTAGAGGCTGCTGCTGCTGTTGGTACAGAATTGCAATTAAATTAATTAAACTGTTAAAACAATCATTTGCCAAATTTTGAAAAGACAGAGTTTTCGGCAACCGCTAAAATATAAACTATCCAACTTGGGCTAATTCAGCCAATTGGAAAAGTCCAATCTGTAATTTATCCAATTTGAAATTTTAGTTGTTCCTTGAGGCTGAAAGATTTCTTAAATTTTCTAAAACTGATGGGGCCAGGTATATATTACCAGTTTTTTTTTTTTCACTTCGAGCAGCTGCTTTTTGGCAGGTTGTAACCGAAATGGCCACCACAAATTCCGGGATCTTTGACTCTGCACTTTCCGCCTCCCTTATAAAAAGCTAATGTCCCATGCAATGGAACCCTTCGTTCGAATCGGCCTTGGCGGTGAAACCATCATGTGATTTCCAAATGTCTCTGTCTTATCTAAGAAGCTCCAGCTCAGAGGTGTTTAGAGACAGCTTACGGCGGCGTATACCAATACAAATAAAGATAATATTTCTGACCAAACGCTCGCAAACGGCAACGCAAATAAATTTTTTTTAATGCTTTTCGTTAACCATTTTTAGTACTTTTCTTTACTATTCTAAAAATGATAGATATAAGAAACTTCTTTGGCCATAAAAAATTATAACTAACTAAGTACATATCGCTCACTTTCTTTAATACTTGAATTTTTATCGCAAAGCTCTCACTGGAAAGCTCGTATGCGAGTAACTTGCGATAAATTAATATTCCTCCCGTTCTTTGCTTACTTGCAAGCTCGCTTGACTATCGCAAAATGCTCGTTTGTTGATCCGCTGGGATAGAAAGAGATAACCGATTACTGTATGAGTGTGTGCTCGTAGCTGTCTGACGCACACGAAATCATTCGTCGGCAACAAGAAAATCTACGATGATGACAACGCAGACATATGTATAACTAGCACATAACCCGTCGCGCTTCGCTGCGCCTTTAACAGTATAGAACCAATATCAGACCGTGGTCGGATTTTCCATCATTGGGAAATCACACTTAAAATACTTGCGAATTTTATCCTTACAAACAGAGTCTCAAGTCAATCGGATGAAAAGTAGTTATTTTTCATGTAGAATTTTCCTGGAATTTCGCGCCTGGGGCGGAATTTCCGTCATTGGAAAATTATGCTTCAAATTATTTCGTATTCTATCGTTTAAGCCAATCGGATGAATAAAAGTTTTCTTGCATGCAGAATTTTCTGCGCATTTTCACTCGCGGGGATCAGATTTTCCGACATTTTTCTATTTCATCAATTGAATCCGAGCTTCAAGCCAATCGGATGATAAATAGTTTTCATCTCGCAGAATTTGCTGGAAATTTTACGGCAGTCGGGTAAAATTTTCCGACTTTGAAAAGACGCTTTTTAAATTAATTGGTATTACATCTTTACAAACCGATTTTTAAGCCAACCTGGAGCGGTTTTTTGGTAAGAAAAATCCCATTTTAAATCATATCGTAGTCTGTCCTTACAAACCGAGTTTTAAGGAAATCGGATGGAAAATACTTTTTATGCAGAATTTTCCGACCTTTGGATAAAATTTTCCAACATCAGAAAATCACATTTCAAACTATTTCGTATTCCATCCTTACAAACCGAGGTTAAAGCCAATCGGAAGAAAAATAGTTTTTGAGTGCAGAATTTTCCGTCCATTTTCCTCGTGGGCTCCGTCTTAGTACGCACCTTCTCCACTAACAGAACTCCTCTCCAAATTACAGCCCTTTATCTCTTACCGTTTAGGCTGTGCGATGATTGCCATTGAGTTAGTGAATCAGTCAGTGAATCAATCAGTGAATCAGTCAGTCAGCCAGTCAGTACACTCTCTTTTTATAGATATAGAGCGAGGCCAAAAAGTGAGAGAGTATTGATGTCGATTCGAACTCTTGCGAGCGCATGACGGCTTTCTGCTCTTTTGGTCTCAGCTTCGGCAAACGTTCGGGTCGTGTACGTGTGAATAACGAAATGTTTTCGCCCCCCTGGGAGGAACCAAGGACTAAGTATCGCTAGAATAGGGATATTAAAATTCCATTCAAACAATTAAGCATTTATTTGAGAATCTTTATCTTTATAATAGATTACAAAAGAAATATGCCTTGCGGACTGAGCGCTTCATAATTATAAGTGGTCTGCCACCGAATTGAAAAAGGACAAAGTGGCGCGAGGGTAGAGAGTCAGCCGCCCATGTCAGCAGCTGTGGGTTCGTTTCTTTTTCGTTTTGGAGAGCAATGGGAGCTGCGTTGAGGAAATGCTTTCTTAGTACAACGTCCGATCACTATAGGAAGTTATTGTGAAATTTTGAAGTTTCTAGCCATTACGGTTTAGCTTCAAGTGTGATGATCAGGTAAAATATCTTATCACTATATGATTATAGATAATAATAATAAATTTATTTAAAACCAATAATGCAGATATTATGAACATTATTCCTTGCCTGTCCAGACTGCCACCTTCGTATTTACATATATATTCTCCAGCACGTTCAGAAATTTGGTCGAGACTCCCATCGAATATAATTTGTACATTAACAGCTTTCGTGGGATTTTATCGAAGGCAGCCCGAAAGTCAACAAAGAAGGCGTAAACTTTCTTTTTCTCCTCCCGTTTCAGATATACGATGGATATTAAATTGTATATATTGTCCACAGTCGAATATTTTTCTCGGAATCCGGCCTGATATTCTTTTAACTTCTCATGACACCTACCCCAGTTTGTTAGTCGGCTGTTTAAAATGCCCATAAACACTTTCGCTATGCTGTTTATAAAAGATATCCCTCGGTAATTTTGTGGTAGGTCTGGGTCACCTTTTTTGAAAATTGGGAATACGACACTTGTTGTACAGTTTTCTTCAATCCGTCCTGTATCCAGCATGTCATTATAGACTTCAGCCAGTGAGTCGATGAAATCCATTGGGGCATTTATGTAGAATTTATATGGAATTCTATCCTCTCCTGGTGCTTTGTTCAGCTTTACTTGATCCAGTATTTTCAATATTTCGGTCCTGGTTTTATGCGTATCCAACAAATCATCTGTTGCAAAGTTTCTGACAAAAATAATGTCTGCTGCAGTTTGTTTTGGGCTCAGTAGATTTTGAAAATAGCTCTGAAAGTCCGATGCTGAGATGTTGTTTCCTGTCTGGAAGTGGCTATTTTTTAACTCTCTTGCTACCTTCCTTCAACCCATGCTGTCCTTGACCTCATCCAGCTTTTCTCCCAGCTGCTGCCAATACCTATCTTTCTTTTCCATACACAGTAGTCGGTATTTTTGATTCTTCTCGACATAGTCTCTTCTTATGTTATCTTCTCCATAAGCTACACACATAAGCTTCAGTACTTTATTACGCTCCAAGAAACACTCCAGATCAAACCATTTCTGTTTACTTTGGAAAACGGGTTCTTTTGGTATAGGGACAGCGGCTTTTATAACCTCTTGAAGTTTTTCTAAGCTCAAACAGTTCGCATCCAACTGCACCGCTGCCAAAGATGTCAAAACGCGGGAATAAAGATGCTTAGCCATAGACGGTCTCCAGATGTATTTTGGGAGCAGGTTAAGTTTTTTTGTTCTGTCTATTCCTTGTAAAGACACTTTCAGCCTTAACGGCAGGTAATCCGACCAACTCTGCTTTTCCACACTAAAATCTTGTATCAGACATATGTATTTGTTAATGCATTCGAGAGCAAGGCCAAAAAGTGAAAGTGTATTAGTGTGCGAAATCAAAGCTCCGTGAATTTGCTTCGACCTAATCACTTCGAACTCTGTCAAAACAAATTTAACATAGAAGCTTACTTTGCTGCGTCCTCAACATTTCACTCAGATATTAGTCAGCAGATTGCTGTTATTTTGGCTCTCTGAGTAATTTTTGTGACTATATGCGTCTTCCTCTAACAAACTTGGTTTCCTATGTGGACAAAAACTGGGAATGAATGTTCTCTTTGTCAGGATGGAGTTGACATCAATAAAAAAAAGAGCGCCGTTTCAAAGCGCTCTTCTATGTTAGATTTTCTTTGACTCTGTCGAGCGAATGACGCTTTCTTGCTCTCTCGATGTCATCTTTGGCAAGCGTTCGGGTCATGTACGTGTGAATAGCGAAATGTTTTCGCCCCCGGTATGGAACCAGTGGCCATCGCTTAGACAGTAAAAGATGAGAGAAAACGATCGAAGGCAAAAAAAAAGCAAATAAAATTGTAGAAGGGTTTTTCGAAATCTAAATTAAAAGTTTGTTAAAGTAGACTCACGGTTACCTTAATGTACTCATCGACGACCAATCGTTTTCATATTCATCGAATTCTATGGGGTTTTTTTTCATTCAATTTGAGAAAACTTGCTAAAAGATTTAGGTTTGCTCAACATTAGACACTAATCTCTTAACCTCATTTCTCATTAAAAGACAGCAACACAGTTGCATTTAAAGTTACTAAACTCTTTTCCCATCACATTTAATTAGCAACAAATATCCATTGATGAGTTCAAGATCCAGACACAAAAATTCAACAAGCTGCAAAGAAAACTTAACAGACAGAACCCAATCAGACAAGTCCAAGTACAAACTGCAAATGAAATCAAAGCAAGTTGTTGTTATTGTCTCTCCACTTGTGGAACGTGCCTGTCGCTTCAACAGATTCAGTTCGGTAGCCCCTATTGATTATTTCGTTTCTCT
The DNA here is from genome assembly GCA_018904275.1 of Lordiphosa clarofinis. Taxonomy (NCBI): domain Eukaryota; kingdom Metazoa; phylum Arthropoda; class Insecta; order Diptera; family Drosophilidae; genus Lordiphosa; species Lordiphosa clarofinis. The sequence goes on along the minus strand of JAEIGQ010000313.1, from coordinate 90,509 downwards.
CTGTTTTATATCATTTTTTTTGGGTATAATCACTTGGTGTATTAAATTTGACACTGTCTATGTTTGTCTTTGCAGCACGTGGCTTTGGCATGCGAGTTGTGGGTGGTAAAACAGGAGCCGATGGACGATTGTTTGCCTACATTGTGTGGACAGTGCCCGGCGGAGCAGCTGAGAAAAATGGCCTGCAGCAGGGCGACAAGGTAAGCAAAGGGACTGAAGTGCAGTTGATTTGGAGAAACAATTGAAAAAAATTGTAATGAAATTTATTTAAATTAACAAAAAAAAGAAAATATACTTTGTGCCAAGGTATACCTAACAAGGTAGACGAACTTGCTCTCTACCAACTACTCATATTTGTGTCAACAAGAGTGAGAGTGAGAGAGAAATTAATTTTTGTACTCCAAAACAGACCCGTCCACCTAAGGCTCGCACGAGCCGAAGTCTGTCGTATTTTTAAGCAAACGCGAGCCGAAGTTATGGTTGTGTGAATCGGTGAGCACTGCCTAGCAAGTAAAATGCGTGTTGTCTGGAGAGAGCTCTCTTGTTTACTAACACAGGCTCACTTTTTTTCCTCTCCATTTGGCCGCCTCTGCTCCAAAACAACAAGTTGTCAAGAGAATGAGAGAACGAATGCAGCTATCTTGTTAAGTATATCTTGCTCTCTTCTTGTCAGCGAACATTCTTGTGGTTAGAACTTGAGTATCCTACATCCGATCTTTATATCGTATGATTTGAATGATTTACATACAACAATTATATTTTTTCCAAAACTGACCAATAGATGGCGTCACCACTGTGAACCATTTGACAGCCCAGAAAGCCAAAACGTTACGAAACTATGGACAAATTGTATAAAATTAAGTTTCATTCACAAGTAAGATGGTCGGTCAAGCCCGTCTGTTATATACTTTGTACCCGCAGTAGCAGCGCTGCGGCAGAGAACTTTATTGTAGTCATAACTTGAGAATGGTTCGTCCGATCTTTATTATTCCTTCGGCAATTCAATAAATAATTTTGATTACTAAATATCCCTCGAAGATATAAACCATCTATCTACAAAACTGTGGAAGTTATAAGGTTTTTTTCAAATTGCAGGGGCGGGAGGGGGCGTGGCAAAAATTGAAAATAAATGTAATGTGCCTGCAAGTATGAGAAGTTTATGTCTCATACATGTCAAATCTCTATCTCATACCATTTTTGAATTAAATGTACCGGCTTATGATACGGCTCGAAGGACCAAGCCTAAGCTTTAAAGAATAGAGGCATTTTGAGCTGACAAAACAAATAATTTCTAATTTCAGATACTCGAATGGAATGGCATGTCTCTTATCGATCGTAGTTTTGAAGAGGTCTGCTCCATCATGGATCGCACTGGGGATATTGTGGAACTTTTGGTGGAACATGCCACCGATTTTCGCATGTGTGATCTTTTTGATGAGAACTTGCCGCCCGGCAATAGCGGCGGTTCAAGTGGTCCACGACGTTCGGGTGATGGTCCTGTGGGCCTAGGACTTATAGCGGGTAAGTTCACTCTTATCTTTTTCACTTTTAAATGTAAATACCATTTATTTAACTGTCCGTGTGTGAGTAAATTTTTCTTCATTTGTTGCTCTCGTTTTCTTATCCATTCACTTCCACTTTGATCTAAAAACAGAACCCGAAACCAACACAGACAAATCACCAGCATCGCCAACTAGACGGAAATTACCCAAAACTCCGGTATAAAACTATTTCGTTATTCACATATTTTGAAGATGATGAAGAAGCAGAGAAAAATACAAACAAATATGCAAACATTTAAATAGCTTAAGCATTTTGCAGTTTTCCAACACAACTTTTTCAGCTTTCACAAAGTGCAGCTTCAATGCTATATTTGAGAATATATATAAATATATATATATATATGAAATCACCTTCCTTCTTTTTTTCCCCACAACATTACATTTCAACCAATTTGTAGTAGCTAATCGATTTACTTGATTTTCTTTCTTTCTTTCCCTGATTTCCATTTGACTAACCATACAAAATGGCTAAATGTGTTTTATTGTTATTTGATAATCTATATTTGTTTTGGTCTCTTTTTTTTGTACTTGCCATTCTGATCACCAGATGTACTATATATAACTTGATTTTTCGATGTTGGTAGTACTTAGTCCAAAAACAAAATACATGAATACTTTGAATTAAGCAAGGAGTTGCTCAAAGATCTTTTGGTTCACCCTTTTTCCATGTCTTCGGTGCAATTCAATTGCCCAGAGAGAAGAACACAGTAAGAACAAAGCACCAAACAATAGAGTTTTAAGCAAGCTAACCAAAAACTAACTAACTAAATTGTGCGTGTCTATGAGTAACTCAACATAACGAATTTTAAACTTCTCCCAAAACATACCGAATATGCCGCTTGCGTATTGAATTGAAGATACAATAAATAATTAGCGACCGACACAGCTTAACGTTATTAACTAGTTTATAGAAGGGGACAAAACCAAATGAAAAATGAAAAACTTTATAAATGTTATTAGAGCAAAAATTTGTAGCGAAAACAGAGTTTAATAAATTATATATATATATATATATGTGTGTGTTTTTAAATGTTATTAACTTTATGATAATTAGTAAGCCAAAAAGCGCATTAAAAAAAGCATAAAAAAAAAAAAATAGTAGTTTGTTGTTGAAATGTTTAAATGTGTTTTTAAGCCAAAAGAAACCAACAAAAAAAAAAACAAAATCCTAAAAACACTATGCAACACATGATTTTGAAATGAAGGAAATGCATTAGGGGTAACCAAATGACTGTTGACAAATTTTCACTGACGACTTATCGTGAGGAAAGGAATTTTCTGTCGTGCAAATTCAACTTCAAAAATAAGTTGCTCCATTCGCTTATGTTCTGTGCGAGCTGCCACCAGTTGGTCACACCAAGCTTGGCAATGTCTTCCCGCACCTGGTCTTCCCTTCTTCCGCCGCCTTCGATTTATACGCCTTATTTAGTGAAGTTTCTTCCTTCATTCTGGCGACATGTCCTAGCCTGCGCAGTCGCTGCTGCTTTATGCGCTTTACCAGACAGGTGTCCCCATAGAGCTCATACAGTTCTTCGTTTCTTCGAATGCGGAAATCATCGCCGACTTTTAAAGGTCCATAAATCCTCCGAAGAATTTTTCGTTCAAACACTCCAATCGCCGCTTCATTCGCTGCTGTCATTGTCCATGCTTCTGCGCCATATTGCAGGACTGGGATGATAAGCGACTTGTATTGGGTTATTTTTGTTCTTCGCTTGAGGTCTTTGCTCTTGAACTCCCTACTTAGCCCGTAGTAGCATCGGTTTGCAAGAGTGATTCTTCGTCGGATTTCCAGACTGATATTGTTGTCGCAGGTTATCGTCGCTCCGAGGTAGACAAAATCGCGTACTTCTCAACGTCATCATGAAAAGTCGAACGTACTTTGCTGGAATACCTAAAGTAGACAGGGCTTCGAAGAAGCTTGACCTTATCGGTGTGTTGAAGGCTGATTTATAATCAACAAAAAGGTGGTGTGTGTTTATGCCTCTTTGTCGTAGTGTAAAAATCTGGTCTGTTGTTTATTTACCAGGTCTAAAGCCACACTGATAAGGTCCAATCAGTGTATCAATAAACGGCTTTAGACGTTTATGCGATGGGGAGGAAACTGATGCCGCGGTAGTTGGCGCAAGATTGCACAGAACATCGTTACTTCTCTAAAGGCGGCATCATGTTTGTCATTGCCTCCCAGTAGGTTAGAGAAGTAACTTCTCCATTTGTTAAGCGCCACTTGCGGATCTGATTCCCCTGTTCGTCTTTCCATTGTGTTAATTGCTTAATCTTTTGGTAAAATTTTCGAGTCTCACTCATGCCGAATAACATCTCGACTTCCTCGCGCATGCGCCTTTCCTGCTCATTCTTTTTTCTTCTAAATAGGCGCTTCTCCTCTTTCCTTTTCTTCCGGTATAAGTCTTTATCAGCATCCGCTTCCGTCTGCAAAAATGTCTTGTAGACCTCGTTTTTCTCTGCAGTAGCGCGTCGGCACTCCTCATCGTACCAAGGCCGCCTTTAAGGGGACTCGGAATACCCGAGTATCTCCGCGGCAGCCGTACTCATTGTGTGTGATATACGATTTCACTGTTTGCCTATATCGGAAGGGAATGGGGAGTATTCCTTCAGCAGTTTAGCTCTGTAGGCTTCGGAGGTCCCTTGTGTTTGCAGCTTCTCGACGTTTAGCTTTCGACATTCTAACTCGCGTAAATTAATTTATTTCATGTAATTGCAACAGTTCGACGGGCCAAACATCTACTCCTACCTGTTACTGGCATTGTTTACTATAACACAAACACACACAGAAAGACCAAATTAAAACAAGTGAGAAAGTCGGTCAAGCCCGACTATAACATACTCTGTACCTGGAGTAGAAGCTGAATGCAATGCTGGTGGTGCGCTCATCTCAAAGTTTCTCTCTCTTTTTCTCTCTCTCTCTCTCTAAGATTGTGTGGTGTTAGTTGTGAATGGGTGGGAGGGGGTGGGGCGAGGGCGATGTACTTTTTTGCTCATAACTTGAGAACCGCTGATCCAATCTTTATCATTTCTTCAGCAAATCGATACATTTTACTAATTCCTAACTATCGTCTATCTTCAAAACTGTAGGAGATATAACGTTTTTTCCGACTTGCGGGGGCGGGAGGGGGCGTGGCGAAAATTGAAAATATACTTGATCTGCCTGCAGCTATAAGAAACATTTGTCCCATACATGTCAAACCTCTATCTCTTACCATCTCCGAGATCTGTTTGTTCATACGGACGGACGGACAGACAGACGGACAGACGGACATGGCTATATCGACTCGGCTGTTGATGCTGATCAAGAATATATATACTTTATAGGGTCGGAAATGACTCCTTCTCCCTGTTACATACTTTTGCACAAACTTAATATACTCTATGTACCTTCGGTACAGAGTATAATGATTGATGAAAAACGATATTCCGATAACTATAACGAGACACACAGATGGGCTGCCTGTTGCGTCGTCAATTCAAAAGAACGTCCCAAATCACCTAGCGTTACGAAATATAGTTAATCCTGTTTGTAAGATTTCTAAGCTCATTTTAAATTCTTTCAATCTTGTTTTTATAAAAGCGGTCATTGTAACTAGATATCGAATCACACAAGCCAAGTAATTTAGAGAAGTTCGTCTTGGCTCTTTGGGGCTGTAAAGCTAAAAAAATCTGCTAATTCTCTCTTTAAGTCAGGGAATCAAACCGGAAAAAGAAGCAATTAAAACTCAGTACCATAATCGATACCAAAATTTGATATTGAATACTTTTTGAGAACCGGTTTAAGAGAACCAATATTTTTGGATCCAAAAATAACCATATCATCGAACCGAATGAACCGAAAAGAGTCTTCACTTTGGAGTATGGAACCGAATACCGAAATAAGATATAACTTAAAGGCCTGTACTAAATTGAGATACAAATTAAGTTCGGCACAATAATTCATTTAAACAAGATCAAATTTCAAAAATATTTCTATTCAAGTAAATTAAACGAAATGTGTATCTCATCTGAGATTAGACCTTAAACAGACCCCTTTACTGAAACTATGAACAAGACCTGCATGATTCGGTTAGAAATTGTATGTGGTTCATCCAAAATGCGTTTTCAATCTGTTGCATAGTGTTAACTACCAAAAAGTTGTGTATGCCATTGTTAGTGCTGTGTTTGTAACTGTTAAAAAAAAAAAAGCGCAAAAATTGTATTGTGGAGCCCACCTACATTTATAAGTAAACCAAAAAAACACAATAACGAAGTGCTAAATCCTAAACCTAAAAACAAAAAAAGTAACGGAAGAGAATCATTTTAAATCAACTGAATCTTAAATTTGATAAATGCTTTCTAGCTGTGTAACTCCTGTCAGATGGGTGATAAAACATTAAACACTTAAACACACTTTGTACAGAGTACACCATGTTATACTTATACCCTATAAATGATGTGAACTGTAAACTAAATTTGTAGAATCTTTACAAAAAAACCTTAACTAAGTCAAAGTAAGCGTAACCCCTCCCAGGCAAAACTTGGTAAATGTTTTAATTAAGCGATCTGAATGTATACGCTACAGCTCTCTCTCTCTCTCTCTCTCTCTCGAGATATATATATATATAGATATACCAAACTAAACAGCCATTTAAGAACAACAACAACAAAAGAAAAGTGAAAAATAAAGTCTCTCTATTTAAACTGCAAAAGAAAACTCTCTCTCACTCGCCTGGACTTGCTTTATACAATTCGCAGCCTCTCACCCACCTTCACCTACTCCAGCTCGTATCACAAATGGTAAATGATTTAACAGCAACTCTACTTAAATAAGTTCCAACCCTTGTACAGTTACTCCTTTGCCCAGACCCACTCCCAACCAGTAAACAAGTGTAATATAGCCAGGTTTTTTCACTAAGTTACATTGTAATGCCTTTCCATATTAAACATAAATACAAAAATGTATTGTAAAGCTTTCTCTTTCATTTTGGTTTTTTGTTATGCTTTTCCTTTTTCGCTTTGGTTTTGTGATTTGTTTTGGTTGTTTTTCTCCCTCCTCTCTGCTCAAACTCTGCTCGGTGTCCTTGTAAACAAATTTTCCATTTCCATTTCTCTGTTTGGCTTTCGCTTAGCAAATGTTTGGTTTTTGCATAAATCCCTGAATCTCTTAAATGAAGATAGTGTAATTTAGCCATACCCAACACACACACACACACACACACACACAACTCTCACCCACCTCCCTTTGTACATACAAGCAAATGTATTAATTGTTTCAATATTGTCAAATGTTTCAAAAGTTTTTCCAGAGCGTTAGGATTTGTTCAGAAAACATTACACTAAACATTTTATGCTTCAGTTCAGTTTCTACTTTAATTTCCTTTGTTTTTTGACTTGTTTGCATTTTGCTTTTATTTGCTGAAAAAAAAAAATAAATAAATAACTTACGCCTAAGCCTAGCATTTAGTGGCTCCTTTGATACCTAAACCGATTAGCATTTCTCTTTGAACAATATATATATATATATATAAAATACCATAATGAAACCCCACAACAACAACATTGTAACCCCAGCTGGCACGAGTTATGGCTATAAACAAACTAAAACCGAAACCAAAGAAATTCTCAAAGAGGGCAACAAATACAGAAGAAAACAAACGAAGAATAAATTTTATGTAAAATATACAACACAGAATTCTGATTGATTGATTGAAGCATAATGAATTGAATGTTTCCACTTGTAAATATATATATTTAAATACAAATTCATTGAAAATGTAGAAATGCTTTTGTTTTGTAAACGCTTTGTGTTTGTCTCTGTGTGTGTGTGTGTGTGGCATGTTTATGGGAATGAAACTCGCTTTTATGTTAGTATTAAGCTCTTATTCTCAGCTTTTCAACTGTTGCTTTTTTGGTGTGTATTAAATGTATCATTTATGCTCATATTTTAGCTGAATAAGATATACAAATTGGATTAAAACAAATTGTTTTCCAGTTAAAGCTGTAAACCGGTTCAAATGAACTAACTAAACTATAAGCAGCAACGGCCGCAACCGTAATGCCCAGCTTTTCGGTTCAGTTCTTGTGAGCCAAAACTTGCTTTTATCTAGAAGTAAACAACGCAAAATAGTAGAAATTGTGAAGAATTATTAGACAGGCCCAAAATACCGAGCTGAAAAAGTTTCGTTATAGGCCCAAATAGAAAATTGTAAATATTTGGGCATTAAAGAGGATGAGTTTCGGATTAAATCTCTAAAATTTCTATAAAAAAAAAAATTTTAAGTGGTTATTCTTTTTATATCCTTTTAGGGAAATATCATAGCAACATTTTAAATATAAATTTTGTCAAAAGAGCCAATTTTTCTCATTTTTGTTAAGTTTTTTGGTATTTTTTTTTCAAAGTGCTCAGCCTCGAATGTGTTCAAAAATTATATATGACCTTACACCCTCATATAATATCTACGCCAATGCTGATAGGGGGGTGATTAAGATGAACAACGAAAAATTCTCTAATATTGCCTATTAAAGCCAAACTTTTTTTTAAATCTGGGGAAATTATTTGCCTGTGGGAACTTAACACGAGTTCAATGTTTATTGTTTTAGCGAACTGTGTATAAAACTAAAATCTGTCGATTTAAAAAACATTTATGACTGCGCGCATTTTTCCCATACTTTACCTCAAAATTACTTTAACTCATTGACAACATTCGTTGAAAAATTTTTGGCAAAATGTGTGGAAACGGAATTAGCAAAATTTTTTATATATTGCACTTTTCTGCGGTCAAACGAGTCAGTTCGCTCTTTACATCACGCGAGATCCTTTTTATGTTTTGTGTGTTTTTGAAAAGCTCTTTGTCACCGAAGAACTCAGTCTGCGTCGCACTTCAAGCATTTTTTGAACTGTAAAAAGCATAGAAGCTTCTCAAGACAAGTTTGACAAGTAGCCCAAATTCGGATTCAATCAAGAAGGTTCGATATTCGATTTGATCTCGAAATCAGCTTAGTGCAGGAATACCTAAAATTAAACTGGGCTCGATATACAAACATAATCAAACCTAAAAAAGATTTCAGTAAAAATGTCTATCGGCCCTGTTCCGAATTTCGAACTTGAAAACGTTGTATAGAAGGCGACAAATATTCCTGCCTCTACTAGATCAGATATAACTAAACTCGAATGTATGGGAGCAGCTGTGTGTGTCTCCCTCTAACAAACTTGGTTTTCTATGTCGGCAAAAAGGTTGAGTAAAATTTTGAGTTGTCACAGTGAATGTTCTCTTTGTCAGGATGGAGTTATCACTCAAAAAAGAGAGGCGTTTCAAAGTGAAGCTCACTTGTTATATGTTATATTTTCTTTGGTAAGCAACTGTTGTAAGCAAAGCATCTCCGCGGACGAATTTTTTGGATTTTACTTAGGAGCTTAGTAGGCTTTGTATTGAAATATATGAGAGAAGCTTGGCTTGGCCTCGTTGGAGCAGCTGTATAGCCAATTTTACACTTTACATTACTCTCTCGCTCTTTTTAACACAAATCTAAATAGTTGTGAGTGAACGAGTGAGCCTACCTTGTTTAGTATACCTTGCACCTATCATCAAACTACAGTTCTGTTTTGAAAATTGCCAATTTATTTGTGTGATTTCTGTTAACTTTAAAATCAAAATCAATCCGGCATAACTAACGATCAATTCGTTCTAAAAGTAGTTTCCCTTGTAGAAAAATCTTAATTTAACCTGAATTCGAATAAACGGTATCTTAGGAAATTTATTAAAATTCCCTAATTTCCAAGTAACCCGTCTGAAGGTCTTACAACTCGTCAGTGAACTGAACCGAACAGAACCGTTTTGCTTAGGGGTTTCCGGTTCGAAAATTCAAAGGAAATGAATTATTAATTAAAACCAAGAAGGGAATTTCAGAAACAGTTGCAACTCCAATAAATTTTAAATTTTCCATTAGATTTCGAGTACTTGAATTTAAGGAAAACGACTATTTTTACATTTTTCGTATAATTCAAGAACGTTTGTTCTCACTTTAATAACATTAACCGAAGCCGAGGCACTAGCAAAGAGAGCAACAACTAAATGTTCTCAGAGAGCGTAAGTGAGAGCGAACAGCTGACAAATTTTGGACAGAAGCGGTGTCGACTACGCAATCGTTCAGAGGTGTGAAAAAATTAAGCGCCGTGAATTCTCTTCAATCTAATCGTTAGGAACTCTGGCGAGCGACTTACTGCTTTCTGCTCTCTTAGTCTCAGCTTTGGCAAGCTTTCGGTTTGTATATATGTAAATTGCAAAATGTTTTCGCTCCCCAGGGGGGAGACCAGAGACCATCGCTGATATCCTAGACTTCAAAACCAGAACGTTGCTTTGCTACTTTACGTAACCCGTAATGCTTTTAGGACATGAACAAGAGGTTGGAATTCCCAACTAGTTTGGTAAACATTCTTTAAATCGCTCTTCACACCTACCCAAGCCGAACAAACAGCTTCTTAGATGCTGGCCTGCGGTCGATGAAGCAAGTCGGAGGTACACTCTCACTTATTTGGAGCATTCTATATTTTCAAAGAACAAGGCATAGTTCTTTATCCACATTACATTTCATTAGTCCCCAAATTCTTTTCTTTTCTCTTCGCTCAACTGTCATTGAGGTCTTTAATCAGATCCCCAATCCTAGCTAAGTTTGCTTCGTTAAAAAAAAATTAATTGGTTCTACATGTCGTATGAGTAATTTGTTTGTTTGTTGCATCTACAGTCGTATTTTCTTTTACTACTTTTCGTACATTTTGCCCTTCCAATGTACCTAGACATGTTTATTACTCATACGCCACGTGGCCGCCGCCCAAAAAACTTTGTAACCGCAACATTCCTTATCCAAACTTGTCGCCCAGTATTACAAGAAAAAACTTTGCTTTTTCAGGTGTCAAGTTGGCGTGCGAGTTTTTCATTAGGCCCTCCCCCCCTCGTCCTCCTCCTCCACTCTTCCCTGCCAGACAGCTTGACTTTTGTCTTAGGCCTGTCAGCAACAGGTGCGGTGGCCCTTTAATTGACAGCTGGGAGGCATAAAATGCTTGAAATGTCGAAAATTAGAAAACTTTTAACAACAATTTCAGCCGCGCAACTCTCTCCCCCCCTCGCCCCTACACCCTTCGGCTTTGTTCGTCATCATTATGATTATCGACAAGCAGTGACTTGGCGCTGTGTGTACAAAGTTTTTCAAGTGCTCTTAGGCTGCTTATCGCTTGGGCTTTGATAAACTTCCATAATCCCAAGCCCATAGAGTACATGTACCTGCCTGCTTACCTGTAGATAAAAATAAGTGCCGCCTTCTTTTCTTTTGGTGGTGTATTTTTTGTTGCTTATAAAAAGTCCCAACACGAATTCGATTTCCACAGATGAGAAAGATGTGTGGCATTAGGTAATAAATTTTTCATACACTGACAAAAAGAAATGGGGTAAAAGTTGGGGGGGGGGGGCTGAAAACTTCATAAAACAGTGTAAAATACTTTTTCGTAGCCTTAAAATCATTTTATACCAGAAATCGAAGATACGCTTTTGAAAAATATTTACAAATATTTATTAATACCCTGTAAAAACCAGATCTGAAAATACGACGCAGAATGAAATGAAATAGGCGTTCAAGTACACATTATTGGCCCAAATTTGAAATTTTTTTGCCTCATTTTTAATTATTTAGATACCTCAACATTTCCTTGTGAAAAAGTAAAAAAAATTTTATAAAAACCGCATGCAATTTGATGCACGCGTGGCGGAGATAGCCCCTTACACACACATTTTATTCTACAAATGTAGAGTATAGATTTACAAGGAATGAAACCTAAAACGACCCAACAGTCTTCTTCGCCAGAAGAAGAAACATCTCAATTCTAGTTGGGTCACTAATGTGTCACTGCCTCATTGGTCTTTGCTCACAACGACTTATGCAGAAGCTGCCAGTGTGAAGAAGAGGAGCAAACATTACCTAAGGACATTACTCTCATTTAAAGGATACTCAAGGCTTTTGATCACCCCTCTCGGAAATATACGATATGGTGTTCATTTTTCGAGTGTTCAAAATAAAAATACCTCTAAACTTTAGAGTCTAAAGCATCAAAAAAGCTCTGAAAGCTTTCAAACATAATCTTCATCTTTCTTCAGTTGACTGGTCATTCTTACACTTATTCACCGACATTAATTCAGCAGTCAAAGCATTTTATCAAACCCTTTACTTGGCCTTTGATACATACGTTCCTGAGGTTAGGGTGACACCGTCATCTAAGCCTCCTTGGTTCACACCGCACTTGTCGTACCTAAAAAACAAGAAATCTAGACTTTTCAAAAAATATAAGAAAACAGGTTCGTCAGTAGACTTTGCGCTTTACTCTTCAGCTCGTTCTGAATTTCTTACCATTAACACCCAATGCTATGCTGATTACCTCTCACAATGCAGGATCAATTTTCGGAATGATCCAAAACAATTCTATACATTCGTTAACTCTAAACGCAAGTCGAATGCATTTCCTCCGTCCCTTCACTATCAGAATAAAACTGAATCTTCTGATCTTAATATTGCTAATCTGTTTGCCTCCTTCTTTCAAACGACTTACTCAGCACAATACTACAACTGTTCTTCTTCTCCATATCCTTACTCTCTACCTCAGGCGAATAATATTTTTCTTTCCTATTTTAATGAATGTTACGTTTTGCAAAGTTTGTCCTCGATTGATATCTCTTTCTCTGCTGGTCCTGACAACGTCCCAAGTTGTATTATGAAGTACTGTGCTGGAGCTTTGTGCTCACCCATTACCTATCTATTTAATCTATCTTTGAAACAGTCTTGTCTCCCACAGATTTGGAATGAATCTTATATTATTCCACTTCATAAAAAAGGATCTCGTTTGAATGTCGAGAATTATCGAGGCATTGCTAAGCTTTCTGCTATCCCAAAACTGCTTGAGCAGTTGTTCACCTTCCAACTGCAGCACCTATGTAGCAACCTCATATCTCCTTCTCAACATGGTTTTGTTAAACGTCGATCGACGATGACAAATCTTCTTGAGTTTTCATCACTGATAAATCGCAGTTTTCAGTGCCGGTCACAAACTGATGTCGTCTTTACTGATTTTAGCAAGGCCTTCGATTCAGTTAATCATGCTCTTCTTCTGCACAAATTGTCACTTTTGGGTTTTCCACCAAGCTTATTGAACTAGATCTCGGCTTATTTATCAAATCGTACACAACGGGTATTATTTAACAATGTATTTTCAACAGTTGTGAACGTGACGTCAGGTGTCCCACAGGGCAGTCACCTAGGCCCGTTGCTTTTTGTCCTTTTTGTAAATGACCTCCCACAAGTCATATCGTACTCAACTGTATTTATGTATGCAGATGACGTTAAAATCTGTCTACCATACGCCGATTGGTTCTTGCACACGCGCCTTCAACTAGACCTTAATGAACTGGAGAACTGGTGTTCAAATAATCTTCTTTTCTTGAACCATTCCAAATGCCAAATGATGACTTTTTCCCGCAGCTCACCTCACGTTGTCTCCTATTCTATAGGGAATCATAACCTGGACCGTATTACACAGGTAAACGATCTTGGTATACTATTTGACCAGAAATTGTGTTTCAACAGCCATATCGCAGCTACAGTAAATAAAGCCAAATGTGTTCTGGCATTTATTAAGCGTTGGTCCAAAGAGTTTGATGACCCTTACACAACTAAATCATTGTACATATCCTTAGTACGCCCTATTTTGGAATACTGCTCTAGTGTATGGGGCCCACAGTACAAAGAGCAGCAATCGCTAATCGAATCTGTCCAGAAACAATTTCTAATTTTCGCTCTTCGCAATCTGCATTGGGACCCCAATAGGCATTTACCGTCGTACCGATCGAGGTTAAAACTTATTGATCTTCAATCTATGCATCACCGCAGAATATGCAATGGTGTCCTATTCGTCCACAAACTTCTTCTCGGATTGGTAGACTCTCAATCTCTCCTCACTTCTATAGAATTTACAGTACCCTCAAGGTTCACCCGTACATTCCGGCCACTACGTTTGCCACTCTGCAGGTCCAACTATGCCCTTCATGAACCTTTTCGTGTCTTATGCTCTAATTATAATTCCCTTTCTTTTATCTTTTCGTTTGAAAAATCTTTTAATGTTATTTTAAGTGAAATTTATGAACACCTTGAAGTATCTAACCTCTAACCTATTACTCTAAACCACTTTGTATTACTATTGCCAATTGTTTTAAGTTAGCAGATCCTTGTTAACCAAATAAATAAATAAATATGTATGTTGAGGCACTCTTAAGTGCTATAGGGTTAAAGGGTTTTGTTCATGAAACAATTTATTCTATATAATAAGGAGACAAAAATTTCTTTAGTTAGATTTTACTAACATACAAAGATTATAAATAGGGTTTTCACGTCAATTTGGTTATCAAGTAATCTATTTAAAAATTAAATGTAATCTTTAGTTGTAGTGAACACACTTTTGTGTGATTTTAATGATAACTTGTTAATTGTTTAATACAAACAAAAAATATAAAAAAAAATTTAAAAAAAAATAAAACATATTTTTACGTGCCTTACCGGACTTGAACCCAGGTTTGTTTGACTTTCAATCTCATATCTTACCCACTGCACTACAGTTACCAATACAAATATTATATAACAGCTAAATGTGCTTTATAACTCAAAGCACTGTTTTCTATTTTTATTTGATCTTTCCTAAAAGATAACGAAGTGTTTGTCAACACTGACAATAATATGTAAGCAGTTAATCTCATGATTTGGGACTGGGCTTATTTTTTCACAGATCAATTTGTTGTTGAATATTTAATTTTTAAACAAATTACTTGATAACCAAGTTGACGTGAAAACCCTAAAAATGTTCGAAAGCTTTTTTAATCTGGTGGTTTATTTTGAAGAAGAATGTTTATTACCTTCTCGAAATAAAAGAGCGTATTTGACAAATGTTTGTTCGGTTACTAACTAGATTAGCTTCTAGATTAAAAAAGATACACCATCAGCATCAAGCAAAGTCAATGAAATCACCTTTTTGTAAGTCTTCAAAACCAATAACGTTTCTTAAGCTGAATATGATTTGTCGAATATGTCACGGTCGCCACATTTAGTTCGGCACTTGTCTCTTACATATAATTGATTTTCTTGCAGTGTACTTATTTCGAACATAAAATTTTTACCAAGCAACAGTTTTCAGTGTGTGTATGTGTGTGTGAGTGTTTCCGTTTGGAACACGTTATTGCAATATGGCGGCTTCCGTTTCAGAGCTAACATGAAAGCGAGGGCAAAGTCAGTTTGGGCTGCTGTTTTTCTTCTTCTTGTTATTGTTGTTGCTGTTGTTGTTGGTATTGTGCGCATGTACACGCTATGAATATGTTATGAAGCAGCGCTATTTTCAACTTGCACGTATAATAAACACAACACCAACATTTGCGGGTCCTTTTTATGCGCAACTGCGCCGCAATGACTTCCGTTTGGGCACTAGACACAGCCCCAAGCAGATTGCATTTGCGGTTTCCTTTTGTTTCAGTGGCCATTGTAAATATATATATGTATGTATATGAATATGCTTGTCTGTATGTAATTTGCATTATATTTGCCTGCCTGCTCACCCAACCGCCTTCCACCCACCACCACCCCTTCTCTCTTTTTCTCTCGTTTTAGTTTTCACTTGTTTAATTAGTTTTATTTATGTTTTGATTGCTTTAATTTGTTGTTCAGTTGTGTACACACAGCCAAATACAAGTACAACAAAAAAATATAATAATAATAAATTGTAAATAGGCGAAGCAAGCAACAACAAACAACTTGCACTCGTTCGTTTAGGCTTTAGGCTAACAGCTTTTCAACAGGCTTCTGAACAAATGCCATAGATTTATTTGCACTTTTTGTGGCTAAATTACTAATGCGTGTTTTTGTAATCATCACAGGAGCAAATTGCACGAGAGAAGCTGGTCAGTGGACGTGTCCAGATACAGGTGTGGTATCATGCCGAACGAAATGAGTTGGTTGTCTCTTTAATGGCCGCCGATGATCTGGCGTGGCGCGATGAAGCATATGGCCATGGGAATTTGCCGGAGGCGTATGCCAAAGTACGCATATTGCCCAAATGGTAAGTGGATCAGAGCAGGGAAAAACTTATCGCTTAAACTATTAAACTCTTTGGAAAACTGTGTAAAATGGTTTTGTGTCTACCATGTATCCAACAAATTGTAGTAGGTAAAGCGCCATTAGAAAATATTGAATGACATTCTAGTTGGTTTTTTGTTTAAAGAATGGATAACAATATTCTGCGAAATAAGCGAATATTTCTTAGGCCAGGGAGCGGGATCAATAAATTATGAAACCCCGAGACGTGGTTTACGTCCAGTGTTTGTAATGCGTTAATTGATTGTGAGAGTTTTTGTACCAGGGTATCTATCAAATAGAAATATTGACTATACTGACTTAACTATTTTACTCTCTACTTTGACCCTCGATTATGTTCTCGTAGTTATTTCGGGCGACCTAAACAATGACATGCTTTCTGACAGACAACTACCAGACTCTTTTAGAGCACTTTGACTAAGATTAGTAAACTCACTGGTACTTACACATTAAACCTGTACAAACGACTTTCTTCTTGACGTATTCTTTGTTAGCGATTCAACAAAAGCTGTGTTCTTTGACCAGGTCTCCGCACCAGTTTTCTCAAAACATGACCTTATTTTCTTGACATATGATATAATGATAGACTTTACTGAGAATTTCATTGAATATAGAGTTTATAAGAATATTGAATTCGGCCTTCTAAGCACTGCATTTTCTAGATGTGACTGGGACTTCACCTACTCCCTTCTGACTGCTGATGTGCAATTGGTACATCTAAATTGAAACGTTGAGTACCTTTTTAACAAGTGCGTAATAGTTCGTCGGAAGATGTTAAAATCTACTCCAAAGCCTTGGTTCAACCAAGATATTAAATGTGCCATATCTGAACGCAATAAAGCATTTGCTAAATGGAAAAGGTACAAGACATCTGCTTTCAATGAACAATATAAGGCGTTGCGAAAAAATGTAGTACTAGAGATACAAATCGCCAAAGATTTAGCAATCTACTTCATTCTAACCGAAAATGGAGTGAGTTTCGTAGATTGGGAATAGGCAAACAAGCGCAATCCAAGCAAATCAATGTCAGCATTGATGACCTAAACAAAAAATTTACCCAAGTTCAAGTACCTGTATCAACAGAAAACCCGTACCTGAATCATTCTTCGTATAACAGAAGTGATAGAAGCTTTAGTTTTGCGTGTGTTAATGTCTGTGACGAGACAGGTCAAACGCTATGGGTCTGGACAATATATGCCCGAAGTTGATAAAAATAATGCTGCCCAAGTTATTACCACATATAACACACATAGTAAACACTGTTTTCACTACTTCGACTGCTAAGATTATACCCATTCCCAAGCCCAACTCGGAATTTAGACCCATATCAATTCTTCCGTTTTTGTCAAAGGTAATTGAGCAACTTATGGCAACTCAAATAAATGTGTTCTTATCAGAAAACTCTTTCTTAAGCACATGTCAATCAGAGTTTAGAATGCAAAGAAGTTGCATCTCAGCAGAAATTAAAATTACTTATGATATCCGCGAACAGGTTGACAAAAATAATTTAACCTTTCTTACCCTCTTGGACTTTAGCAAGGCTTTTGATTCAATCAACCATCATATCCTCTGCACAAAGCTAAGCAATCTGTATAATTTCGAATCGTCCGCCCTTAACCTTATGAGCTCCTTCCTATGTGGACTCTCAGAGATCTTCATATCAATTTCTGTTACGTGGGGTCCCGCAAGGATCTGTTCTCGGGCCGCTGTTGTTCTCGTTATACATAAATGACCTTCCAAATGTTTTGTCTAAATGTCAAGTCCAAATCTATGTTAGTCGTCCTCTATCATGGCAAGAGCACATAAATAAAACTTCAGGACGAACCTATGGTATGCTTAGGCAATTGTACTTGACGCAAAATATGATACCGACCAGCCTACGACTGCTAATTGCCAAAGCCTATTTAACACCATCTCTGTTCTACGCAGCAAAACAAGAAAGGTTAAAGATCGCTTTTAATAGTAATGCAAGATATGTGTTTGAAATAAATAGATTCGACCACATTAGTGAACACGCAGATAGCATCTTTGGATAAATCTTCGAGTTCACAGAATTATAATGACTGCGGAGCCGGCATACCTATATGATAGGATTGACTTTGCTGCTTCATAAGGGAGGTCTCAAATATATGTGTATATAACTAAAGTGGTGACGACTTCTAAATGAACCATTAACAATTTATCATTAAAATTGTTGTAATTCGCGACGAAAATCTGGAAACCTCGATACACACATACAACGCGTGCTGCCAAGATGTACCGAAACGACGGCGCCTTAATATCAGCGATCCTCGGCAACCCTATAGCAACAGTGGAATGTGCAAAATAATCATTAAACAAATTCAGTCAAATTACTCGAATAAGTAGGATCTGCTACAGAAACAATTCGACGGGTTTGACGTTCGGCGAGCAATGTCTAACCCAGCCCCTACACACTCTACACATTTTCAACTCAACTTCTTGTCAGCTCAACCAAGCATAATTAGCCCTCTAAATGTGAATCTGCAAAAGTCTGCAACGGCTGGAAGTGTTGGAACTCAAACGAGTCTGTTGGAGTAGGTGAGGTCTAAGAAGATTGTTGTGCAAGCGATGTCTCTGATCTTACGGAATATATGGAGTACATACAAGAGCCTCTTGACTGCGTAATCCCATTAGGAATGCTCAAAAGTTCCCTCTTCCTGCCAAATGTGAGGAATCCACTTACACTTGGTCCAAAATCAAAACAAAATTGTTTCCCAATATTCTTGCAAACGTAACAATATCAACTCAAATCAAGTTCTTAAAAATGTAACAATATCAACTCAATTTGTGTATTTGCGTTCTTAAAAAACTGTTGAGATAAGAACATTGCACCACAAATGAGAAAAACCGTGCGTGCACTGGTTTTGGTAACGTTTGTGCTCATTTTGGGTCACGCCCCCTCCCGCCCCCGCAATTCAGAAAAAACGCTATATCTCCTACAGTTTTGAAGATAGACGATTCGTACCCTCTAGAGATAGTAAGTAATTAGCAAAATGAATCAATTTGCCGAAGAAATGATAAAGATCGGATGAACGGTTCTCAAGTTATGAGCAAAAAAGTGAACCAAGCACCCCCCTCCCACCCAAAAAAAAATATTGCATACTTTTTGGATGGTCACACTAGGGAATGCAGGAACACTGTTAAGCATGTTTTCTCATGAGTAACGGGTATATCGAAGTCGGTTAGAGCCGACTTTAACTTACGCTCTCGTTTTCCCTCTGTGCTGTATTACTGACTCAGCTATATCAGCGCTATTTCAAATCATCGATTTTAGAGAAGTCGTTGCGCAGTTTATTGACTTCCCCAGGACACCAACGAAGAGTACGCACAATGTTTCTCGCCATTTATAGGCTTGTGAAACTTCAGTTGCTGATCGTCCCCGATGACTTTTAGGGGAAAAACTCGCCTTCGCAAACAAAAAATTCGTATAGACTCCCAAGGCTTTTTCAAAAACTAAAAATTAAAATGGACTTTCCCCTTTAACCCCAACACCTCTGCCCCCACTCTCGATTTTTCGGCCCTCCCTCTTCCACCGCTCTCCACTCTTTCCCCTGCTCTTTCTATACCCAATGAGTCGTTCAATCTCTCGCTCTTAGCAAAACAGCCTAGTCCAATAATGCAAAAATGCCTGAGCAATGCCTCCACCCCCCCTTTTCTTCTACCCTGTGTGTATGTCAGTAATTCGTCTCAGAAAGCCAAGAGATGCACGTATGCCTAATTTGTGAGGGTGAGTCGTGCTCTCTCATGCTCACTCTATTGTCACAATATTGTCTGAGCTCCACAGTTATGTGCCTCATACAAACTTTTCTTTGGCGTTTTCACCCACTTCGCTGTCAAATTTTCCAAATTTTCTTTCTTAGTGCGCGTCTATGCCAAATCTAAAATCTTTATGATAAGCAGTGAATGTTTAAGGTGCAGTTTAGTTTCCTGCCTTTTAAACATACTTATGCTTTATTTCTAGAATTTCGGAAAATATTTTATTAATTTTCACTCCTCACTCTCCTTTCCAGCGGCGATGGCAGCGTACAGCAAACCGAGGTCAGTCGACCCACCCAGAATCCCATTTGGAATGCCACATTGACCTTTGCCCATGTCAAGGCGGACAGCTTGATGGATCGCTATATAGATATTCAGCTGTGGGATTTGGTGCCGCATACGGAATCCATTTTCTTGGGCGAATGCAATATTGAGCTGCAGCAGGCGTTTCTCGATGACCAGGCCATTTGGTGTAGACTGGAGGATCCCAAGGGTTTGAGGGGCATAAGCATAAGCAAATCGCCAAGTGTGTCGCCACGCGGTTCAATTGCAGCCGGAGCGGGGGCACCGGGTGGCGATGTCAGCCGGTTACTAAGACGCGACTATAATATGCAGCGTTCTATGTCGGATGAGGTGGATTCCATAGGTGATGGGGCCACGCTACTACATCCCGATCATGCCTATATAGCTGGCTCCAGACGTGGCTCTTCACAATCAGAAACTCTGGAGGTGGAGGTCTATCAGCTGGGCAAGGATTTCTCGCGCTCATTGCCGGGTTCGCGTCGTTCGAGTTTTCAGGATGCCGAAAATAAACGGCTGCAGGAGGAGGATGCCATGGCCACGCCGCCCACCTCGTATTTGGTGGGGAGGCGTCGCTCATCGGTGGCACGGCGCGATCCGGATGAGATCTTGAAATCCTTGAAGGAGGTGCGCGGCGAGTTGGGCCGTACCATGAGTCTGGAAACTGAAAGGCATAAGCGCCTGGGATCGCGACGTAAGTAGAGGGGTGGGGGTGCTACTGGGCTTAAGGAGTTAAGAGGGCTGTCTACCCATACACACACACACACACACACATGCCTTGCTGCTAGGTTGTGTCCGCTCACCTTTCTCTCTCCTTCTCTCTCTCACTCTCACGCTCTCTATCTCTACTATATATCCTATATATAGACTTAATGTAAGCTCTAATCTATCTACTGCATCTCTCTGATATCTTTTCCTTAGCCACAATATCGGTGTCGCATTATCAAAGCTTTGACACACCCCACACAAACTGGACAAACACAAGATACCACTAAAGCAACCAGCAAAATAAATAAACTAAAATAACTAAATAAAATTAAACGCACTTCAACTTAAACTAAAGCCCCTAAAGCACCAAGTCAGTTACCCTCGATAGAGGCTCCCGCACTACCACAACAACAAAAAAACAGAAAAAACAGAAACCACAAAACAAACCTTTTGTAAATTATACAAAAAACCACTGCAAATTGAGCTTAGCAAGCAGCAAATATTTTGTGTAATGGCAAAAGTATTTAAACAATAAAATTCCAAAAAGTATTTTCACACACAAAAACCACCAACTCCACCCACCACCACCCACCACCACCACCACAAACCACCGGTAAGAATGCAACAACAAAAATCAAATTTAAGTTGAGTTCAAGTTTTTGGTTAAATTTAAGCTTGATGCATGCCGCCACTTAATTAAAGCTTTCACCCACACACCCAGACACACTCTCTAGCGTGTTGATAATCCAGGACGAAAAAAAAAAAAACAAAAACATTGTCTCCGCTAAGTCCCCAAGACACATGAAAACTTTTGATGCCATCATTTGGCTGGAGCTTATTTCAGCTTATTGGATGCTATTTGCGCAGGCAAAAAAAAAAAAACAAAATTTGTTTAAAAGGCAAAGCCTGACAAGAATCAGCAGTCCTGTGGGAAGCCTGGTGCTTACCTGTTGTTACCAACAGAAAACCCTTTCATTTACACTAAAGCCTGGCCACATTTTTTTTAGGTTTTAGTTAGGTTTTATAAAGCCACAAGAGGTAAGAGGGGCACATTTTATTCTTCAAACGGTTGAGGGTTGTTTGAAAAATAATTTGAGAATTTCGGGATCGTGAAGTTGGATTCTAAGCTGTTGTTTAGTTGTCAGTAAAAGCCTGTTTTCAGTGTCCGTTTTGTAGTTAAGTCTCTTGTCTGTATGTGCGTTTATTATATGCACACTGAACCAAAAGATTGTTCCATTCGGGACCAACTCAATTCCAAACGGGATTAATAATGCATTGATCCCAGAATGGCTTGAATTGAACCTTTGAGGGATCAACATTTTGTTGCCTTGCGAAGCTTAGACGGATTCTTTTTATACCCGTT
Source organism: Lordiphosa clarofinis (assembly GCA_018904275.1). Taxonomy (NCBI): domain Eukaryota; kingdom Metazoa; phylum Arthropoda; class Insecta; order Diptera; family Drosophilidae; genus Lordiphosa; species Lordiphosa clarofinis. Next base: position 68,642 of record JAEIGQ010000313.1, on the reverse strand, counting down.
ACTCGTAGAGAGGGTATACTAAAGTCGTGCGGATGTTTGTAACGGAATAAAGGAAGAATTTCCGACCATATAAAGTATATATATTCTTGATCAGTATCAACAGCCGAGTCGATATAGACATGTCCGTCTGTCCGTGCTTCCATCTGTCTGTATGAACACCTAGATCTCAGAGATGGTAAGAGATAGAGGTTTGACATGTATGGGACAAATGCTTCTTTTATCTGCACGCAGATCAAGATTATTTCAAATTTTGGCCACGCCCCCTCCCGCCCCCGCAATTTCGAAAAAAACGTCATATCTAATATCTAATTAGCAAAATGAATCGATTTGCCGAAGAAATGATAAAGATCGGATGAACGATTATCAAGTTATGAGCAAAAAAGTGAACCAAGCCCCCGGTACCCACCCAAAAAAATGTTGCATACTTTTTGGATGGTCACCCTAAGGAACGCAGGAACACTGTTAAACATGTTTTTCATGAGTAACGGGTATATCGAAGTCGGTTAGAGCCGACTTTAACTTACGCTCTCGTCTTAAATTTAATTTTGTTCTTTTCGAGATAGCATTCTAAACGTATTTTTTAAGTACGCATATGTACGCATACGCATTCGAAATAGTAGGCTACGCATACGCACACTACGCATTACAAAAAAAATGAGTATGCGTACTACGTAGACGCAAAAGTTGAAATACATATACGTACGCTGAAGCATTAGAAAAAGTACGCATTATATACGTACTTTAACTGAGCAGTAGGCATTTTCATTTGCTTCATTTGTGCTTCATTTATGCGTACTTTGTAATTTCTATGGAAAATCTAAGTGTCTTCGTTACATTTGGGTTTTTTTTACTTAGCGGAATACTTACTTAGCTAGTTTATCATGTTTTGAGTTAATTTTAGCCAGAACTAATCCTTGGTCTTTCCGTGAACAGTAATCTCGTTAAAATTTTATTATCATAGCTATTAATCTTCTTCTAAATATAAAATAAAGTCGCGTGTTTAAAGTTTAAATTTTCTAAAAAATTTAGTAGTTGGCAATTGTCGAATGGTAAATCGGTCCAACAAAACCGCGAAATTTGCAAACATTTTATAAGTTAAGATTTTTATGAATAATAAGTAATTGGCAACTGTCGACGGGTAAATATGGGTTGTAGGCTACCCAATCCAAAAATATTGCGAAATTCGCCATATTTTATATATATTTAATTGACGAGTAAATAGACTGGTAAATTGACAGGTAAATAGGAGGTGAAGATCAAGTGGTCCATAGTCGCTAAATTTGCAAACATTTATTATGAGATTAGATTTTTATAACAAATTTGGGCGAATAGATGGTGAAGATGGTGAACCACGCTAACCATGGATGACCGTTATCCACAATTTTCTCAAGTTAATTTGTATAAAATCCTACCAGATGTATGGCATAGGCGTTATTCAAAAATAGTTCCAATTGTAATGAGTGTTTATTTATTCAATGGTTATGTTTGTTTGGCATTATTACATTTTTTTAATCCTATGTTGTATTTATCCGCGATTTAACGATTTGTCAGTATTAGACAGTGGTTTGAAAAAGTTTTTAAGATCTTGGCTCTATTCTCTACCCTCGGTCATCCGTGGTATTTATCGCGGTTCAGTATTGTCATAGATAGGGCAATGTAGGTATGTGGGATCATTTGTGGCTTTGAAAAGCAGTTTCTTCAGCATTTCGCGGTTTTGTTACCATGGAGACCTCTTAGCTGCATATTGGGCCAATGCATTGATCCTGACATGATTTTTCACTATCTCCAAAGTAAAGTTTGTTTGGCATTATAAGATTTTTTGATCTTCCTTGGTATATTTCCGCGAAATAATGATTTAACAGTAACAGACAGTGTTTTGAGATCTTGGCTATGTTCTTTACCTTTGGTCATCCTTGGTATGAATTAATCGCGGTTTGGTATTGTTATAGACAGGGCAATGCAGTTATGTGTGATAGTTTGTGGTCTTGAAAATCAATTTCTTAAGCACTTCGCGGTTTTATTACCATTGAGATCCCTTACCTGCAAATGGCGCCTATGCATTGATCCTGACATAATTTTTTACTTGGTTGGCAATTAAGTTTTTCATAATTTCTATTTTTATCCTCTTTGTTTTTTTTTTTGGCGATTTAATAAGTCTTCAGTCACTGTAAATGGTTTAATTATCTCACCAATCACAAAGTCTGTGACTAAATTCGTTACTTTTTGTGTACCAAACATATGTACGATACTTTGTACGGTACTTTGAGAATCCTGAAAAAAAGTGCGTATACGCATTTGTTTTGCGTATACGCACAGATTTTAAGCGTAGTGTGCGTATGGCTCAAATTTAAATAAGTAGTGTACGTACTTTTGACGTATACGTAAACGTAGTACAAATAAGCATACGCATTATGAAGTATACGTATACGTATTTTTTTAAAAATGCGTATTGAAGTACGCATACGTTTTTTGACATGATACGCATTGAAGCATTGAAGCATTTGAAGCAACACGTATGCGTATACGTTTTTGATACGTTTTGCAGTTCTCTGATACACACCTACATTGCTTATCTGCTAAAAATCCAAAACAATGTGGTGTAGTTGGTTATCTTGAGCCCAGCAGCGTTGCCCAGGCCAAGGCAGAAGAAGAGCAAATTGGCAATTCTCAGTTTGTTCGCTCCCTCACTCTCTCACCGACTGTTGAGTACGATCCGGCATTAAGCAATCCCTATTCGGATTGACGTATTGGAAAAAATAGTTGGCAAATGGTTGCCAAAAGCAAAAAGAATAAAAGATTCTTCCTTAGTATCGATTCTCGTCTGAACCTCAGATTTTGGAAAAAGTTAATATCTGAGAAAATATTAACATTTGAAGGTGAAAATTTACTTTTTTACTTTATTTTATAGTCGAGTTTTAACAAATATAAAGTTGGAGGTTCAGACAAGAGTGATGACAATTCTGCGACGTTTGACTACTCATTGAACAAAAAGTCGGTCCAGTTGTTTTGAAAAACGTGCTTTCAAGGAAAACGCGTTAAAGCTTTTAAGCAAGTAAATAGAGCTAGAAAAAAGTGATTATGCTAAACCTAAGATTCAAGAATCATTCATAAGAAAACTTCCTCTTCCCCGGTTTGTACTTCTTTTGAAGATGACATGCTGACGGAGCGACTAATTCGCTCACCATGGCGCTGTTCAGCATATGAGCAAGCTTGCTATTCTTTCCTTGCCAAGACATTTCTGACGATAAAGCTTCGAATATTAGTGCGACGGCCTCTAGTATATTACTTAATTTTACGAAAACCTTGGGTCATAAAAAGGGCTATATCATTTGGGGAAATATTTTTCTGTATCTGTAAATTCGATTTTTTGTTTGCGATTTGTAATGTAAAATGTAAAATTGGCTATACAGCTCCAAAGAGACCAAGAGATCAAGCTTCTCTCAATCTCTTGGCGTGTGTGCTTTAAATTTTACCCACACAAGAAAAAGGGACCTACAGCCTAACGGCGAGTCCGAACGGCAAAGTTTAAGAATTAGCTTTTTCATGGCTAGTTACTTCACAGCTGGCGCCAATAGCTGGTGAAGGTGACCGTATGTGTTAAAGCTATTTTTCTAAAGAAAGAAAAAAACTTTAATGATTCAGAGGTGGGATCGAACCCATGACCTTCCGCCCAGCAGTCTAGCACACTAACCGCTGGGCCACAGACGGCCACAATTTACGATTTGTACTACCTCCTTAAGCTATGAACTTGAAATCTGGTCTGGAATTTGGTTGGATATTTCACTAGATCGAACCGTTTTGAAGGCAGAGCCATTGCCCTTAGATTTTTAAATGTTTTTGTAAAATTTTTAAACATTTAACATTCGATGAAGTGTAATAGGTAATTCTCTTATCAATGAAGCTCTCTTTTATTCCTTATTCTCTGACTTGAACTTTTCCTACGAATTGGTCGTATGCATAAATGGACCTTGGTTGTGGCAAGATCTGTGTTCTGACCCACAGCGTTTGCCATGCCCATGCTAACTTGTCCACTGTACCACACAGTGTCCTGGGACCAACTAGCTCAGCCTTGAAATGAACTTTTTTAAAGCCAAGCAAAAGTTCGTACGTAGAAACATCAGAAGCAAAACAAAAGCCCAAAAGCCGTTAAATATGAAAATAAGCAGCGTCTGTGTCTGGCGGCGGAGCGCGTCTCTCGGTTCCCTTAAGCTAAAGCTTATTTCAGGAGATTCGCCAAATCGACAGCTTCATTGGCAAATCGAGTTGTGCTTGTTCAGCAAGTTTGCTTTGCTTTCGCTTTCAATATGTTTTTTCCTTTTCGCTTTGCCAGTTATTATTAAGCCGCTTAGCATTTGGCCATTTGTGCTTTTAACGCACATTCATATCCGGTCCTCACACACACAAACACACAGCTGTCGCCAAGTTTATTTGACATTTATTTTATTTTTGGCTGCCGGCGTATGAAAAAAAGAAATGTATTTGAACTTTTGCCATAATCCTTTCTTTTTTTTCCACTTCGTGCTGTGCGCTCAATTGATTGAATGATTGATTGACTGATTGCCAAGTCTGATAAAAAGGCTCTTGGCCCTTGCCTCCCACGGGAAAAGGCACAAAAAGTTTTAATGAAGCTTGTCTGTCAAATAATTACGCATATCACGTATACGCCAAGTGTTTTTTATTCAGTCAGACAAAAAAAATGTGAGCACAAAGCAAACTATAAAGATAAATACATTTGGTTGTGAATTCAATTCAGGGAAAGAGTTATTATTAAGTTTACTTACCAAAGGCAGTTAGCACAAAAAGATTGAACGTAATATAACAATTCGAGAACAAAAATGTGCCCAAAATTAAACTGGAAATAATCACAGACGTTCGTGCCAACACAAAGGATAGACTGACCGCTTTGCCTCTGGAATGAGAATAGAAAGATAGCGATATTGGATGAGTAAGTAAGAAGATCAAAACCAAGATGATCTAAATGCTGCTCCTGACATAGTGTTCTGATATGACTGTATTTCACCAATGATGAATCTAAACGTCAATTGGTCACTCTTTTCCAGGACCAATCCGAGTGTCAGAAGTAAAAAAGTAAAAATAGCTCCAACATTAATATAAAAGCTTAAATTTAACTGTTAAGAACACAGTATAAACATAAGGCAACAAAAATGCCCTTTTTCAGTTCATCATTCAGCCGCATGTGTGCGTACAACCTAAGGCAGTATCTTTTGATACTGATTATACTGGTTAACAAGTAAGCAAAGAGAGCGAGAAAGCGAGTGAGGCTACCTTGTTAAGTACATGGTGGAATTAAAAAGGTGAAGCTGTCCGCTTCTGCTGAGATCCAGTTGATATATGCCTGTGAGAAAGAAAGAGACGGCAGAACACTTAATTGTCTCTTCTTGTGTATTGCCGCTCTAGCACTCACAACACTGGCCCTACAAAACTCGGCTTCACCTTATTAATTCCTCCATGTTTAAGTATATTTTGGTCTAGAGCAGAGTAAGCTTAATGGAGAGCACAAACACAATATCTAATAAACTAGCTGATCCCGCCGCGACTTTGTCGGCGTCCAAAATTTTAAGAAATTGCAGAAATTGTGTTGTTTTATCTTGTGGACAGTTTCCAGTTTGCGTAATAAATGCAGTGGCCTGTATACATGTTTAATTTTTGTCCCATCCAGTTCTAAATGACCCAACCAAATTTTCCAGGCGCTTGAAAACTCAGGAATTATATATTAATGCCTCCCATATCTAGTAAATATATAAAGATTGTAGATTTCACAGCAGCATTAGCACTGTTTGTCCATAATTAGGAACGTATAGATTCCTAAGTCTTTTCCCAAAACTAAAGAGACATCGACATAAGTCCCGTTTCGATTAATTAATAACACTAGTTTACAGCCAAAAAGACCCATTTCTACTGAAAATTTTTTTTAGTGTAGTTTGGAATGGTGATCTCAAAAATCAATTTCAAAAATTTTTTTCATGGCTCCGTTTTTGAAATATAATTTTTTTATTTTTTGGTAGGGGCACTTACATTTTAAGCCATATCTCTCTTTATAATTGTCAGATAGAGTCAAGCAAGATAAGAATCGAAGGTTATTTCGCTGCCGGTAATCGAGTAGAACATTGTTTTTAAATCGGTTCATTAGTTTGGCTACAATATCCAAAAATATTTCGAAAAAATCGATTTTTGCTCGAAAATTCATTTTTGGTCGCCTGGAAAAAATATAAAAAAATCCAAAAAAATTATTTTTATTTTTTCTACATAAGAACCGCACTTCTACGAAGAAAAACAGATATCGATGATCAAAATCTGTGAACAAACACAGGAGCTGTAAGCAATTTAGTGCAAAAAAATGTGATATTTTCCTGAATATTTTAAAATAAAATTTCGTTTGCTTCGACTTTTGTTCCGTTTTTAATTTTTATTTTTGTTCTGGCTTTTCGTTCACTTCATAATTTGACCAAAAAACGAAGAAAAGTACAATGTTAATTTTTGGAAACACACAATATACTCAAATTTGACTGTAAGTTGACCTACTCAATTTGATCCATCTATGGTACGTGTAACACGATTTTCCTCGCCAATACCTTATTTTCTTCGTAAAAGTGCGATTCTTAAGTAGAAAAAATAAAAATAATTTTTTTGTATTTTTTCTAGTCGTTTAAAAATGAAATTTCGTGGATTTTCGCGCAAAAAATCGATTTTTTGAAATATTCTTGGTTGTTGAATTCAAACTACTGAACCGATTTAAAAACAATGCACCACGCAATTATTGGCAGCTCCATTACCTTTCGATTTATTTCTTACTTGACTCTATCTAACAATTATGACCTGAGATATGGCTTAAAATGTAAGAGTACCTACCAAAAAAATTTAAAAAATTAATATTTAAAAAATCGGAGCCATGAAAAATTTTTGAAATCGATTTTTTAGATCACCATTCCAAACTATACTAAGAAAAATTTTCAGCTGAAATGGGTCATTTTTTTTTTATTTTTGTAAACTAGTGTAATTAGGAACTAAATATTAAAAAAAAATTTTTATTTTATTTACCCCATACAAACTTTTCTTTGGAGTTTTCACCCACTTCTACTCTTTCCCGTCCCGTCTTATCCCTCTCCACCCTCCCTCTTCCTGCGCTCTCCGCTTATTCTCAAGCAAAAACAGCTTGGCACAATATTTTTTGAACGCAATAGCTCATTTATTTGCCCCATACAAACTATTCTTTGGAGTTTTCACCCACTTCTCTCTTTCCCGTCCTGTCTTATCCCTCTCCACCCTCCCTCTTCCAGCGCTCTCTCTCAAGCAAAAACAGCTTGGCACAATGTTTCCTGAACGCAATAGCTCATTTATTTGCCCCATACAAACTTTTCTCAGAAGTTTTCACACACTTCTACTCTTTCCCGTCCCGTCGTATCCCTCTCCACCCTCCCTCTTCCAGCGCTCTCCGCTATTTCTCAAGCAAAAACAGCTTGGCACAATATTTTCTGAACGCAATAGCTCATTAATTTGCCCCATACAAACTTTTCTTTGGAGTTTTCACCCACTTCTACTCTGTCCCGTCCCGTCTTATCCCTCTCCACCCTCCCTCTACCAGCGCTCTCCGCTTTTTCCCAAGCAAAAACTGCTTAAATCATTGTTTCCTGAACGCAATTGCTCATTTATTTGCCCCATACAAACTTTTCTTTGGAGTTTTCACCCACTTCTACTCTTTCCCGTCCCGTCTTATCCCTCTCCACCCTCCCTCTTCCTGCGCTCTCCACTTTTTCTTTCCTGACCGCAATAGCTCATTTATTTGCCCCATACAAACTTTTCTTTGGAGTTTTCGCCCACTTCTACTCTTTCCTGTCCCATCTTATCCCTCTCCACCCTCCCTCTTCCTGCGCTCTCCGCTTTTTCTCAAGCAAAAACAGCTTGGCACAATGTTTCCTAACCGCAATAGCTCATTTATTTGCCTCATACAAACTTTTCTCAGAAGTTTTCACACACTTCGCGGTGAATTTTTTTAAATTTTCTTTCTTAGTGCGCAACTGCGTTAGATCTCTAGGCTAAGCTGTTTTGACTGTGGGTTGATAATATGTCAGTCAGTCGGGCCCCCTTATTTATAAGTATAGTTTTGGTTCCTCTATCTCAGATTACTATTCACACTTTCACCTCACTCACCTCAAATGCGTGGGCACCACATCGCATATCTCGCCAGCTGTCAGCGGTACACAGCAGGCACTGATCGCCACAAAGCCATTAAATGCCACAAAGATGGGCCACTTCCGATTAAAGAAATTCAAACTAAATCCGCAAACGCTGGTCACCAGCGATAGTATGATTAATATATGCTTCCTTCTCAGGCAACAGAAGAGTATGCTTATGACAATATAAGAGCATAAATTGAAACAGCCCATTATAATGGCGTCCGTGTAGGCGTCAACTGTAACTTCTTTGGTAATTTGGTTTTCCGCAGTGTCATCGGCTAGCCTACTGTCCAGCAATTGGCAAATGGTGTGCTCAGTATCTGGCATATGATATTTTACAATCACCCACCAACCACCTAGACCTAAGCCACTAAATCGGAAGAAATTGTTAAGCCCTTGGAGATCCCAAAATGAACTATATATACCCACGCAGACATAAAGCCACACATCATTCCAGTGATTAGCAAAACGTGTCCTACATAGGGCTTACGGAACAGTGGCACCGTATCATCCCACATGTGCCTAAGAAAACATCTATGTTGCTTTCGGATCAATGACTCGCGTAAGTGAGGTTGGGTAACACTGATGATGCCCAGGCTTTCCAGATTCTGGCCACGATTCTTCATACACATGCGATCCAGTATGGCATATGCCTTTTCCTCCTCACCCACAGAGAGCAGAAATTTCGCCGTCTCGGGCAGACACAAAATGGTTAAAAAGGCCACCACAGAGGGAATAAGGTTAATCAGCATGGCGAAGCGCCACATACGTAAATCGAAGCTAAACACACTGCAAACTACGCGTTTCAAGGGATTTAGCAAAGCGGCCGTACCTGAAAAATAAAAATTAACTTAAGCTTCGACTGATAACCCACATAACACTTACTTGGCACATATATGGTACCCAAAGCAGCAAAGTAGCTCATATAGTTGACCATACGTGGACGCATTTTCACCGTCGAATACTCCGTCAAGTAGGTCATATTGGACACACTGGCTCCGCTTACACTAAAAACAAAATTTGAAGTTAAAACTCTTAAATAAAACCTTAAACAATACCCACAACATTCCGACCACAAAACGGAAAAATACAAATAAATAAAAATTAGGCATGGCCAGTGATATAATGGAAGCCGCCATGACCAATCCCAAAGTATACAACAGCATGCGACGACGTCCAATTAGATCGGTCTTATAGCCGGCATAATGCCCGGACACAATCATGCCCAGAAACGCTGCGGTGGCCAGTAATGTTATATGATGGAAGGTTAGCTTAAACTCGAAGGAAATGGGCACGACCAATCCTGTGGGACCCATCACCTCGCACACGGTCAGGAGACTAATCATGCCACAGCCAAAGACCATTAATAATTGCATACGACCAAATCCTATGGAAAAGTTCAAGTCAAAATGGAATGAGGAATACAGGAGAGGAGAGATTTACCAATTACATCCAGAACTTCATCGATATCAGTTGTAGACATGATTGATTTTAGTTATTTATTTGCTCATGCTGACAAGTTAAACAAATTTTGTTGTAGAAATTCAAAAATAAACTACATTTGAAAATCTAAGGGCAGTTTAGGTGAATTAACTTAAGCTAGTTCCATAAGCTGACTCTCCCTTCGAAACGGTTCGATACCGGTTTTGATCTAGTGAAATATTCAACTCCATATAACCCACCCACCTAAGCAGAACGATTCAGTCTTAAAACCAGTGAGAAAGTCGGTTAAGCCCGACTAAATCATACTCTGTACCTGAAGTAGAAGCTGAATGCAGCGCTGCTGCTGCGCTCATCTCTAAGCTTCTCTCTCACTCTCTTTCTTTTTGCTGAATGAAATGCGGTGTTGGTTTTAGGGGAGGGGGAGGGGGGTTTTTGGACTTTTTTGCTCATAACTTTAAAACCTCTCATCCGTAAATCGATACATATTTCAAATGATTAACTATCTTTAGACGAAACAAATAATCTATCTACAAAGCTGTGGGAGATATGACGAATTGAGGTTATGGTAGCCACAACAATTGACTTTCTCACCGCCCATAACGTAGATTTGTAATAGTTTATGTGGTTCGATTCGTTAAGCTTTGGCGCTGTATTGTGCATTATTTCTGTTGCTCCCAACAAAGTGATTTGAAAGCATAAATTAAATCTACGAATGGACTTTAAAAACGTGACGTCTCAAATTCCGGTAATTGCACTTTTCCTAATGCGCAGCACATCCCGGCAGATGTGTTTTTGAATTTGAGAGCATGACCATGGAAATATTCTTTGTCCTTTGCACCAATCAGGACGAGCGGAATGTTTAATAATGTCCTCATACTTGAATGCGAAGCGATGGAACGAAGCAAATGTAAATGCTCGATGTATGTTTATGTTAGCGTTGTCGGTCAACTCTTCTACGTGAGTTAACATTTGTCCGGCGTGCCTGTCTGTGCTTCAGTTGTTGTGCCCTAGCATTTCGCATGTGTCGGCCCAAATGGCCACCCCTACCGCAATTCTTCTACGTGGGTTAACATTTGTCCGGCGTGCCTGTCTGTGCTCCAGTTGTGGTGCCTTAGCATTTCGCATGTGTCGGCCCAAATGGCCACCCCTACCGCACTCGCTCTCTTTGCGTACTTGTTGAACAACACTTTTGAGCGATGCATCTCGGCGAATGAATTATTTGTAATTTACACAAGAAAGAAAGTCCTAAAAAATGACAAGGTCACTCTCTAACACATACTATAGCAAGTCTTCGTTAAGCATTCGGGGAATGGACGGCTATGTGCGTGTCCCAGGGTCTATGCCTGGCGAACTCTGTTTGAAGTACAGCAAAATTGAGATGCAGCGCAAAGTTTATCTCTAATTCTTACTACTCCATGACTAAAGCCTAATCTGTGTATTAAACAGGCCACACGAAAGCGGCGCCATCTGTTGGTGGGCTTGGGAAATTTCTAAAACCATTCAAAACCTTTATTTTTATACAGTTTACATAAACTTTGGTAGAGCCGAAGTAAGCTTTCTTCTATCTTTTGTTGGTAAAATTCTAACCATTCTCCACACTTAACAATTTCTAGACATATAGAATATCATTAGTAGAATATCACGGTTTATTAAAGTGTTCAATTTGTTCTGCTTGATTTTTTTGATGCACCTTAGTCCTTGACTTGACCATCAACATAAGCAGGTAGTGCTCCATCCAACATCCAATTTATGAAGGCAGAAATAGAGTCAAAATAACACAAACTATAAAGAAATAGATATAAGAAGTTAGGAATGATAAGAAAATAAAGAAGTACTCAGAATCTAACCTCCAAATTAAAAAAAAACATTACACATTTACAGGAACAATAATTGAAATAATTAAATAGTTGTAATGGTAATGGTAATTCAACTTTCATTATTCCAAAAAATAGTAATAGTAAGTTCGATTAAGAACTCAATTCTAACCTCCGACTTACTCATCAAACAGAAGACAAATATATTCATGGTCAGTAGACATGAGACTTGTAGCAAAGATCCCACAATAAAACTTCCACTAATCCCTCCAATTCTTGAAAATGAACGACACATACACATAGCTTTCCCAGTCAATTGTGTGGGCATGGAGTCCACCAACACCGATGACACCTGCGCCACCATTACTCCCGGCAACACCATCATGCCAATAAAGCATATCAAAATGCACCACTGATTCCGCAGGAAATTCAACAATAGACCACAAATGGCGGCAAACAGCATAAACATGAACATCACATACTTGCGACGCATAAACTGCAGAAACAAGGTGGCACAGGCAAAGCATACTAAATATGATATGCCATAGAATATAGGATCCTGATAATTCTCTATGGTATCCACGCATGGAGGAAGAGATTCAGTCTCTGACGAATTCTTGCTCTCATCAAAGGAACGTGAATTTAAATAAGTGGCATGACTGATTACTTCACATAACAGACGATTGCCAGAGTTATCCTGATTACGCAGCAAAGGATACCAAAAATATAGACCTCTGGAACTGAAGAAGGAAAAAGAAAATTGAATAAAGTACGACTTTAAACATTTAATGATTTTCAGACTAGGTTCCCATAAAGTCCTAGGAGGGCCGTAAAATAATTTTTGTATAACTCAAATAAAACCTCTAAAATTATCACTAACTTTTAAGCTGTCGTAAATCCTTCAAAAATTAAGCATCGATTATGATCTAACGCATTTGGAATAGATTTCGAATATGAATAAGGCTGTGAATATGGTTATCAGATGTAACTAACTTAATTTAACAGCCAGACTGGCTCGTTGAATATGGAACAAGCGTTAAATAGTGTGACCAAAGCCGCAATAAAAACATTATAATACCATATAATCAGTAGATAGGTTGGAACTGGGTTCCAATATGGTGATAGCCCTCCATTAACCATGTGATGAGCGAATGACTTTTAAGGTATGTAAATGATGGCGTAGTTGAGTTAACGCAACTGATGAATCTAAGCTAGTTTGTTCGAGCTGATTGAGGTTGCCTCGCATTGAGGACTACGTGGTGCCTCGCCTTTGTGGAGATTCTCTTTTACAACTTTCGTGGCGATTCTTCTTGAGGACTTTCGTGCTGCCGCGCATTGAGGCCTATCGTGGTGCCTCTCGTTGAGGACTTTTGTGGTTCCTTACGTTGAGGACTTTCGTGATGCTTTACGTTGAGGACTTCTGTGAAGCCTTATGTTGAGGTCTTTCGTGTTGAAAAGTTTCGTGGGGCTTCTCTTAAGGGTACTGTATACCTTCAGGTGTCATTTTTTAAAGGTTTACAAAAAATTAGATTACTCAAAAACTATAAGTGGTATTAAGAAGCGGATTTTTTCATTGGATAGGTAATCGGTTAAACTAAGTTTAGTAATTTTTGTTGTTGTTGTTGTACCTACGGTTGTTGTTGTATTTTGTTCAAAGTTAACCAAAAATTTAAAACATAGGCCCATGGTTGCAAAAATTTTTTGAGAACGGATGATCTGAATTTAAAACTGAAGACAGGGTTTTGTTAAGAATTAATGTAATTCTGGTGTGAACTAGGATATTTTGGATCGGTCAATAAATGACGTAGTTATGGGTTTTCAAAGTCAAAATTTCGAAAATCGACTATTTTTTCCCACTGTATTGGTCCTAGCTCCGTTATTTGTTGACCGATCAAAAATATCCTAGTTCACAAGAGAATGGTGGGTATTAGGAGTAATTTAAGGGAAAGAATTTGAAAATCGGTCAACAGGTACTCTTTTAAATCTTTGCAACCATTTTGGAAAAAGTGGTTCCGAGATAATCGCATTTAAAGATTCGACATCTGTTTTCGATGAAATAAAAATCGTTTTTATTAAATGTATAAATCGGATTTGGTGCATTTGGGTGTTAACTTTCACCGAAAAAAAAGATTATCAAAATCGGTTAAGCAGTTCTCCAGAAATTTGAGTCAAAGTGCGTCAAGACATGGTAAAAAAACAAATCTCCAAAAATTTTCAAGTAAAATTTTTTTTTTCAAAAATTTTTTTTTCCATAATATTGAACATTTATAAAGTTTTTGACCAAAATAGGGAAAAAAATACGAATTTCTAAAAATACGAGGATCGATAAAAACAATTTTCATATAAAAGGGTCGGAAAAAATAATTGTTTTTGTTTATATCTTTAAAACTGAGTTTCGGATCAGCTTGAAAGTTTTGCAGGATGTTTATAGGATCCTAATAGAACGTTTAAGCAAATAAAAAAAAAATCAAAAAAAAATTTTTCTGAAGGTATACAGACTGTATAGGACTGTCGTGGTGCCTCGCGTTGAGGGCTTTCGTGCTGCCTCTTGTTAAGGAATTGTGTTGTGCCTTTCGTTAAGGACTTTCGTGCTGCCTCAAGTTGAGGACTGTCATGGTGCCTCTCATTGAGTGCTTCCATGGTGCCTCTCGTTGAGGACTTTCTTGATGCCTCTTATTGAGGGCTTCCGTGTAGCCTCTCATTATCAACTTTTGTGGTACCTCTCGATGAGGACTTTTGTGAACCCTTACGTTGAACACTTTCAAGGTGCCTCTTGTTAAAAAGTTTCGTGGTGCTTATCTTTGAGGTCTTTCTTGGTGCCTCTAGTGTAGAATTTCAACGATGTTTTTTCTTGGGGTATACGTAGGGGTTTTGCTGATGCTCAAAATAAACTTTGGGTTAAGAAAAAGAGCAGGCTTGTCTAGGTCAACAAATCAATTCATTTATATTTATCGTTATTGCAACTATTGTTTACTCTAAGCTTATCAACTTAACTTAATCTAGTTTGTACTGATCTAGGAACTTAGGGTAAGGAACACGAACTTCCTATACTCATTGCACTAGTTGCAATATTACGGAACTTAAGGTTTCAGTTTAAAGCTTCTTTCAGACTTTATGTTTTTCTCTTAGTGAATTTAAGCTAATTTTAGAATGTGGAATTGATCAATTATCCTCAGAAGGAACTGAACAGGCTTTCTTTAAAGGGTTAATGCTTCGGCTGTCTCGGCAGCGCTAAGAATACCTTTAGAATACCTCTTGCATAGCGATTCAAACTGTTACTTAGGATAGAGGCGGCTGGGTTCTGAATGTCTGGCGTAACAGCCGAGATCAGGGGACCCCCGATCAGGAATTGGTTTGGACTTAGGGATAGAGGATGTGTCGGAGCTTGGAACTTGGGGAAAAATAAAAGTCAGGAATTCAAGCGTGCTTTGATCTTAGTGAGAAATGTCGATAGCTCCTTGATTCTTAGAGGCTTTTTGAAAAGAGTATGGAAAATTTTCACTCCCGCTTGCTAAAGACCGCTTTCAGTTAGCTAATCCGATGGGGATAAGCCGCCAAATCAGCCTTTTTATGGCTAAATGCAGCTATTATTTGGGTCTTAATGCTAAAACAGACTCTTAACCAAAGTCTACAACGGTGTCAGTAAAGGGTGTGGAAAACGTCACTAATTGGTGTGCAAATCGTTTATAAGTTGTGTTTGGAGTGTTTTCTTATAACTGACGCAGACGCTACAAGAGTTGATAACACCCTTCACAATGTTTCGCAGTTGGGGAATCCAATAATTTAATTCGATCATCTGGTTTTTGGAATCTGGTTTGGAAATTATCAAATGAACATAGTCTATAGCAGCAACGGCCGCAACCGTGACCTTCAACAACCCTTAATCCGTCGTAGCTTTCCTAATGTTCTTTCGCTTTCTGAATAGATTGTACTTAAAGACAAAAATATTTTTCAAAAACATATTTCAGTGTAAGAGGAAGTTGAAACACTTACGTGAGAAACATGCCAAACATCAGCACTGCACAGAGCATAAAGTCCCTGAGATAAGGTGGCTTTAGCACTCGAGTACTGGCATGCCACCATTGACCTATGAAATTCTCTTCCCGCTCAATCGAGTTTCGTTTCGTTTCGCTCAATTGAATGTCCAATTCCTCCAACTTTTTATGTTGATTCTGTCGACAAATCCAGTCGACCACCTTGACAGCTTCTTCATTACGTTTCACACTTATCAAATAGTAAGGACTTTCGGGCAGGAACAAAAGTGCTATCAAACCCAAAAGACCGGGCAAAGTATAAAGCCACATCAGATAACGCCAGGTATGCAGGGCATACTCCTCCGTAATGGTCACAGTCAAGTCCAGAGGCAGAAAGTACTTGGCCACCAAAGGACAATAGATGAGAGAAAATCCCACATTATAGCTGAGCAAGTTCATGATAATAGGACGCCAGCGTGGAGCGCAGAACTCCAATAAATAGGTACCTACTAAGGAGCCGGGAGCACTAAGACTGCATATGCCTAAATATAAGAAATAGTGGAAATTTACAAGTTTTTTATACCTACAAAAGGCCCGTTATGAATCTCAAAAGGATCAGCAAATAAATGTGTGGCATCCAGGCGGAAACAAACGAAGCGATGCAAACTCCTATCAAAGTCATTTTCAACATACGCGCCCTGCCGCTGATATCACTTTGATAGCCCACATAGAAGGCACCCAGAAACATACCAGCTAGGAGGGAGCTGGTGAGCCAAGATTTGTGCTGCGTGGAAGTGTCCAAGTCGCAATGCGTTACCACCACCAAAATGGAAACACCCAGGGTTTCGTTTGTATGCAACAAAATTAACAAACTGCAGCAAAGGAAAACCCAGATTTGAGCACGACCAAAGCCTAAATGGGTAGAAATATATAGTCAGATGGACACAGGGTAAGGGATGAGCCTACCTATGATGCTAAGGGCTTCATTTAGGTCCATTTCCACCATGGTGAAGCTAAATTGAGAGTGAAAATGGGTTTTAAATTTAGTTTTAAAATGAATTTAAATTAGTCAGAGACAAATTTTGCCAGGCAAGCCTAGAGGCAGCAGCAGCTCATCAGCATTGCAGAAAGCTATCTTTTTTCAGTTTAACTAATAAAGCTTGCTTGTGTGAGCTTAAAAGTTTCAGGAAAATATCATGTTAAGGATCTTTTACTTTAATATAATTTGCAAAGCTAGATTGTAGAGAAAGCTTTGCTTGTGTGATCATAAAAGCTTATATAAAGCTAGACAGGAGACAGTGCTTTGCTTGTGTAAGCATATAAGCTTAAAAAAAAAAAGCAAATTTAAAGGATCTTTTAGTTTAACTTGTAAAGACTCAGAGCTTTACTTGTGTATGCTTTAAAGTTCAAGGAAAAGCTCATTTAAGGACCTCCTTATAAAATTTAATTTGTTAAGTTTGAGACGATCAGGATCTTTTCTCTTAATTTAACTTTTAAAGCTCAATTGAAGAGAGCTTTGCTTTTGTGAGCATGAAAGCTTAAGAAAAAGCAAATTTTAAGGTTTTATTCTTTTAGATTAACTTGTAAAAACTCAGAGCTTTACTTGTGTATGCTTTAAAGTTCAAGGAAAAGCTCATTCAAGGACCTATTTTTTAAATTTAAATTGTTAAGTTTGAGAAAAATTTCAGGATCTTTTCTCTTAATTTAACATTTAAAGCTTGATTGAAGAGGGAGCTTTGCTTGTGTAAGCATAAAGCTTAGAAAAGGGTTATTTTAGGGCTCCCATAAATGCTTATGGCTCTCTTCTCTTTGTTTAATATTAAGTGACAAAGCTTTTGCTTCTGTGAGCATTAAAGCTTCAAAAATTTCATTTATTCTCATTTATAAAGCTTAATAGAAGATAAAGCTTTGCTTGTGTGAGCTTTTAAGTTGAAGAATAAGCTCATTTTAACGATCTCTTCTAGTACTTTATTTTGTTAAGCTTAATTGAAGAGAAAGTTTTTATAATGTAATTATAATAGCTAAAGAAAAAGCTTTTCTTAATTATCTCTTCTTTTTGTTTATTATGTAAAGCTTATTATGAGAGAGAGCTTGTCATGTGTGAGCATAAAAGCTTAAAAAAAAGCTAATTTTAAGAATCTCTCTTTTAATTTAATTTGGAAAGCTTGATACAAGAGAGAGCTTTACTTGTGTAAGCTTGAAAGCTTAAGGAAAAGCTCATTTAAATGCTCTCTTCTATTAGTTTAATTTGTGAGTTTAAGAATAGCTCATTTTAACCATCTCTTCTTTTAGTTTAATTTTTAAAGCTTGAAAGTAGACAGAGCTTTGCTTGTTTGAACTTAAAAGTATAAGAATAAGCTCACTTTATGGCTCTAGTCTTTTAGTTTTGTTCGTAAATTTGTTGTTTAGCTGTTTTGATGTTGTTTTTGCATGTTTCTCTCATTCTCTTTGCGTCTTAGACCATTTCCGATTTCGACCCTTAAAACTTTTAGTACTTAGAGTTGAGTTCAAAAAAAAAAGAAAAAAAATTGATTCTCCCAACCTCCAAGTCAGTGTTACATATTACTTAACTTTATTTGCTCTTTTCTTTAGGTACCAGCCGCGTGGGTCTGCCCAGTGGGCCCAATAGCCGCAAGAGTTCCATTCTGGATCTCTCCCAGCAACAGCAGCAGCAACAGCAATTGCAACTGCAACACTTGCCACACCAACTGCCCTTGGGTATTGGCAATGCAGAGACCAGTCCACCGTCCGATGATGAAGATAAACGCTTTCGGCCACGCTGGAAGGGCTCCGTCACCCAGCTACCGCCCCAGAGTCCCAAACAGGCTTTGTCCAGACTCAAGCAGGCCTCGTCCGTCTCGAATGTGACGCAAGAGAGGCAGAGTCAACTGTTATTGGGGTCCAATTTGTCAACTGATAACAACGCTGCGTCGGCTCTGCGCAAGGGCAGCATGATCAATCTGCGACAGGATATGCAACAGCAACAGCAGCGCAAGAGCAGCATGTTTCATCTTACTGAAAATCAGAGTCAGCTGCAGCGCAAGGGCAGCATGTATGTGTCCACTGGAGCGAGCGAGACGACAACGCCCACTCGCAAGGGCAGTATCTATCAACGCGCCAGCACTGAGATCGGTGATAGTCCACAACGCAAACAGAGTGTGGTGAAAACCTTAAGCGGCAGCTATGTCAATGTGTCGGCCATCACGGGCAGCGAGTCCAGCTATGGCCTCAAACTGGGTCCATCACAAATACATCCCAAGGGATATCGCCTGAGCATGGCACGATATGGTGAACTGAAAATGGGATTTGTTAAAATCAAAGGCAATGTGGAGGTGGAGGTAAGTGCGAATTGGGGATATTATAAGAAAAGTCTCTCAACAGGGGCTATCTTCGCGGCAGCAAACTATGACCAATAGATGACGACACTACTTGATTTGATGATAGTCGTCAAAAATTAATCAATTTTTAAGTCAACTCCAAAACATTTTTAAAACAAAATAATACTTATAAAATAAGAACAAAATGTTCTTGGTTTAAGCCTATAAAACTCTAAAAGCTTTTCCAATTTGTACTTAATATTAGGTTTCTGTATGATATGAAAATCCAAAAAAATGTCAGAAATCTACCCTCATTCCAAAATCAAAGTAACAAGGAAGGAATTTTAAGAACAGATTCAACTGAAAATAATTTTCCGTAGCACATTTTTACTTGAAATTTTAAGTACAAAACGGTACAAATTCTATTCCGATCGGCTTAGAACTCTGTAAGTTGTTTTTCTCTGAGTGAACGTTTCTAGTCAGTAAGTTATTACAATTACACATATATTTTTTAACCTGAAGAATCACCCGCAAAGTATAGAGCTGCCATCCATCCATTTTGGTCCTTCGAGCCGGATCTCCCACATCGATTCCAAGTTTTCATCTAGCATCCACTCCACTTCTTTCACTTTTTTTTTTTTTGATGTGAAACATCTTTAAAAATTTAAAAATTTAATTTCAGCGTCACGTGACGCTGACGACATTCATATTTTGTGTTCACACACATTCATAAGAGAATGGGCAGATTGAAGAGGTGGGAAAGATGCTGAAAAAGGGCAACTGGGTGGGTTCTGGGAAAGATCTGGGTGGGATCTGATGGTATTTGGGAAAGATTTGGGTTGGATCTTATCTAGGTGTGATCTGGGTGGGATCGGGGTGAGATCTGGGTGGGTTCAGTTGGGATCTGGGTGGAATCTGGATGGGATCTGGGTGTGGGATCTGGGCGGTATCTGGGTGTTATCTGGAAGAGATCTCGTTGGAATCTGGAAGGGATCTGGGCTGGATCTGGGCGAGATCTATATGGTATCTCGACGGGATCTACAAAAAAAACGAGCCGGGCTTGCGATATCAGAATTGGTCCCCTTTGTGAATATGATGATCCCGGACTAAAGTCAGACACAGTCTCTGTATCATCGCTGCATTCATGCCCCGCACTTTATTTTTACAAGCATACAAGTCCTTGGGATTATGCTTCCTGCCCGGATTCGTCCAAATGACAGGCGTATCATAGCCGCTGCTTTGCGTTTTCGTATTAGAGGACATTTCTTGAACATATCAAACATACTAAATTCGGTGCCCATTTTTTTTAATAATTCTTTTTTATAGCATTTTTGGTTTGCTTTTATAAAAACTTTACTGAAACCACAAGCATTTTTTTTCTATCTCTTGCGTCTATTTTTGTAATAAATTTTCCGCACACATTGGAAAAATTGTTAATGTTTTCTTTATACTTGTTTATTTTGCTTTTCTGTTTGATTTTCCGCAGTGTGATGGTTCAACTCCAAAATACCACCAAATTTGATATGGTCACACTGCGCTGATTTAGCGATTTAGTTGTCTTGATACTAAGCTTAACGAAGAAATTATTATTTTGGAAATGCACACTTTAGAGGATATAGAAATGTTCAGATTGTAAAACCTTGTTTAGAAGAGATGTTTGTTATCTCAAAAGCTTCATTTTTCCTTAAGAATGTATGCCAAAAATTCTGATTTTTTAAAAGCTATGCTCAAAAAAGTAAAAATAAACGATTTTTCAAAAAAGTTTTTTAAGAAAAACTCCCGGAAAACAAAATTTTTTGAAAATCTTTGTAAGAAACACTTTGTCAGCTACAACTTTTCCGAAGACAGTTTGCAGCTATCACTAAAACTAAAAGAGCTGTATGCCCAAATCTGATGACACCTTCTTTTTTGTTATCACACCCAATTTCAAAAACTTTTATGGTCCATAAAAAACAAAGTGCTACCAATCTAGCCAAACGCTGATAGGGATTTACTCATCGATTCCGCATAGTGTAGCTTGGTAGTTTTTTTGACTGTTCCACAGTGTTATCCAACATCCCTACTTTTGTGCCAGCGCTCTTTAATTTGTTCACTTTTCAACACTGTTCAGACGTCAATTTGGCATACTTCTGCATGTTTAGCTCTGGTCACACTGATTTAACTTACTTGTAATCTGACACAACTTTTGATGTTCATTCTATCGCAGGCAGGTCTAGCGAGCAGACCTGCCCAGCTGAACACTTTTATTTATTTCTTATTTTTATTTTATTTATTTTGTGCCTACTTGACGCTTCTTGACGCTCCTTCGCTTGTTTTTCAATTTTTATGGCCAAGCGACGCCCGGGGCGAAAGTCGCTTTTGCCCCAAACTTATTTATTTCTTACTTGTGTTTTAATTATGATATGCCATTCAAATTGTTACGCTGCAAAGTCCTTTGAGTCTGGTCTTTCTAATTTTGCAAAGAAGCCATAAGTGTGTGTGAGAGTGCCTTGATGCTTCTTTTTTGTATGGATCTTATATCAATGTTTTCTAGGAATTTTATAGTTCTGCAGCAACATTTTTTCGATTTGGTTGCCAAATCACATAAGTAGGTTCTCCGAAATTCGCAAATCGCATAACTTTGCCGATTTAAAACTGGCAACGTATGAGTCTGTGAAATGAAAAGTAAATGGGAGAAAACTGCCTTCCTATAAAATAAATTATTTTTTTTTTTAATATTCTGTGACTATTTGAAATTGGAGCACAGCTGAATGTGTACATTTGTGTAACCGACATGGACATCGTAATCCGTCTGTCGTCCATGAGCAGTTCATCACACATTACACTGAACTACTACACCAGGCTGCCCTGGTCGTCCCCAGATACCTGATCGTTCCTCAGTGTAATGCCCAGACTCCTACCCATGCTGAACCTGGGTATTGGCATAGCGTACGCTGTAGAGCAGGTCGCGTATAGCACTTCCTCATAATTGGTTTTCCTTGGGGACCCCCAAAATCTGAAGTTATGGCCCAAAAACCGCTTTTTGCTCTATTACCTCACTTAAATAGATATAACTCGCGAATGGACCGTCTGATTGCCTATAACCTTATCAATTCCGATAGCTACGAGAGGGATATAAAACATTATAATCATTGGTTTGACTAATTTAACGCGATGGCTGAGAAATGCGGATTACAGATCTGACATTTTCAACTTTTTTTTCATAATTTATACTTTGACCACCACTGGTTTCACTATTTTATTCTAGGCGATTTTTTGTTAAAGTTTATTATTAAAGCCCAGTTAATTCTGCGTTGAACAATAGTTCTCCTGATGAATTTGGTTACCTAATGGCGAAGTTATTCGCGGATATCTGAGCACACCTCGGAAATCTAGTATTTTTTTTAGTGTGTTGACAGAAAATCGATTGACTTAACATTAATGCCCCCGAAAGTATAGTTTGCTAAAGTTTGGAGGGAAATTTAAATATAGTTTTTCATGTTATTACACAATTACATAAATGTTTACATATTTGATTGACAATTTTGGACTTAGACTATTCCTGTTAGAAGCTGCTCGCAGATGAAGAAATGGTTCGCCTTCTCTATTTAAGCGTTTCACAAATTGCTTCATGTATCCAAGCTTCAAGTGAAGAGGAGGCAGAATAATGTCTTCAGTCTTAACTAATGGAATGTGCTCAACATTGTTTTCTCCTATAACAAATGCTCTGCGTGGTTCCCAGTCTGTACGCTCATAATGATTTTTTGCTCGACTATCCCACTATAACAAGGATATTTTGTGTATCCACCTTGCATGCCCAGGAGAATGCTTAGAACTTTCAGATCAGCGACAATTCTCCATTTATTATGTACATAATTTATGTTAAAGAGAATTTTCTCAATTATGTTGTATGATTCCTTTATATTTGCACCATAAGCCAACGGAATTGGAAGATCGTTTTTGTTATGCAAAAGCACAGCTTTTTGGCCTGAGTTAAAATATGGTTTTAAACTTAATTCTTTTTACACAACAACTTTTGCATAAGCCATCAATAAATAGCCGCCAATCCTCTGATTTGTGAGTATGATTTAACCCATAAAACAAATTATCCACGTTTGTACAATACACCAATGTCTTTTAAATCTCATCTTTTTTGAAATTCCTTTCGAACTCTTGTAGTGGTATATTTCTCGTCATTGTTGACTTAAAGCAGGGAGGCACAATATTCCACTGTTTGAGTGTTGATGCTAATATTTCTGATTGTCGCCATGATAGTCCCAAGTCACGCACCAGATCAGCATGGTCTTCGTTAGTAACGAAGTGCCTTTCCATCGAGTATGAGCTTGATTTTAATGGCATATATGATTGGTCCTTATCATCTGTTTCCGAGGGATTGGAGATGCAATCATGTTGAAGACTTACTCTTTTGTCTCTTCGAATTGCTTTAGACACTGTCATAACATTGGCATACTCTACAACAGAGTTCCCCAGCAATAGCCCCGGGAGCACGAACTCACTTGCCGAATGTTTGCCGAAGTTACACTTCATTGTGTGTTAGAGAGAGACACAGGCACGTTTTAGCGCTCTCGCTTGGGGAACCCTGCTCTACAACCTCGCGTGTTTGATACCGATGTCCAATTAAGTTTGTTTGACAAAAGAAGCAATCATCCGGTTTGTGAAAAGCCTGATAATGCCATTCGACTGGAGAGATCAATGTAAAATCCTTCGGCTCCTAGCTTTCGTTGCTTACACTTTTTGAGGAACGAACCAACTGTTATGCCATACTTCGAATAGTCTAATTCCAAAATTGTCAATCAAATATGTAAACATTTATGTAATTGTGTAATAACATGAAAAACTATATTTAAAGTTCCCAAACTTTAGCAAACTATACTCGGGGGCATTAATGTTAAGTCAATCGATTTTCTGTCAACACACTAAAAAAATACTAGATTTCCGAAGTGTGCTCAGATATCCTCGAATAACTTCGCCATTAGGTAACCAAATTCATCAGGAGAACTATTGTTCAACGCAGAATTAACTAGGCTTTAATAATAAACTTTAACAAAAAATCGCCTAGAATAAAATAGTGAAACCAGTGGTGGTCAAAGTATAAATTATGAAAAAAGTTGAAAATGTCAGATCTGTAATCCGCATTTCTCAGCCATCGCGTTAAATTAGTCAAACCAATGATTATAATGTTTTAGATCCCTCTCGTAGCTATCGGAATTGATAAGGTTATGAGCAATCAGACGGTCCATTCGCGAGTTATATCTATTTAAGTGAGTTAAAAGAGCAAAAAGCGTTTTTGGGCCATAACTTCAGATTTTGGGGGTCCCCAAGGAAAACCAAGTATGAGGAAGTGCTATACGCGACCTGCTCTACAGCGTACGCTATGCCAATACCCAGGTTATTACAATTTTTGGAAATTTGTAGCACTGTGTAATCTAATCCAAGGAATTTTGTGCGCTGATAAATACTGTGTGATCGAGATTCTTATATATTCTCGAGGTGCTCGAGCATTGTCGGTGGGTTTGTTCCCTAGAGGACTTATGTTTGAGTGAATTGAGTATTGTCGCGCGGAAGATGTTCCATTGACTTGCCGTTCTTGAACTGCTCGGAATACTGTCTTAAATAGTTTCTATTTGACATTAATGCTTACTTCATGTTTGGCTAGAAAGTTGTTCCATGTCACATTTATACATGTTTTGGCTTTATCATTGGACTAATCACGTGTTTTTTAAAGGAAACTGTGGAACGTGAATTTGGGCAAAATTTTAAAGGGTTCTCCTTTAAATGTCCCCCGCTCCGCCGCTGCCAATCTACCACCTTTCCTGAAGACGATAATTTCGATAGATTTACCTCCTTGCCCCACATGGTGCAATACTCCTTCAGCCGATTAGTCATGTCCTGAGGTACGCTGATATTATCCGCTGTAATGACGATATCATCTGCATACATTAAGAGGTGTATATTACGATCTCCAAAATAAAGCCCTCCGTTTAATACTTCTTAAAATAATTTGACAGATCTTCCCCTGTCCCAACAGCGGATTAAGTTTGTTCATACACTCTTTCATGGAGGTTTATTATCTTAGTCGAGACACCCTTTGCATGCAGCTTGTACCATAGCAATTTTCTAGGAACCTTATCAAAAGCCGCTTTAAAGTCAATGAAAAATTCGTAAACTTATTTGGTTTCCTGCAGCATTAGATGTATGATTGCTGCAAGGTTGTAGACGTTATCTACAGTAGAAGAGCCCTCTCTGAACTATTATTTTGGTTAACCCACTTGCTCAGTCTATAATATATTACGCTCATAAGAATTTTTGATAAAAGATATACCACGGTAGTTATCAGGCATGCCCATATCACCCTTTTTATAGATTGGGAATAAAATACTTGTGGAGCAACACTTTTCAATATCAGCTCCATTCAGAATAGTATTGTATGCTTTGGTTAGGGCATCCGATCTTCTCCTGGAATTTGTACTTCAGTTAACATTATATCTGCATCCGTAGTTTAATTGTTCTAATATTAAAATTTGCGTTTCAATAATTGTTCGCAAAACCAACCGAATGTTGACAAATCAACTCGCTACTCAACCATAGCTGGCGCCCTCTACACTCATAAAAATCTAGAACGAATAATTTGAGTACGAACGCTCTTGAAAAAAAAAATCTAGTCGCACTTGAATTTTCAAGAATTTCGCTCTTGGAATCGAGACAAATTCATTCTCAATGTGATTCTATAGGCAAGGGAGTGAGGAAACGCAAACTTCTAGAGAATAACGTTGGCCGCGCTCTTTCAAAGAGAGACAGCGCATGCGCAGTTTGTCATTGTCATTTGACCGCGCCGCGCCGATAATTATGTTAAAGTTGAACATTAAGATTGGGCAAAAGTAAGTGATTAAACGTCTGTATAATATAATAAAAATGTTTAAAACATCTCAAAAAAAAATTAAATGAAATAAAAATAAAAAAAAAAATAATTGCTGCTACGGGGACTTGATGCACGGTCGAGCTGTTGCGGCTGGTCAAATACCAACCGCGCTGCCTCATAAATATGCTTTCGCCGCTGCTTGTAGCTTATCGACAATAGTCGAGTCGATTAAGCTGCTCGTCCAACTGTGTATGTTTCAGTCTTCGAGGTACCGAGTTCAAGTCCCAGTAAAGTAAGTAAAATAAAAAATTTGTATCTGTTATGTGACTAACTCAAAATCAATCACATCTTAGAAAAAAGTGGGTGGGGTGGCTGATGCTGACCATGTCGGTCTGACGGGTTTTCCCGGGGTCTCGGTCGTAGTCTGTCACACCCCACACCCCACCCCTTCAATTACTATTTTTATTCTTTTATTTTGAGAATTATTCGTACTTGGATCAAGTACTGAAACTCTTAAGTCAAGAATGTCAGGATCAAAAAATTCACTCTTGGATCAGGGATTTTCACTCTTACCCTACTTTTGAGAACGAATGCTCTTGATTCAAGAGTGAAATTCTCTATTTTTTCTCTGAGTGTACATATGGTGATGCTCTCTGGGTACCAACAAGCGCTAAAGCTCTATTTACACGACCTGATCACTCATCTGAGTTTTCGTCTTATTTGCTGTCTGATCGAGTAAAAAGGCGTCTGAATAGATGAGATGAGCGATCAGACGAAATAGAACCGGTTCTATTTGGCCTGTGCACTCATCTAAGTGGCATTTATCGAGTTACAGTGTTCTTCTGACGAAAACTCCTCTGAGCGATCAGGTAGTGTAAATGGAGCTTAAGGGTTAACAAGTTACATAAATTTTTAAATTTTGCATTTTATTTTTGAAGAATATGACTTCGTAAAACATGTAAAACAATCAAATAATTCCATTTAAACATTAAATTAACTCACAACTAGAAGATAGGAAATTTTTTTTGCAAGCAAGGACAACCCTGTTTATAGATTTGATTAAAAAATTTCATTAGCATGGACACAAACCTTCTAACAAATCTCTTGAAGTTTTGGGACACCGACGGATTTTTCGAGCGTTTTGCAAAACCAACCGAGGCCAAAATTCTTAGAAATTTCTATGACACCCCCAATTGACACCGTTTGTACTTGATTCAAGTACGTATAACTTAAGCTTAGTGTAGGGACTTTTAAGCCCATAATGAAAAGCTTCATGCTTAAGCTAAGTTTGGACTAGAGAAATGTTTCTAGGAGTAAGATTCCAAACTGATTTGCATTCTTGCTATGAAAACGTAAACAAACTTTTGAAGGTGCAAAATGCGACCGAAACGCTTAGGAGGAAAATTAGCAATTTAGCTACCACTTTTCTCAACAATTTTCCTTAATCACATCTTTCATATTTAATATTCAACAGTTAATTTGCGCCCGGAACATAGTCAACGAGGATTGTGAAACGCCACCAGACACCTACGTGAAATGCTACATTAAAGATGGCGATCGATTCCGGCATAAGAAAAAACGCGCGTCGTGCGTCACCCGCGGAGCCATTCTATAAGCAGACCATCAAGTATCAGGTGAGTGCAAATGGGGCCATCATTATGGGCGCCCGTGATGTCCCAGCTTGTCAGCTTGTTATGGCCCGCATTGGTAATGCGATTAATGACGGACAGGAGAGGCATCGGCATCCTTTAACCGAGCATCTGGTATCACAATCAAATTTGTATGCAAATAACATTTTGCAGAGCTCGGACGTTTTTGGCCGCAACATTGTCATAATGGTCTGGCAGCGATGCGTGGGATTCGAGCACAACCAGGGACTTGGCGGCACGGAGGTAAATTTGGACAAAGTGAACATTGGACAGCACATCAATGGCTGGTATCCGCTGTTCCCCATGCACAGCTACGGGGGTTCGGATTCGGATAATTCTCCCTGACCGAATCACCACAACCAAGGAACAATAATTATCCAATTGAAATGCAAAACACCAAAATTTATGCTACCTAATGTTAAAGCTCAATTTGTTAGTTGTTAAGTCAGACAATTTGTTGTTTAAAAACTCCTCCCTATAAGATAGAAATTTGGCTAGGGTTAGGAACTGTGGTGAGAGAGCTTTGTATTTAAGGAACCGTTACTGATTTAGCACAATAAACGCGTAATTCAAAGTACCAGAGATTGAGCAGAGTATAGGCATATGGCATATAAATTATATGTATATTTAAAGCTTGTTGTGTTTGGAGAAAGTTTAACACAAATCGAAGAAATTGAAACAATAAAGGCAACGAAACGAGTGCAAAAAGGGGAAAGCATACGAAAGCCAAGATCAAAGATATATCTAAATCTAAATGTTATAGCTAAATGTTACTGTCAAAACTCTCCTCCACATGAAAGCAGGTTTCAGCTGCTTACATAACTTTTACTCGAAAGGAAACACTTCTGGTTCAAATGACAATCTTTATGGGTGTGTGTGTGTGTGTGTGTGAGTGAGTGATTAAGTGATTAAGACGAATTTACTGTAGTTGTTTCACTTCCCTCTTTCCCTTAATTCGGCTTCAACTCAAAACTAAATCAAACAAAACAGGACAATCTCTTGTATGGGAATATTCTAAACCACAAACAACATTCAATCAATTGACTTGAGATTTCAAATTTAAAGAAACTAAACTTTACCAAAACTAGAATACTTAAGCTTAACCTAAAAATGAATCTACAAATTGTACTACACTTTTTTACTATCTAACTACACAATGTTAAGGCGACAAAGAGCTTGGAAATGGCTTGGGCAGTTTTTGGTTCCACGATTTTAAAGGCAATTTTAAGACATTTAAAATGAGGGCTTCTCGATTTTCGGGCTCTTATTTACACAATGTCTCTATACGGGTTTACCTCTTTACGGTTTGTCGTTACGGGGTTTTCTTATTGTGTGTGTCTCTCGATTATCTAGTTCATTTTATTTATAGCGTCTGTCTTTGTCCATTCTCTACCATCACAAATAACTGCTACACGGTCCAGTATATACACACGGTTTACTATTTACAAAGTCTTTATTCGGTCGATACGGGCTACTTTCTTTTGTCTGGTCCAGTCCCTCCATTCTATTCGTCCCTCTTGCACTGTCAACTCCACGTTCTCGTCCATTTCAAATAAACAGTGTGACCATGATTGAGTGTGACTAAATTTTTTTAGTTCCACAATCAGAGAGCGGATGTTGGTGGAATCACCCCAACACGGTCTCTGTCTCTCTCTTGAGATGACAGCAACAACCTATCGGCGTTTGCCGTTCCTTTTTTGAAGACAAAAGCGAGTGCAACAAAAGTTATGCATACCCATGTGTGTGTGTAACAGAAAATCGCAAACACTAAAAATACAGAAACAGCCAATTTGACAGACGATCAACCCAGACATTTTATCGTAGAAATTACATATAACAGAACGAGTGTGTATTTGGCTCGACTACAAAATTTCGAGTGCAGTCACACTGCACACGTTTTAAAGCGAGTATTACAGTCACTCTTGCAGGTCTCTTGTGCAGTAGTATCTTTTCGGTTTTTAAGCTTAGCACTAAGACAAACTAAATCGCTTTAGCTTTATATAGAACTAGCAAAGGCCCGTCGCGCTTCGCTGCGCATTGAACAGTATAGAACCAATATCAGAATCAGTTTGATGTCAATCGTCAAATATTTACCAAATTTGAAAAACATTCTATAAATTTGTTTTCTCTGTAGAGCCAGAAATCGAATCATACAAACATATATAGGCTTGAAATAAACGTTTACTACCTGGCTTTTTCACCGTTACGACTTTGCTGCTGCGTTCTTACCAACCCCCCTCCCACCCACCCCCACCCATCTAGTTCTTACACAACTTCCACCCGTTTCTCACCTACTTTCCACTTACTTCCAGCCCACATCCCACCCACATCCCACCCACCTCCCACCGTCATCCCTTCCACTTCGCGCACTTTTCCCGCCACACCCCACCCACTTACCACCCACCCTCATCCCTCCCACTTTACGCCCACTTCCCGCCCATCCCACCCACCTACCCACCCACTTTCCGCCCCCATCGCACCCACATCCCACCCTCATCCATCCCACTTCCCGCCCACTTCCACCCACCCACATCCCTCCCACTTTCCGCCCACATACCACCCACATCCCGCCCAATTCCCACCCACTTACTGCCCACATCTCACCCACTTACCAACCACATTCCGCCCACTGTTCTCCCACTTCCCAGTGGGTATCCCCACGATATTTCCAACATCGGAAAATGCAATCACATATAATTTAGTATTTCATCCCTACAAAACGAGTTTCAAGTCAATCGGAAGAAAAATAGTTTTTTGCATGCAGAGTTTCCAGGATTTTCCGGCTGTTGGGTCAAATTTTCCAACATCGGAAAATCACATCTCAATTTATTTCACTTACTATTCTCACAAACTGAGTATCAAGCCAATCAGGTAAAAAATTGTTTTTTTGCATGCACAATATTTCGACATTTTCCTCTTGGGCGCTTTTTCCGACGCTTTTCCGACTTTTCCGGGTGGGATTTTCCGGAAAATTGGAACACAGTTATTGTTGAATTTTCATATAGATCTTTGAAAATGAGTTTGAATCTGATCGAATAATAAACAAAAAAGTTGCATACAACAGTTTTCCGTGAATTTTCCGACTTTGGGGATAGATTTTCCAAAATTTGAAAGTCACTTTTTTATATTTTGGTATGTGTAATTTTGAAAATGAGTTTCGAGCTAATCGCTGGCAACAAAAGTTTCGCCCATACAACCTTGACCACCCACTTTCCACCCAGGGTGGGTGAATTTTCCGGAAGATTGGTATGCAGTTGTTGTTGAATTTTCATATAGAGCTTTGCAAATGAGTTCGAACTTGATCGGTTGAAAAACAAAAAAGTTTCATAGAAAAGTTTTCCGCTAATTTTCCACACTTCCCGGCAGAATTTTCCAAAATCCTTTCTTAGTACTCACTTTCAGCATAAGATAAAACTACTGTGAAAATCTCATCTTCCTATCTTTTATGGTTTAGGCTGTGCGACGGTCACCAGTCAGTCAATTAGTCAGGTTGAACAGTTTTATATATATAGATAAGGGTGCTTTCGTAAATTTCCGAGACCCCTTTTACGCTCGTTGGAACTCAGACAACCGCCTTGCCTCAGCGTCGGAAAGCTCGAGGCGCCGCTTACTTGACAGCAACTAACAGCTGATTCAATTCCGATGGGGTGGTAGCAAAAAAAATAGTTTGTAATTTTTCCGACACCGACCCGTCAGACTGTCAGCTACAAAAGCTCGACAAAAATCATCGATTGAAGTATTTTAAAACCAATAGTAAGATTTTGCATTGCCCATGACTTCTAAATTCCAAATATCTTCCAATAATCCCTAAATATTAGCAAAAACAATTAACTAAAAGCAAATCAGCGCAGTGTGACCGTTTCACATTTGGTGGTATTTTGGCGTTGAGAAGTCACACTGCATCGTACGCTGGGTAACCCATCGGAATAAGTTGCGGACGATTTAGTTTGTCTAAGTACTAAGCCTTAAACGAGTCTACCAATGAACGAAATGAAATTAAACTAATTGGCCCAATATCCGTCAAATTTTAAACCTAGATTAATGAAAAAGTTTTTTAAGTAGAACTGCGCCTGCCCGTTTTTTTTAAGACTTCAGGAAAATTTTATTACTTTTTTTATTTACACCCTGTAAAACTTTAAGCAGATACGAAATAATTAGGGTGTTCACCAGCAAAAAGCGTAAACTCCAAACGTTTACGACACAACAACAAAACACATAGAAAAAAAAATTACCAACTCTTAGTTGCCCTGGGGTATGTTTATAAAATCTCTCGTAAAAATGTAAAAGTGTAAAAACTTGAAGTGTTCAAGCTATTGGCTAGAAATACTAGGTATCGTATATAAATTTAGATCGGCGTTGGCTGAGTGGATATGATTATCCCCTTGTATTTTTGATATTCTGGTTCGAGTTCCGGTAAAGGATGGATCTATAATCTTTTAATTCTTTTTTTTTTATTAAAAGGGCCAAAAATATTGCCAAGGTCTAAAAATATGTTCAATAACAAACGAAAAAAAAAATAAAAAATCAGCTTACATGGTTCGAACACACGACTTCCTGTTTATGACTTGTGCATACAGTGCTCTACGCTACTGAGGTGTCTGAATTCCGTTGTAAATATTAAGGACAAAATTCATAGCCTTCAAACAGCATGCTGCACGCTTGGGCGTCGATCAAGTTCTTTAGAAGAACAGGAGAAGACATTACTTCATCTCAAAAACTTTTGGTCACACCACTTGTTGGGAAGTACAAAAATATAAAATGGACATCGTTAAGGACTCATAGCTAGAGTTGGGCTCGCGACGGGATTCCAGCGGGACCCGAGAGAAGTAGGGGATCAGGCGCGGCGATATTGAATTAAAATTTGTTGGTCGGGATCGGGACGGAACGGGAACGAATTGTCCTTATCCGCCCATCCCGGGCTTACAACAAAGTAAAAACGAGAGCGTAAGTTAAAGTCGGCTCTAACCGACTTCGATATACCCGTTACTCATGAAAAAACATGTTTATCAGTGTTCCTGCGTTCCCTAGGGCGAACATCCAAAAAGTATGCAACATTTATTTTTGGGTGGGTAACGGGGGGGCTTGGTTCACTTTTTTGCTCATAACTTGAGAACCGTTCATCCGATCTATATCATTTCTTCGGCAAATCGATTCATTTTGCTAATTACTAACTATCTCTAGAAGGTACGAGTCATCTATCTTCAAAACTGTAGGAGATATGACGTTTTTTCGAAATTGCGGGGGCGGGAGGGGGCGTGGCCTAAATTTGAAATAAACTTGATCTGCGTGCAGATAAAAGAAGCATTTGTCCCATACATGTTAAACCTCTATCTCTTACCATCTCTGAGATCTAGGTGTTAATACAGACAGACGGACGGACGGACGGACGGACAGACGGACATGTCTATATCGACTCGGCTGTTGATGCTGATCAAGAATATATATACTTTATATGGTCGGAAATGATTCCTTCTGCCTTTTATATGATTGACGATTTTTGTTAGATGACTGGTGTATGCAGGAAAAATCAAAAAAAAATTTCATATCAAACCATATTTCATATATTTTCATATAAACTTTGAGGATTGGTTGCACTCTTGCCCTTAAAGGTTTCCAAATCAGAAAAAACGGGCGGGAAATAGTCAAATAAACCGCGAAATTTGCCATATTTCCGATTGCGATGAAACTTTGGAGTATGGTCAAGAATGAGAGGGCGACTTTTTGTTGAAAAAATATATTGAATTGAAGACGGATAAATAGGAGATGTCAGACAATTTACAGGAATTCTTGTGCGAGTTTTGATTGACATGAAGACGGGTAAACGGAGCAACAAATTGAGAAACTTTGCAAATTTTTATAATGAGTCTAGATTATTATGAAGATCAAAAGGTCAAAAAATCTCTAGTTATGCTAGATGAAGGTTCACTTACAACGCACGCCGGGTACCTGCTAGTTGAATTATATTTTTTAAAATTGACTCTTTCTTTACCTTTTCCGAGCGTAAAGGGTGCCTTTTTAATTTTTTACATCGAGCTTCTACATAACATAGCAGCTGTCTATTCAGACGAGTCTTGTTGTTGTAGCTTTCTTATAATTAGTTTTTCAAGCTCGTTTCACTTACTCTCTTCTAAGGAAAAAGCTAGCAAGTTTACTAAAACTTTTATTTGTAGATTAAAGTACACTATTAAAGGAATTTCTAACATTTTATCTAATGACTTTTCTAACCAATTTTGAAATCCAGTTTGCTGTTGAGGTTGTATGAAGAGACTTTACATATCTGTTTAAATCTTAAGGTAAAATCGTTATAAACTAAATCATTTTCCAAGCTCTTTCGCTTTAGTGAACTGTGTTTTACTGTGCTATTTGCTATGACTACGACACGTTGTAACCTTTGTTAGCTAAATGTGACGCACACACTCTAAACCAAACAAAGAATATATAAAAACATAAAAAAGAAGACTATGAAACTCTCCACACACTCGGCCAGAGCAGCTGCGGGCTTCTTGTAAATGTTAGATGTTGCTTATAACAAACTAAAAACCGTGTAGTCAATGTTGTGCTCGATAGTTAATGTCAAAGGTAGTCAGGGTAAAAGTAAAACTAAAACTAAAATAATTAATATTTCCTTCCTTACTAATCTTCGCATTCTGGCTGTTGACTTATCCAAAACTTGTGTTGTACTCTAAATATGGAAAAACGAAAAACTAAAAATGGTTGTGCTATGAGAAACTCTTTTTTTCGGCTATATCTATTAATATATACTTATGTACCACTTAAGTCTTGGTCTTTTCTACTTGACTATATATTTAACTCTTAACATTGTAACTATTTATTACTTGTTGCTCGTGACTTTATCTTTAAAGAAAAACTAACTACTACAACAAAAAGTTAATTGTTAATTAACGAGTACTTTGAACACTGTAAAAACAACACCATATCAGCGTTAAGCGTTGAGCAAATAATTTTGGAGGGCGAAAGATTGCGCTTTAAAAGTGCAGAGTTGTGGGGTTTAACCAGGCTTACGAAATACTATATGAAAATACCTGCAGAGAACTAAATATGTCAAGCGGAATGAATATATACAATATATATATATATATATACGAATGTAAACAATATGAACATATATTAATATATATATATTTAAATGTAGCAAAACTTACAAAAAGAAAAAACACAAACCAAAACATTTCAACACAATATAAATATCAAATTGAGTTTCAATAAAAATACAATATTTATTTGGAATTGTTTAATGTGTGGTTTTATTATTATAATACGAAAAAAGTTCTACTTTTTCCCATCTTTTTAACAATTTTCGGATACCATCTCGAAAAAACGGTTTGTCTTCTGAGGCTATCCACGAATCAATCTAATTTAGGAATTCCTACAAAAAAAAGGAATCGAAATTAATTTGTAGAAACAAACATGCTTTAACTTTGAAAATAAGGTCAGTATATTCAGCATTTCGATCTATCTAATTTGGATAAAGTGAAAATAAAGTTAAACCAACCACGAAAATCCAGCCTCCAACCAACAGGTATCTTACAGTCGAATTAAAAGGCTTTCATATTTGTTGTTCCAATATTTGACCGTTACACTTGAACAATTCTGTTAAGTCATTGAGAAACCACGGTCACACTTTTCATTCGCTGTGAGGTCCAGAGGGCGCCACTGTTAACATTTCTTAGCGCCATCTGTGGCTCATGTTTTAAATGATGTTTCCAACAACATCCAATTATTTAAATCTATATTAAAAGCAAACATTATTTTTAATCATACATTAGAAAAGTCTTTAAAAAAGGGGCACCTCTTCCGCACAAATCGTATTGGAGGAGAGATGTGGATAAGGATGCCAGAAGCATCCCTCAAGTTTTCAGTTGCCTTATTTGAGGACAGGGAGAAATATGGGAAGATTTGCCTCTGCTATGAGTATTCTGATATTGCGAAGACAGATTCTAAGATCTAATGTACTTCACACAGAATGGCATCAATAGACACGTTAAAATCACGGTACCCTGCACGCAATGAAAAGTGCATACGAATCAATGAGCCTGGCTGGTGGCTCCCGACTAGCGCCCCCAGCAGACCAGAGTCTCCCAGATAGCCATTTGAAAAGCAAACAGTTGGACATGACAATTCCGGTTGATATAGACCTCCACATCGAGACTCAATTTAAAACTCAGAAAGCCCCAGGCTTGGTTCAGAGGGTAAGGACTGGGGTCAGCACAGTTATCACGCCCGTTGTGACGAGGGACGTCATCATGCCCCTTTCGGGACGTACCTTCCCGCAACAGTTTGAGACAAATATTCCATATGAGCGCCAACTGTTTTATTTGCCTCTTCGCATTGCTGGAACAGCACTTGGTGCCAAAACGAAACATCCTCTCCAGCCGCAATACGAAGCTGGTGTCGTGCAATAAAAAAACAATAAAAACATGGTTGTTGCAGATCTTTGTGGACTGCTGCTGGAGACTCTCAACTGCATCAAAATAATTTTTACACCCTTCATTTCGGACCTTTTTTTGCTTCTGAGCGTCAGAATAAATAAATTTAATTACTTTGGGCGCCCAAAAAAGGCTCGAACAGCTGCTAATACCATCCATAGATTCAGAGTTCGACGTTCGATTGGATCGACTTTTCGTTTGTCTCCGTACACACCGTAAAACGTCTGACGTCAAAAGCTTTGCGTGTGGTTTTACAACGTTTTTTTTATATGGAGTTTTTCGTTTGCGAGCGCTTTTTGAGTACTCCGTACTGTGCTTCTCCATAACTGCAGATGCTGGCCCTTTGCCCTTCGAGCTCTAATAATCAAGCGACTTTACATGCGCTTCGAGCTCTGGTGAGCAAATGGCTTTCCATGCGGTTGCTCACTCGCAGCTCACTCTTGGCTCACGCCACTATGAGTTCTTTGTAGGGTTGCCCTCGATAGCTATCGATTATTAATCGATATCAATCGAGGGCGCCAAAGCTGTCCGTTAGGTTCAAATTCAACATTTATTTTTGTATTATTTGATTTGTGCGTGCTGTGATAGATTTTCGATAAAAATATGAAAAAAAAAAAAAAATTAATGTTCAAGTGTTTACAAATGCACGGTATACCTGTGAGTTCGTCATGCTTTTGGCAGCATTTCAGTAAAAGTTAAATCAAAATCATGTGGATCGTATGGAAGAAACGTGATGTTTTGTAGACATACTAAATGCACAAATTTAAAAAGAATTCAGCCCTCGCCAGAAAAGGAACCAGTGCAGTATCGAAACCAGTTCGTGTTCTGTTCGATATGCGATCGTTTGAATTGGGCGAAAATGGTCTGCCTAAATCGAACACTAGTTTGATAAATAGATGAAAGGAGCTCTTTACGTCTTCAAATTGATCAGGAGTCGCTTAGAGTCACTCCAAGGTATAGATATTCGCTTACCACTTCAAGCTTCGTTTCGTTTATTTTCCATGCATTTGCTATAGTTTTGCTCGAATTAACATAAATTTTGTGTGTGTAAAAAATAAACAACAAATTAAAAATCAATTTATTTTCTGTTACTTTTATTCAGTTTATCGACCACATTCGGCTTTAGTTTTTGCCGCACTTAAATTCATCATCTGGTATTTATGTGGAATATATTTTTTGCCCATTGTCGAATTAATTTAAGAATTTTGGAATTTCTTTTATTTGTTGCGTTCGCACTATGATTAGTTTATCATTTATCATTTAGCAATCTAATATAATTGTTGTATTTAAACATAAGAAAACACAATTCATCATCACTTAAATGCTAAAGCATGGTAGGTAGGTAGCATACATACTCAATATACTCAATATATATGTATATGAAAATAGGTATATCAAAAGAATACACTTGGAAATTAAGAAACTAATTCACTCGTCGCCTGGTCTGATCCTTTCGTTCGTACGCAGTTCCTTTTTTGATTTTAGTATAACCATTTAGGTATAAATAAATGTATTGCAAAGTGGCAGCGCCGCCCGGCTTTGCTATTTGTTGCTGACTTAAGCCTTAAAAATGTTGTGAACTTAAAATAATTACTTAGAGCGTACAATTAAATGTTTTCCATAAATGTGTGTTTAGTGTATGAAAATGTACAAGGCAAAAAAGCAAATACAAAAATTATCATAAGTAAAGTAAAATGTACAATTGGGGCTATATATTTATCGTATAAGTATATATATATATATATATTTATATAAAAAACACAAGCTAGCGCATTCCTTGCTTGCACATTTACATATGTAGGTCCGTGTGGATGTGTCATAACTCTTGCTCAATTGTGTATGGATTTGGTGGTGGTTGTGGAGAGGAGATATATAGAAGCTGGATCTTTTAAGTATTCACTAGAGCCTATTGCAATCTTGAACCAAGCTAGTGACATAATTCCACCCATATAACTACGCTAAAAACATTTTTCCGCCGGAATTAAGACCCATTTTTGATGGCGGAGTTTTGTTGTTTGATTAAAACGACATGATTCCGACGTTTTATACAGAAAATACATAGCTCCGAACGGATTTAGATCGTTAATTTGTACACAATCTCTCGGTCATCCATGGCGGAGCTATGTCGTTACCTTTTCAAAGCAAAAAAAAACTTTTAATTCGGTCAACAAAAAACTGTTCCAAGTAGAGATAAGTCTACAAAATTATGTGTTTACCCTTTTTAAAACATGGCGTCGTAAGAGGGCCTATTAAAAACTCGGCTTAAAAAATTTTGTTGCCCGAATTATGCAGAGATAGGTCGGCGGAATTATGTCGCTTAACGACATAATTTCGCCGACTTATCTCTGCATAAAACATTATTTTGTTTGAATTAAAAAGTTTTATTTATGACTCGATGTTTTGAAAAGGTTTTTCCGCCGACTTCTCGTACATTAAGAACTCTGCTTAGTACATTTTGTTGCCCGAATTATAAGGATAGGTCGGCGGAATTATGTCGTTACCCTTTTTAAAGTATAAAATAGCGTCATTATTCCGCCGTGGTATCTCTTCGTACATTTTGTTGGTCGACGTTTTATTTATATTAATGACGTTTCGCGGACATAAATGGCGAAATTATGTCGTTATCCTTTTCAAAGCATAGCCTCATCATTCCCTCAACATATCTCTTCTTAGTACATTTTGTTAGAATTATTAGGCATTTATTTCTGTCGAAATTACATAGAATTTCGGTACATTTATTAAGGCGGAGCTATGTGCGGAATTATGTCGTTACCTTTATCAAAGCATAGCATCATAATTCCGTCAACAATTCACTTCTGAGTACATTTTGTTGTCCGAATTATAACGCATTTATTACTGGCGGAATTGCAGATAGTATTTTAAAACCACATAATTCCGCGCGGAGCTTTAAGATTGGTGAAACGGCGAAAGAATGACGTTTGCGGAACTATAACGTAATTTCGCACACATATCGTCGCCTTGTTTGGGCGGAACTATGTCGTTTCGAGGGAATCCAAGATGGAATTTAGTCTAGCGCTCTTAAGAATTTGGCTAGCGGACATATAACGCTTTTATTAAGTTTAAGGGCTATGCCGACTCGCGTTAATTTAATGTACATTGGTTATAAGCCAAGCTTTTCGTTAATACATGGCGAAATTATGTCGTTAACCTCTTACATATTTCCTATGACTGGCGTTATTTTGTCGCTTATTATTTTTCACGCGAAATTAGGTGGATTTAATAAAACGTCGGCGAAATTAAGTCGTTACTCCCTTACATCTTCGTTGGATCTTGTTATTAAATTTCAAGGTTCAATCGTTAATTTAGTTCTTCATTTAATCGTTCTTAGTTCGCGTTCAAGTTCTTTGATTCGATCAAAATTTAGTTCCATAGTGATTCTTTTAGTTCTTTATACAGATTAGAAGTTTTATGGGTGGATGACATAATTTTGAGAGAAACTTTGTAAATCTAAAATCAAATCTATCAAAATTAAGCCGTCGAGACTATCAGGCCTGTTCCCGTTTTCGATTTCGATCAAATCATGCGGAATCGTAATTGTTAAATGTTCTCGCTTCCAAAAACCGACTGTTATATTCGAACTTTAACTTTATAATTCCAATTACCATCATTCGATCCTCTGCATGGCAAAAAGATTCGACGAAATTCTTAAAGCGTTTCTAAGAAATCACAAGTCTTACCAATTCCGATTAATCGGATTCGGAAACGGGAACAGGCCAGTATGTTGTTTGCACACAAATATTTAGCGCTTTAAAAATCGATTTTAATACACGCAAAATGCTTCAGAACGTCATAGTTTTGACAGAAATAAGAAACATTTAACCCTTGCCCAATTTCGAAACAATTTTAATACAAGTAATTGTAATTCGAATTAAATTATTATAGGATATGTTTCACATTTCGTCGTGGTTAAACTTTGGTACATATATCGATTTAGAATTTGTCACTTCATACGTAAAGTTTAACGATTTGAGGGTGAAACATATCAGTAGATTTTTATATGGAAAGTGTCAAGCATATAATAGGCAAAGAATAAGTATTACAAATCCTTATATATGATACAATATTTACAAGGTAGCGCAAACGGAAGTGCCTTTTTGCATGAGAGAGAATTTATAAAACCACATGTCTAAAACTAAAACAAAATTCAAGGCCACTCAGTTGTAACTTACAGTTTTTGATAGCAATTTTGCACTACATTAGGAAATCGAAGGCGACCTTGTCGGATCGATATATCAGATTACAACTACAGCTGCTGCACAGTGCGCTACCTTGTAGTTGTTGTATCAAATAAAATATTCTTAATTTGAACTTGTTTATGTTATTTTAGAGCGACAAAATTTCGACGAACAAAAATGGAATTTTGACGTCAAACTATATCGATCTAAGCGAAACTGTAAGCTGACATCATTTTAAGATCAGCAGCATTGGGCACCCAATAACCCTTTACGGCCGCGAGGGTTGCTAGTTTTTGATGCCCAATGTTGCGTTTGGAAGCAAAAACAATATTAAAAAAAATTTATTAAAATGCAAAGACTCATTAGTCTGGGCGAATTTAGGTCGTTAAAGTTAAAGCGTCCTGTATTTCTTCTACCAAAAGCTTCCTAAATTTTAGGTAAGATTCTTTCAGTAATAGGCTTTGCCCAATAACTGCATCTTTTCCGAAAAGCTGGTTTTAAAAAAGCCGAAAATAGGATAATACTTTTCAATTCGAAAACAAAATTCGCTGTCCATATATTTGAATAGTTTCAATAGCGGAAAAGCTTATCGACGACTAAGCATTGCCACCAGATGCACAAAGTGTCAGGCAATGGTTTTTCGATAAGTTTATAATTCAATACAAGGAAATTAATGGTAACACGAACTTTTTCTGATAAAGCCCCATACGCAGAACGACAGAAAATGTGTGTATAAATGTGAAATACTGTGACAATAGGAATTTTCTATCGTTCTGCGTACAAGGCTTAAAATATACGGCTTCATTTAAGAACTAAGCCAAGTTTATAACTATTAAACCAAGAACTAAATGAACGATTGATTCATCTACAAAAACTATCTCTCTTTGAAATTTATGGGATTATGTTCATTAAACCAAATAAATTAGGTAAACATATATACAATTCTGTTCATATGTTTACTAGCTTAATTTTGTATGCATTTTTCACATATTGAAGTTGATTTTCTTTTGATATATATATATATAAGAATGTATATAAATAGATGTCATCTCATCATGATTGTTAAAGATTTTTTCTGTGAAATAGGAGTAAACATTTTGGTGCTTACAATTAGGTGAGGTCTGCTTGTAGGTGCATATGTATTGTATGTATGTATGTTTATATGACTATAGTACGATCGTTTCTAATAGTTAGTGATATCGTTTGCCATTTTTAAAATCAAAGTAAATATACAATGTATAGAAAAGGGGTTCAAAACTTTTTGTTTAAACTTAACTTAAGTCAAATGTACATGGTTGTGCGTTGGATGTGTTATGGCTGTCCCAGAATAAGAACTTAAACTCAAGTTATGACAAAAATACACCAAATTAATGAATGGAAACATATGCAAATGTGTCTGAGTAGTTTGTAGTTAACATAAGTAGTTAAATATGTTTAAGCAAAGAGCGTGCACTCAATATAACTTGTGGGCACAAAGCCCTCGTCCCAGCCATTGGATAGATTTGCACGTCGCACTCGCGTCCAGCCATCACCCTGATCAATCTCAATCACTTGCAGCTCCTCGCCCTCGTTCATGGGTATGCTGCCTTCGCTGGTGGCTGTTGAAATAGAAAGAAAGAAACGAATTAGAATTTGGAACTGTTTGGGTGATGTGGAGGAGAAAAGAGGAATTAAACCAAACGGATTTTGAAAGAGATTCACTGGGAAGTTAGGACTTCAGAGCAGACTCCAAAACATAGATGCTAGAGAAACCCAAAGAGCGGTATTTTGTTGTATTTTTTTGTTGTTGACAGTATACGATACGTATACTCTCTTTTTCAACAACAAAGAAGTGCAAAATGAGCGGATAAACACACACACGCAACGCAAAAATAACACCTTCTTTATTTTAAACCAAGGCTGCAAACCGGTCCGAACCCGAACCCCTTAGAACCGGTTCGGTTCGGGTTTTTCAGGTTCGCCGAACCGGACCATGAACCGAACCCCTAATAATTTTGCCCTTCTTTTGTATTCTGACTGCTTTCATTCTAGAAGTTGTCAGATATAAGCGAATATAGTTTAAGCAGAACTTTTCAATGACAACTGCAGAGCTTAAAAGAAATGCCACTATGAAGAATGAAATGTAAATGAAGGTTGCTTTGTAAACCAATTTGGACGATGACCAAGTTACCTCAATAAATTCCCTAGAGGACTTTATATCTACAGTTCGTTGTGCTGCACACACTCTAAGTAGTATAAGTATAAGTAGTTAAAGATATTTTTAAGGAAGTTCAGTTCGACACTAGTAGAGTTTTGTTTCAAACTCTCTACTCACACAATATGAAATCTATTGCTTATAGAAAAGTTGCTGTGTGGCTCCATGGAACTCTATCTACAAAATGTGCAAGCGCTAACTAACTTCTAAAGGTTTTTGCATTCAGAGTTCCTTAAACGAGTTTCATCTAAAATATTTAATTGAAACCTAGTTCCAATTTATGGAGCTTCTTTAGAGCTCAACGATTCACAACCAATTGATTGTTATTACGCTTGCTTTTCATGTCGTGTAAATGTTCTAAAATCTTCAACAAATCATTGTTTATTACTACATGTACTCAGTGTTCTTAACACATACTACGTTTATGCTACGAAAGTAATGATTTCTTCAATTTGCAAAATAAAATTCGTTCCTGTTTATGCAGCTTTTGTAAATTCACAAAATGACCATCACACATATGGCAAAACAAAAGACCTGGCAACACCAACGCAACGAAAAGCTTTTTGCGACGCGGCATTTCATGAATTGACAGCGAATTCATAGTCAACTTTCGTGTGTATTCGAATTCATGAATTGGTGTTTATGCACGCACTTTCGGACCCATTTCATGAAATGATTTTGCAAAATGAGCATAGCATAAACGTAGTAATAGATTCCCTTTAAGAATACCTGAATAAGTTTAGCAACTGGGCCGCTAGATGGAACATTGCCATACACACGGACAAGTGTGCTTCGGTGATTTATTTCTCCCGTCGGGACACCTGACCAGGACTACATATTGTTGCACGGTCAGCTTATGGAACATAAAGCAGTCCATAAATACCTGAAGAGAAGCCTGACTTTTGGACACCATATCAAGGCAATAGCTCAGGCAGTGGCTGCCAAAGCAAGGCTCATGGGGTGGCTCCTGAACTCCAAGAACAAGCTGTCATTCAGGAATAAAGTCCAAGTATGCAGGGCAATTCTGGCTCCGTTATGGAGATATGGCCTATAAATTAATGGAATCGCCGCTAAGAGTCACCTGACAAAGACTAGAGAGGTCCAGGCAAAAATCCTTAGGCGCGTTACGGGAGCTGAATGGTAGCTTAGAATCAGGGATATTGAAATTCTCCGCACCTTTTCAACACTCAAGATTGATTTTTCTAATCATAAAGTATAGATGAAAAGCTTTACGAAAGCTTTTGCAATTTCAAACCGGTTTTTAGAGCAAATTTGGATTTGTAAACTTTTTGAAAGCGAAAATAGGAGCATGGCTCATAATGCTAATTTACTTAAGGGTACTGTATACCTTCAGGTGTCATTTTTTAAAGGTTTACAAATAATTAGATTACTCAAAAACTATAAGTGGTATTAAGAAGCGGATTTTTTCATTGGATAGGTAATCGGTTAAACTAAATTTAGTAATTTTTGTTTTTGTTGTTGTTGTACCTACGGTTGTTTTTGTATTTTTGTTCAAAGTTAACCAAAAATTTAAAACATAGGCCCATGGTTGCAAAAATTTTTTGAGAACGGATGATCTGAATTGAAAACTGAAGACAGGGTTTTGTTAAGAATTAATGTAATTCTGGTGTGAACTAGGATATTTTGGATCGGTCAATAAATGACGTAGTTATGGGGTTTCAAAGTCAAAATTTCGAAAATCGACTATTTTTTCCCACTGTATTGGTCCTAGCTCCGTTATTTGTTGACCGATCAAAAATATCCTAGTTCACACCAGAATGGTGGGTATTAGGAGTAATTTAAGGGAAAGAATTTGAAAATCGGTCAACAGGTACTCTTTTAAATCTTTGCAACCATTTTGGAAAAAGTGGTTCCGAGATAATCGCATTTAAAGATTCGACATCTGTTTTCGATGAAATAAAAATCG
This sequence comes from Lordiphosa clarofinis, assembly GCA_018904275.1. NCBI lineage: Eukaryota > Metazoa > Arthropoda > Insecta > Diptera > Drosophilidae > Lordiphosa > Lordiphosa clarofinis. The sequence continues at coordinate 24,627 of JAEIGQ010000313.1, read as the reverse complement.
TTTTTAATAAATGTATAAATCGGATTTGGTGCATTTGGGTGTTAACTTTCACCGCAAAAAAAGATTATCAAAATCGGTTAAGCAGTTCTCCAGAAATTTGAGTCAAAGTGCGTCAAGACATGGTAAAAAATAAAATCTCCAAAAATTTCCAAGTAAAATTTTTTTTTTCAAAAATTTTTTTTCCATAATATCGAACATTTTATAAATATTTATAAAGTTTTTGACCAAAATAGGGAAAAAAACACGAATTTCTAAAAATACGAGGATCGATAAAAACAATTTTCATATAAAAGGGTCGGAAAAAATAATTGTTTTTGTTTAAATCTTTCGGATCAGCTTGAAAGTTTTGCAGGATGTTTATAAGATCCTAATAGAACGTTTAAGCAAATAAAAAAAAAATCCAAAAAAAATTTTTCTGAAGGTATACAGTACCCTTAAACTAAGCTTCGCTCAAGAGTTGTCAGTATTAGCTAATGAATTTATAAACTATTTTAGCTAGTTTATAAAAAATGAGTATTATTAAATGGAAACTTAGCTTTTATGTTCAAGCAAACCGAGGTTCGAACCAGAACCCTTGGTTCAGGGGTTTCAGGAATCGATCCCCGAACCGAACCTTAGACTTTACAACGGGTTCAAACCCCCGGACCGAACCTTGTGCAAAATTTTAGAGGTTTGCAGCCTTGTTTTAACATGACAAGAAGAAGATTTGACAATTGCTTTACATTACGGGCCGATTTTTCAGCGTTTAATCTAATAATTTCCGCTTCTACAGTTGCCGTCTATCAAATTTTAGTGATTCCCAAAACTCATAAAATTTTGGAAATTTTGCGATTTTTTGTGCCGTTCAAGTAAACCATTGCTTTTTATCAAATCTGTGAGGAATGGTAATTCCCCACAAGCAGCAGGGCATGGTGGAAGGGGAAAGACGTGAGCGAGAGGGGAAATGCGGCGAATTCGCCTCATTAAAGGGGGATCAAGGCGGATTCAGAGAAAAGGGGAAGTAGCAGCACGACGGACGGCGAACGGTTGCTAAATTGCAGTTGCTAAATCGAAGGATCCGTTAAGTTGGAGCAATGGCTAGTGGTCGCAGTCGCTCCAACGGGATGAAGCGGCACTATCACTGGCCGAAGCCAAAATACGCTGTTGCTAGGCAAAGGAAAGTGCCGTATGGAAGGTTTTGGAGTCTCGAATGTTCTAGAAGCAGACAAGGAGACATCGGGAGACAGCCCAGGAGGGCGTCGCTGACGGCATAGAAGGAAGTCAGCGAGTGCGGAACGTATCGATAAAGTTGAAGTGTGGCAAATCGGAGTACCTACGAGTACTAAAGACTTGGAATCGAGTGCGGAATCCTTAAACGGGATACGGAATAGTCCTTGTGCAAGGACTTCGGCAGTATAAGGCATATCCTGGTGGAAAGAAAAGGAATTGAATAGCAAAAGGGAAGCTGAGCGCAAATAGAGCCTGCGTATCGAACATAGATTCGACTTTGAAGGCGAACCTACTAGCCAGCGCATTCTTTGCAGTCCTTAAAGGAGACCATTAGGGAAGTACGTGGGAAGTAAGTAAGTGAGTAAATACACAGAACGAATGTTAACCTACAGAGCATTCTGTAAATGTTGACGAGAATGTGACAGTGGAACAGTTTTATGTGTTTGGTTTAAGTTCTTTTTATGGTACCTAATTAACCTGGATTAACTCACCTTCAAATGGATACAATGCACGACATGTGCCCAGAGGTTGTAAGGCTTCCACTTCCGTTTCAAAATATGTATCCTCACCCATGGCATTCTCATTGGCACTACCCTGACCGGAGCCGGGTAATGATGTGTGTGATGTGCCCAGACCACTCTCAGGACTAGCCGAACTGCTGGATTTCACCATGGAAAAGGCAAACGGAAACGAAATATTTGAAGAAGTTGCAATTTGTAAATTAATCAAGTGTTATGTTTGGGTGTAAGACAAAAAAAAAAAAGAAAGAAGACAAAACAAAAAAACTAGAAACTACAATTTTTTGTGGACTTTGGGGTAGAGTGGGTACATATAGATGGAAGCATAAGATCTATATAAACCCACTCTAATTTCTGGGCAGTTGTTGTTGTTGTTATTGTTACCAAAAATGCCACATACCGGATGAGAATGTAAATGAAATGCCAAATCATAATGAATAATGCATAATGTATGTATGTGTGTATGTAAATATATATATAAAACATTGAACGTAGACTTATGAGTGTACCCGTTATTGTTATTATTATGCCCATTTTGTATTTGCGCCACATTATCCTCAGAATCTGACCTGCTTAAGCTGCCCGCATCATCGGGCTGATCATCGCCCTCATCATGATGATCATCTGCGCTGCCATTGGAATGTCTGTGGATATAGTTGGATAATTAGTTTTAATCTATATAAAGGGTCTCCCTACTCACCTCGATGTTCTGTGTCCATTTTGTAATGTATTTCGATTCGCTTGCGGACTATTATTGGTCACCTGCATTTGATTGGCCTTATCCAAATACCCTTGATATTTTTTCAAATCAACTTTCAGTTTTTCCAATTTATGCTCGGATTCGTTAAGTTGTCCCTCCACAGTCATGGGATTGCCCAGCGATGAGTTTGCCTCATAGACAATTTTCATTTTCATTAGGCCATCGCGTGCATTCGTCTCTTGGAGAATTTTCTGCTGCAATTCAGTTATTTTAGCCTGTAACTTTTTGCGTCTCTGATTTGGCGGCAAATCGCTAAAGTCCTCCTTTTGTCCATCCGCCGTCAGGGAGTTCTATAAGTAGGGGATAACCAGAGATGATTAGATATCTGTTTTGGTTTAGACATCGTTATACGAAACACAAATACAAGACAACACTATGTAGTAGCAGCTTAATGCGAGACGCAGTGATTAGCGAAAGGAACAAAGAAATACAACAAAAATATATAAAATGCAAATAAAGTTTTTTTTAGAGCTAACCTAATGCCCCGTTTTCAGCAAGAGAAACCAGTTTAACAAACAGGTTCTTTAAATTAAGTGTGAAAATTATGAATCATGAAATGGAAACCCAATTAAAGCAAATAAAATCATGCTATAAAACATTTTAATGTGGGCCAAATTTCAAATATTAAATCAACATAATTGAATTGTGTGAGTGAGCGCTGCTTCGGCATGTTGCTAACTTACTATTTAAACTAGTTAAAGAATTTAAATTGTATTAAATAATTTTCATAAAAAGTGTTCACGCTTGGTTCAGTTCGTTATAGCAAGGAAAGGACAACTGATGGGATTTTAAACTGATACCGGAGTTAACGCAATATTTTTTAAGTCCTCGTTTTTTTAACCTTTCCAAAATTTTAACCCTTTACGAATCAACTCGATTTTCTTCTTTTTGTTTGGTACACAAAGAAAATAAAAAATACTTTTATTTTTTATTTAATTTCGTTTTAGTTTTTTTTTCAAAAAAAGGGTTGCATCAAATGTGTTTAAGGAGAAAGTCTTGCCGAACTGGCCCATACGATTTCATATTCACTAAGCATTTACATAATTTTGAATTATTTATTTATATTGTATTAATTTAAGGAAATTTTTAAAACAATTATTACGTTTATGAAACGCCACATTTTTCGCACTCCGTTTGGAAGAATCCAGTGCAGATTGGATCCGTTGCAGTCCAACAGGCCAATGCCCGAATTGTTCTGTTAAAATTTTGTGGTTTTGGAGGTCCTTTTAGCTTCTCAATCATATTGGATACTAGGCCGTTTTCCCTTATTTTTGTAGCGTCCAATTTAGTAACGCTGAATTTGTAGTCGAAAATCACGATAAGCTACTTTTCAGTGTACGCAGCTTTGTGACTGCGTATAAAAGCCAAGCATGCTTACGTTAAGTCTGAGGTGGTAAAGACTCTAACGACCTTGACTAAATGGATTTGTACCTTTATAATGCTGTCAATCAGTCGACGCCTATATAGCTGTTATCTGGACAAGAAAACGACGTCGATGACAATATGCTGTTTTTAAGACGATCGAACGACGAGAATCCTTGGAAACAACTCCAGCATAGAACCAAGTACTACTGTTGTCCATGTTAACGATATGTCAACCGTAAATTTGTGACAAAAACAGTTGCCAGTGATTTTCTCATGGAAATCAGACAGCAATTTGGAATTTGTTCTACTAATCTAGTAAAGTTTCAAGAGCAAGGATGTAAAAAATTATCAAAAATGGCGATAGTTTTGGCAGATTAATACGAAGCCCCAAGGGTCGTGGATACGTGTTTTCTTTGCCTGTATCAATTCGAATTTGTAGCAGAAGACAGAAATACCGCTTAGCAACAAATTATTCCCCATTTTGGTTTGTTGGGTAAATACCTATTCATTTGGTTTCGAGCTTTGGTAGAGCAGATTTGCTCATACAAGACTGTTCCATGCTACTTTACGAAATTTGTGTTCAGGATCGTAGGAGGAACAATGTTGACGTTATTGAAAAGAATGTGGTTCTTAATTAAAATTTTAGAGTAAACAAATCACACACGAATCAATAGATATGAAACAAGCCAAACATAGTATTCACCAAGATCAGGCTGAAAATGCAATTAACAGTTTTCAGTATTTTTTTATGTGTAAAGCTTGTTTGATGCATATCTGCAACAAAGCGAAATTTTTGATATACTCAAATTCTGATGCGACAAACACAAAAACTCGACAATATATAAATACATATAATATTTACCTCTATATAAATGCAAATTGTTCAAACTTTACAGCTTTTATTGTTATTTATATGTTAATGAGAAACTGCGAAACCAATTGAGTTTACCACATTCACAAATTTGTCGCGAAAAGAGATCAGCTGTTGAGTTATCGACATAATTTAGGGTTACCAACACTTTTAATATAAACAAGTGAGAAAGTCGGTCAAGCCCGACTATAACATACTCTGTACCTGGAGTAGGAGCTTAATGCAGTACTGCTGCTGTGTCTCTCTCTATCTCAGTCTCTTTCTCTCTCTCTCTCTCGCTCTCTCTCTCTCTCTAAGCTCTAAGCGGTGTTGGTTGTGAAAGGGTGGGTGGGGGGGTGGCGGGGGGAGCTTTGTTCACTTTTTTGCTTATAACTTGAGAACCGTTGATCCGATCTTTATCATTTCTTCAGCAAATCGATACATTTTGACAATTACTAACTATCTCTAGAAGGTACGAACCATCTATCTACACTGTGGAAGATATGAGGTTTTTTCAAAATTGCGGGGGCGGGAGAGGGCGTGGCCAAAATTGAAAATAAACTTGATCTGCCTGCAGCTATAAGAAACATTTGTCCCATACATGTCAAACCTCTATCTCTTACCATCTCTGAGATCTGTTTGTTCATACGGACGGACGGACAGACGGACGGACAGACGGACAGACGGACGGACAGACGGACGGACAGACGGACAGACGGACAGACGGACATGGCTATATCGACTCGGCTGTTGATGCTGATCAAGAATATATATACTTTATAGGGTCGGAAATGATTCCTTCTCTCTGTTACATACTTTTGCACAAATTTAATAAACTCTATGTACCTTCGGTACAGAGTATAAAAAGGGATGTTGCTGAACTGCATCAAATTCATGTTTGACAATTTTATAATCCACACTGGAAAATAATTGTATTAATTCGGTATGATGCAGATCTGCATCACCACCATGTAAAGGGTTAAAACATTTCTCGATGTGTTAGACAATAGTCGAAGGTATCTGTGGTCTACTTAAACCACGTTAACTACATATTTAGTTTAATACACAGACTAGGCTTTAGTTCGGTTCATTGACGGTGGGCGTGCTACCGTTAAGAATGAATGTGAGCCATTGGCAAAGAGATGAGTGTGTGTGTGAATTAGAGATGTACATAAAAATGTGAGAGTATCGAGCATTGATAGTTGTTAGTAATGTGTGAACTAGATAGAGGAACTGGATCCGTGATTAACTTCATTTACAGAATTAATATTTTATATTTGATTATTGCTTTTCGCAATCAGAAGTTGATTCATTTACAGGTGAATTTTTAAGAATTTCTTTTTGGAGCTTCAGCATGTCTGTAATGTGCTGCTTTGTTGAAAAATCGGGATGATAATGTTAACACAATGTAAACATTAAAGTCTCCATAATTGCATTCTTTTTATACTCTGCAGTTGTCATTTAACAGTTGTCCTGCTCGGTCCACATTCGCTCCATTATCGACTGTGATAATATAAATTTCACTTAGAGAAATGTCGTAGGATTGGAGAAATTTTGTCAGATTACAAGGAATTTCTATATTGTGTGTGTCGTTGAAAAAACTACTTTCGAACCTAATTTTTCGCAAAAGTGGTCCGGTTCGGGTTTAGGTTCTAGGAGTCAAAAATATAAGGGGTTCGGGTTATGGTCCGGTTCGTCGGACCCCAAAAACACGAACAGAACCGGTTTTAAGGGGTTCGGTTCAGAACCAGTTTGCAGCCTTGATCCTAACCCATTTTTCAAAAAAGATTAGAAAAAGTCCATGATTAGATTAGATTAGAAATCCAGGAAGTGACTTTTTGCATATAGACACAGGGCTACAGCACACAAAATCCAAAGTCTCTAACATTTTCTGACGATAAAAATTTCTATGGCGATAATGGTACCTGAAATGCTAGTAACACTCCTCTATTCTTCTGCATCAAGTGAAGGTGCGGACAGTGCTTGACTACTGGATCCCAATAATAACATTTACTAATTACTTCTCTGCTGCTGTCTTCGTTTCTAACCTCTCGCTTTGTGCGTCATCTTGCAAAGCGCTAAAACAGCTACAGCTGCATTGTGGCAGTTACATTTGTTACATATGCATCAAGTGGCGGTACCGTCAAAGCTTGAGTACTGTACTGCATATCCACAATTACCTTTACCACTATGTATAAATCACCATACCGAGTCGGCTGGACTGGAACTCAATGCCTCACTACAAACCGAATGCTATCAATCTCTACACAGATGGTTCCAAACTGGATGGACAGGTAGGAGGTGGTGTCTTCCTCGAGATCATAACTTAATTTCGACTTCCTGATTATTGTAGTGTTAACCAAGTAGATGTTGTCCTGGAAACCCTTCCCATCCAAAGAAAATAAAATATTTATTTTCTCAGATCATCAAGCTGATGGTTAGATTAACGATACCTAAACTCCTAAAGAGTGTCGCTGCACACTGAAACATTGAACGCAACGAAATGGGTGACCAGTGGGTTGTACCGATTCTTCCTCTTCTTAGTAATTTCGTTAGTGAAGCATTGACGTGCTGCTTGTCTGCCACCCTAAATGAAATGTGGTCCCTTCTGTGAAGTAAAAGTGTGTTAGTACGTATTTGGTCGAGTGTTGGAGCAGGAGGAAAGGTTTTCCCATCGATTCGTAGCAAGACAAAGTGTTTCAGCTGTTGTGTGAAGCTTATATGTATGTCGCTATACCCAACCCTCAATGGAACTCGATGGTGGTACCTATTCTGGCCAGTCTATCCACAGACTCATTTCCTTCTACACTCCTGCCCAAAATTAAACGACACCCCGAAAATTTTAGTTTCGACCCTCGTAGAAGAACTTAATAGAACATCACAGATGGTAAACGTGTCTGTTGGATACTGATAGGGTTGTCGACAAGCGGCTTAATTCTTTAAAGCATAGGTCATCGACCGAAAATGAACAGACTGTTATTTTTAAAACAAAAACACAATGATTATTCATTATTTACTTTTTAATACACCACAAAAGTCCGGATACCTGGAATATATTATAAATATTTCATTTTGTTGTTGTTAATTTGTTGTTCATTTATTAAAAGAATTTTTTCGATAGTATTATCGATAGTGTGTGCAAAGTTTTCACAAACTAGTAATACCAAGTCACCGTGAACGGAGAAAACATACCTACACCCAAAAATCTGAAAACAATCTGGTTTAAGAAAAACGGCTCGCAAGATGAAGAAAAGAAGTCAGGCACTAGAGGCTATCTTATGAAGCTCATACATAAACTCCCTGCTAATCACATACAAAGCCACTCAAAAAACCGTTGCTGATCATGCGGCTCTGGTCCGGTCACCTGTAATCAGCGAGATTGACTCTGTACGATCACAGGACGCGATGAAGAAGTTCAAATTATGATAATATAATCCCAATGAAGCTTGTTGGATAATCAATTCCTTGCCAGCACCCTTTTACTGGTGTTTGGAATTTGAACTATTTATAATTTGTCTTTAAAAAAGTCAAATGTCATTCGGAAAGCGACTTTTATTAAGTAAAAATTTTGACATTTACGAAATGGATCGCGATGCGTTTGGTGAGTCTTTCACTCAAATTGTGAGAAATTTACAAAAAAAAAAATTAACGAACAAAAAATCAACGCACCCCAACCCTAAAGTGTGTGAAGTGCTGCCCATCACTTAGCATAATTATTAGTTTCGACTCTATCGACTGAATTCGAAACAAACTTAAGTAAGTTTTTTGGTACACAACATAAAAATCATTATTTGTGACCTTGTTCAATCGATTCAATCGTTTCGCATCGTCCTTTGATAGGCCTCATTAGTTTTGGGATCAGAAAAAATAACAGAGGGCCAGGTCGAGGGAATACGGTGGCAGCAGCATTATAAGAGTGCTGCTTTTGACCAAATGTTCCCGAACAACCAACGATTTCAAGCATGCAAAATGGCCAGCCTTGTCTGTAAACTGACTACGCTATATCAGGGACATAGAAGAAAGAGAAAAGAGACACTTATGATGTTGTTGTTGCAGGTCTTCACTCGTCAACAACAAAACCTTACCTCGGAAAGAAAGAGAGGAGAGCTCGCATATGAAGCGCATGGGCCGTATTGCGACAAAGAACAACGAATGCGGCTTGCGGAATGGGCTTGAGCACCCTAAGGGTTAAGGGCTTAAGTGTGGCTTAGTGTTTAGATCTTAATAAGAGCTCTAAAATTTCATGGAGCATTATTTAAGTTATTTGTGACAAAGTCTGATTGTTGCCTTTCTTCAGACAATTTTTTCCCAACCGACCGTGAACACCTTAATTATTTGCAATTCTTTTCTTTTTTCTCTTTTGAAACATTTGTTAAGCTAAGAATAAGTTGAGCATTTAGTTACGTGCTTATAGTGAAAGTTTGCTCAGTTAATTTGTAATTATATGGTTAATTAAATTAATGGAAATGATATGCTAGACTGGGTGCTGGTTAGATTTAGCAAAACTGTGTGATTAGTAGCAGATACCAGAGTGTGTGTGGTTACTTGTTTAGCTAAGCTTAGTTAGAAATAGTTAGTTAGTTAGTTAGAGTAGGACAGGGGGGAATAGTTGTCATACCTTCATGGTGATACAGGCCTCAATTATCTGCCTTTGCTATTTTTGGCAGCAAATTGATTTAGTATTTGATTTTTTAATATTTTGGTTTTTGGTTAAATTTTTCCGTGTGTTTTGTGTGAGTGGGAAAAGCGTTTTTTTGGTTTTGAGGGGGAAAATAAAAGAAATGAATATTAAAGTGTGAGTGAAAAAAGAAGCTTAAAAGCCAGCCAATTCTTAAACATTTAGCAACAATCAAACAAGAGTGAGTTGACACAAAGAAAACATCCTAAAGCCTGGAACACTTGGTACTTACAGCAAAGTGTGATCCAAGAAATTAAGAATAAAAACAGAAGAAGAAAAGAGAAGACAACCTCATGAGTGAAAAACTAAAACAAAGAGCTACGACTTAACTTAACACAAGAAGCAAAAGTGCTTTGAATTGGAGATGGACAAGTGGTGAAGTAGCTCTCTCTCTGTCTGTGTCTGGGCAACAGATAATCTTACCTTATTGCTGCCAAATATGCCAAAGAGGCCCACTCGTTTCTTGATCTGTTTCGCACTAATTGTGCCCTTGATGGTGAGGCCATGGGAGGTGGAGTTACTGTAGTGGGAGTCCTGTAAATCATTTGGATCCATTTTGGACAAGTCTTCAAAGGGTATATCTGTGGGTGGGGTGAAGCCCGATTGGTATCTGTAAAGGAGAAATGTTAAGGTGAATATCCTTGATTAATCGTAGTTCCACCCACCTCTCTATGACTTTAAATGAATCCTCCTTCTCGTTAATTGACTCGCCCGCCTTGACAATACCCTCCATACAGCGGGCTATAATGGGCGCCACCGAGGACTCCACATCGGCGGCTCCAATTATAAACTCTCGAATGCCACGTGTACGCTTCTCATCCAACTCCTGCAGGCGATTGAAAACGGTGGGCAGGAGTATGCTGAAATGCTGTTGCTGCAGATTGTTGGTCTTTTGCAATTGATTGGCGTATTCATTTTTGGCATCGTCCGATTGTTGAATCTTTGATGTCATAATGTTCTTGTAGCGTTCCACCTCGGCACGACTCAGATTTAGATCCATGTCGGCCTTTTTGTAATTGTCCACAGCCTTTTCTGAATCCCGATAGGCCTTCTCATAGTTACGCTTGGCGCGATCCAGTGAGGAGAGCTGTGTGGTGAGGTTCTGTTGTAACATTGCACCATCGCTAAGGCATTTCTGGAAGGAGAAGAAGGAAAGAAAATTATTAAAAAGAAAAAAACGGTTGACTCTGATCAGCGAAATAGCGAAGGCGATCCTTTATGGTCTATTTCATAGTCAGGCACGTTCTTATCTACTGTGTATACAATACCGCTCTGCAGCAGCGATGTTGACACACCGTCAGTATACGAGCTTAAACAGCTTTCTTTTGCAATGTGCTAAATGAGAGTGGTCTTGCGTGGCTAAAAACACACACGCGACGCCAAAAAGAACATGTGTGTTTTGCCGGACCCTGGTCTAGTGGAAACTATAAATCGGGTTAGAAGCCGGGATAGGATGAAAGGTTATCTATATTTGCAAAAAAACAACGGAGTCCTCAAACTCTATTTAAAGAAGTATATACATTTATTATAGTCAAAGAAATGAATAGAATAATATCTAACATATATGCAGATGGGTGCCGAATTTACTCACAGTCGACAAGAAAAAAGTAATTAGACTCAATTCAAAAAAGTATTGGTCTTTGTTTTAGGAGCAAACCGGAACCAGAACCGGAACCATATATCGAAAAGAACCGATTAAAACTCTGAATCAGAACAGGAACCGGGACCCTTATCTAAAGTTTTTTTTATACCGGTATCCGAGAACCGTTATTCTTGGTACCAAGAAGACCAAAAAGAACTTTAACATTGTACCGATACAGTTTCGGTTCTAAGTGCAGCTACTAGACTGCTTAGCGAACACTTAGTTGGGAAAATTTTCGCAGCATTTTCTTGGATCCACATTATAATACCACGCTAAACTCTGAAGAAAAAAATTACCTGGGTAACTACTTTGGTATATACATATTTAAGGAATTTTATTTATTATTTTTCGTCGAACGATATGAGGAAATCAGCTTTGACATTTTATATGAATGTGAAGACCAAGTCGATTCATATTTCGCAAACTTATATCAACCCTGTCATACTTCAATATAATCGACTTTGCATTCTTTATGGAAATTACCTCTTTCCAATTCGAATAAGAAAGTCGAAGGATCTTCAAACGATATCTTCTGTAGTACAACTAAGATATGTCGCTCTTATTGGATCATGAAAATGAATTTGAATAAAATAACGACATATTCTCAGAGTATTCAATATTTCAATATGAAAGTTTAACACCATATTGAACACAATATAGTATATATTTTCTGTTTTTACGTTATGACAGTATTAAAGTAACCAAATAATATGTAATACATGTAATGAATACAAACTTTAGAATGTTTTATAAAAACAAGCTTCCTCTACGTACCGGTGTACCGAACTTAAAATTCAGGTACCAATACGGAACCGAATACCGAAATAATTTAGAACCAACACAGAACCTTTTATCGAAACGATTCGGTTTGATTACCTTATTAGAAGCTATCTAAGTTTATCAGTATAAAAAATGTTCTCAGACTCTATTTAGAGAAGTATTTGGCGTTAATAAAAATCTACTCGAAAAAAAGGATAGATTGTTATCAAAATTTTGCAATTGAGGGCCTTATTTTCTCACAGTTGACAAACAAATGTAGTCTTCAGACTCAATTTAAAGGCATATTTTGGAGGTTGCTTTATAGCAGAGTTGAAAAAAGCGTAGGATGTTATCAATATTTGCAGATGGGTGCAGCATTTGCTTACTAAATATGTTTAAGAGTCTAATTGAAAAACGGAGTAATCAAACTCTACTCGAAGAAGTATTTGACGTTACTTTATAGTCTAGTCCTACAAAATGGAGAGAATGTTGTCCTCAATTTGCCTATGGGTACCACATTTACTCACAGTTGAGAAGATTCTTAGTCGTCAGACTCAATTTGAAGGAGTATTTGGCTTTTCTGTATGGTATAGTTGAAAAAAAATCAATGGATGTTATTTAAATTTGTAGATGGGTGCCGCATTTGCTCACAAACGACATGAAATGTATTCGTCAGACTCAATTGAAAGAAGTATTTGGCATTGCTTTATCGTAGAGTTGGAAAAAAGCATAGCGTGGTGTTTAATATTGCAGATGGGTGCCTCATTTACTCACAGTCGACAAAAATGTTATCTTTATACTCAATTCAGTAGATCATTTGGCATTGCTTGATAGTAGAGCCAATAAAGAGCACAGAGGATGTTATCTAAATGAGCAGATGGGTGCCGTGGTTGCTCACAGTAGAAAGTAATCGAACTTGTATAACCAAATTCAACTGAGTTTGGCGTTGCTTTATATGCACACATAGATATGTAAATTTTCAAATGGGTGCCGAATTTACTCACAGGCAAAGGGGTTCCTAAGCTCTATTTTAAGAAGTATTGGGCATTGCTTTAAAGTCTTGTTAAAAAGAGGGATAACATTAGATATCTAAATCTGCAGATGGGTGCCTTATTTGCTTACAGTATAAAAGCAATGTTTTACCCAAACTTTGTTTAAGGTAGTGTTTGGTGTGGTTCTAAAGGGAACTGGAATAGACAAGCATCGGGACCGGGGATTGACTGAAAAATTTTGGGTTCAGATAGGTCAGGATTGGAACGAGTTCTGAATTCAGTATCAAAACTGTTAGTTTATCACCAAAACAATGTATTTTGGGCGAATATATGGATGTTTCGATGGTTTTGGTGCATTTTATACACACCGTCTTTCGACATTTTCAAGATTTCATTATTTTTGTTAACATTTCACTTCAGTTCATTGATTTACCACACTTCTCCTTTCCACTTACCTTGCGATCTTCCCGCAATGTTTTCGATAGCAACGTTACGCCCTGTATAATCTGTAGCTGCAGGGTCTCTGATACCACCTCACGTTGTCCCGCCAAATCGCCCACTTCTTTGAGCAGATTGCGAAACGCTTGCATGGATGTAAATCTGTAAAGCAAAAAACCAAGAAAACATTGTGAATCAATTTTGATATTAGCCCACGACTTTTCGCGCCCGAGAGGAATTTATGGTCCCTCTTATTGACTGACTTGGACACGCGCTTTTGTGACGCGCATTTGAATGGGCGCCCACGCGACCCTCTCAATATGGCTCAAGTCCAGAGCCTATGCATAAATTTATGGAGCTGCCGCTTGGCATTTCATTACCAACCAAAACAGAGTGAGGCTATGGTTATGGCTTCATTGTCATATTACACACATGCCAATTTGCTTCTCTATTTGCGAGATATGATGTCAGTGGGAATTTAGTAATTAAAAAGTCTGCGATTCTCAGACCACAGATTGAGCTAGTTGAGAAGTGTATGGGATATGCTTACTCATTATCTTCCTCCTCCTTCTTTTTGGGCTGATAATTTTTCACTAAGCGCCTGCAAAAATGAAAAGAAAGAAAAATTGAAATTAGTGAAAATTGAAAGAAAAGTATGTATATGTTTGTATGTATAACAAGGCAAGGCAAAAAGGCATTTGCATTAACACGCAAAGATTTCACTCTATATACGAGGGCAGTTGGACAAGTTGCTGACTTTTCTTGCAATCAAAACTATATCCAGTTGAGAACTCCAAAGTAATGAAAGCAAAAGCTAACGATCAAAATGCTTTTAGACCGAATCTTACTAAAACGAGCTTTGGTATAATGGAAAACTGAATAAAGTTTGCTTCACCGTGTAAATCTCGTCTAAGACAGCTTTAAGCTTTTGAGCGAACTTAGTATGTATGATACAACTATAAGGCCTTGCGCACACATGCAGCTGAAAGATGAACTGATTGCTAAACCGAAAGCTTTGCTGACCACAGAATTCAGAGAAAGAGAGTAACTTGAAAAGGGCGATCGCGCAAAGAACAACAATATGTACGTTTTCATAAAAACAAATTGGCATTATAATTAAAGGGAAAGATGAGATACATAAAAGAAACAATGCAGCTAAGTACAATCTTTATCTTCTATATCTTTCCTTTAATTTTTACTAGTAGAAGAACAGCCGATAATTACCCACATGTATATTTATTTCTGTTTGGTTTGGTTTCTGGTTTGATTACAAATTTCAAAGTATAGTTGTATCATATTCCGATTCCTTAATAAAATTCCTCTTCCAAACTTTGTCTGAAGCGAAGAGGTGTGGCTGGGCAGTACATCAGGGATCCAAGAAGAGACCATAGAAAATGTGTAAATGCTTTTTAGCAATGTTTTCCGACAATATACTCCCGTGGAAGGTGTTGTCTTGTAACTCCCGGAAAGATGTTGATCGTGCAAACATTAACTTAGTCGGGAGCAGTGTTGCAAATGTAGCTATTTTCCCACCAGATCTAGCTATTTTGTAAGATTGATTGCCGAAAACTTTTCTTTAACTAACTATTTCCCATTTTCTACCAATTTCAGAAGTGCAAAAATTCTGACCTAGATCAAAAAAACGGTACGCATTAAATCTACAAAAAGCTAAATTTACGATCTCTAATTTAGTAGCCAGGTGCATTTGTGCCTTTTCACTTATTAAATCAAACATCTTTAAATTGAAATGCTAACGTTTATACGAAAACCTCTAGAGATTTCTGGGACACACCCGTTTATCTATCTATGTCTATTATCTATCAAATCCAATTCATAGAATTCTGGTTTTTCTGTAAATCTTCTATAGAATCCCCAAGCGGTTATAGCAGCAATGGCATTAGAAGGCAGCTGATAGGCACGGATCGCTGATAATGGGAGCGGGAGTTTCCTGAAACAGCTGTACAGTCTAACAGCCTCGTTTGTGATGTGTTTCTGTTTTAAGGTTATGTAATGTTTTTTATCATTTTTAGCGCGTCGACTCCTTGGACTTCTTTAAGGTATGTTCAATGATCATGTAGACTGTTCCTTAATTAGATTTTTAGTTCAGACGATTTCGATGTAATATGTGCTAGTCCATCGCTTCTTTGATTTAATTTTCTCTTGAAGTTTAGGTTTTTGATGCTCTAAACGGTAGCAACTTCCCTCGCAGTAAATATATATCTTACTTGTGGTCTAGTTGGTTAAGGTCTGGGAAGAGAAGAGACCCTCTAGACGCGTAATGATAAAGTCATTAAAAACAACCAAGACAGTAGCTTCAAGCCATATCAGAGAGGCCACAGTTCAGCCGCAAAACTCTCAACTCATTGTGGGAACACATCAGTGGGAAACCGATAGCCACCTCCAAGAGTTCCCAACACCTTGGCAGAGCAAAAAAAAAAAAAAAAAAGTAACACAGTGGAAGTAAATTAAACAATTATGAGGGGAGCCCACGCCGGCGACGACGACGACGGCTACGACGACAATTGCTTTGGGGCTCGGCTGGTAACTTAAGCCTAATCATATTAAATCGCTTGCTGTCCGCAGGGGAGAGAGAGTGACCAGTGTCGCGTGTCAATTGCGTGGGGCAGGTCGTGGTCTGCTCATGTTTGGTTGGGTGCAATTCAGAACATGTTTGTGGGGTTCGGCTTTAAACTGCTTCTTATGATTATGTCCCATTGTTACCAACCAAGGCCACATAAATGTCAGTTGAGTTCACTCACTTTTGGCAGGACTGAATCCGGCTGGCCCACAACAAGTGGCCGACCTTGTGCCTATTTTTTCATTTTCGTTTTATATTAATGAGAATTTTGAGTGTGCTGTAAGGAATTTTTCACTCACTTGGCAGCAGCTGCAGATAGACAAAACATGCCACAAATGGGTGAGGTTTTTGACAGTAAAACAAAACAAAAAAAAAACTATAAATTAGTTTTTCTTTAAATATTTATATTAAATTGGCTTGTTAGTTATGCCCAAATATGGACAAGACGCCTATCGTTTACACATTTGGGAGGTTTAAAAAAAAATGCAGTCTTAAGTTTTAAGAAAGGAGTGCTAAATACAGGGTGTTCCATAATTCACAAAAGACTTCATTTTGTTTAGTTATTCAAGGCTGCAAAACGGTTCAGAATTTTCGTATCATTTAGAAAAAGAATCGTTTATTGCTTATTATGCAATATTATTTGTCTGGTGAGGATGCCTTTCGAAAATCATATTCATACTCGACTTATTATTGAGAATTATTGTGGCCGATTTCACATTTTCTACTCACGTTCAGATAAACTCACAATTTACTCCAGGGGTGACTAGAAGGAGCTTACGGTCGCTTGAAAACCAATACAAATGCACCAAATATATCTCAAGCAAGAACAACCAAAAGAAATAGAAAGAGACACCCGATATTTGTTTTGAAAAGCGTAAGCAATATGGAGCTAGAGCTGAACTACACAACTTAACATAGATTTTCTTATTAATAATTTTGGAAAATAACTAAATAATTGTTTATCCTCGAGGAAATTAAAAGTTTCCTGTGTATTTCGATAAAGAAATTAGTCCCAAATATTAAATGAAATAAGACAAATTTTAAATTATGAAATAAGGCCCCACTGAAATGAAATAAGGCCCAAAATAAAATGAACTAAGGCCCAAATTTGGGGTGTTATTTCATAATGAAAGTATACCCCATTTTGAAAAATGAAATAACATGCGCAAATTTTTCAATTATTATTTTCTTTGTTCAAATTTTCATTGCTTTATTCAATAAAATAAAAACTATTGGAAATACCTAATATTTCCAAAATTTTAAAATATTTTCTTATTTGGATTTTTAGTGAAATACAAGGTAGTTTGTTACATTAAATAATTTAATGAAAATTTTTTTCAAAAAACAGTATAATCGTATACGCGAAAAAAAAATTTTTGTGTATTATCTTATGAAAATATTTCGCCTGCCAACTTAGAAATAAAAAATTTTTTGACACAATTTTTTACATGATATTAATATAAGAAGATTTCATATAAAAAAATTTCGTCAAATGAGGCGCTAAGATTTTAAAATAGACAATATAATTACCTCGTCAAAATACAGCATTTTCTGTTCTTTGACGTAGAACAAATTTCAGTTCGCCGTAATGCAACAATTTTTCGCACTTCATAATTTTTTCTCGCACTGGTGAACGTCTGCTTTACACAATGCAACATCACTAAACTGTACCAACATACTCAAAAACATCACTGAACTAATTGTAAAACGGTACTTTTGCACATCTGTACAAAAATTGCATCAAATACTAAGTCAGTAAACAGACAGTAGGAAAATTAACCGTTATTGGATATTTTTTTCCATAGATCAGCCAAAATGAGAGAAATGAAATAAGAGCCCAAAAAAATCATATAAAATTGTTGTGGTTCTAAAATGAAATAAGACAGCAAAACGAATAATTTTTGGGGCCTTATTTCATTTCTTCGTTTGGGGACTGATTTCATTTTGAAAGTTTTATTTAGGAAATAGAAATCGCCCCAAATATTTAAGTGGAAACACCCCAGATTTGAGTAAACAAATTTATCAGTTGCTTTTATTTTCCATATAAATTTTTGGGGCCTTATTTCATTTTTTTCTTTCGAAAAAGGCCTGTATTGTCATTGGGGCCTATATTATCTGCAGCGCCTGGGTATCGAACACACACACATAAACAGTTTGGAATTTAGAGTATCGAGTATTGAGTATCGAGTCTAAGTTTTCATCCTCTTTTAAGACTATCTTGGGGCGCCGTTTTGCGGTTGAGTCCAGAGGCGAGCGATCAAGCATTCGTCCTACTAAGGGAAGCGTTCAAATAGCTCGGCGTGACTCTGGACCGCCGTCTGAACTCATGTAAAGCTCATGTGGTCAAAGCTAAGGCGAACGATACCGACCGACTAGATCATGGAAGACGACCATTGGGCCGTCTCATTAAGTATAAATGTGCCATGGGGACTATCCCCTACCAATATTTGTACTCTGCTGGTTTCCCCCAGCAAGATGATCGGATCCTCCCTCGCTATTTACACATATACAATACGAACGCTGACGAAGCTGAGGAGAAGTTCTTTTCTTTCTCTTCTTTTTTTTTAGCTTTTCAGTCGCTGGCTGTGCTAACAACTTACTTTTTGGCCTCGCTCGCTGATTTAAAGTCATTTATGAGCCGAACCTCTGGAAAAAGGAGGCTGTTTGATTCCGGAAATCATTATCCTCGAAGGTTAGGTTAAATATATGGTTTAGGATCCGAGAGGAGGTTTTCTTAACCAATGATCGTGGGTCTTAATATGATTTTGACGACACTGGAAATTAAAGTAAAGTCCGAAAACGACAGAGTTCAAAACTTTGACAGTCTTCCAGATAGATGCTTATGTGACAGATAGCTGTAGATCAGAGTCCGGCACGTTTCTATTTTCTGTGTATACAAGAGCCCTCTGTAGCAGCGTCGTCGATACACCAAAAGTATACGAGCTTACACTACTCTCTTTTGCAAGTACAAACAAGTGGTAAATGAGAGCGCTCTCGCGTTACTAAACACACACACGTAATGCCAACATGAGCATGTGTGTTTTTCCGAGCCTTTGATGTAGATGATATATAGCCGTTGCAGACTTTTGCAGATTTACATCTAGAGAGCCAACCCGCCTTTATACACTTGTTGCCCAAGTGCAAAGACAACCAGCTCTAGAATAGACTTACTTATTACTTGTGGCATTGGTTTTTGACAACAATTAAAGAAAATTCAATCGCAAAGTATACTTAAAGAAAAGTCCAATGTAAACCTCTTCAGTCCGCACCAATTAAAGCTTCTCTGTGTTAGGTAAGCCTTGTGAATTCCACTTTTTGAACTTCCGCTGAAGAGTGAGACCGGAACCAACACAAGGTCCAACTGGCAAGGGATTTCCGTTTCCACAAACCACCTTTAGACTTTAGTTTAAAGTCTTACAA
Organism: Lordiphosa clarofinis; assembly: GCA_018904275.1. Classification (NCBI taxonomy): domain Eukaryota; kingdom Metazoa; phylum Arthropoda; class Insecta; order Diptera; family Drosophilidae; genus Lordiphosa; species Lordiphosa clarofinis. The sequence goes on along the minus strand of JAEIGQ010000313.1, from coordinate 5,418 downwards.
AAAAAATCAAATTAAACTCACCTTAATTTGCCGGCATATTCCGTTTCTATGGCCACACGATCACGTAAAAAATTGGCATATTTATCTAAAGCTTCGATGCCTCTGTTTGTGTGTATGGATAGATTCTCGTTCTGATCCTGTAATGAAAATAAGCAGACACATGAAATGGATTAGTGAACAGATACGGAAACTTAATGCATTTGACATTGAGCCAACACAAATGCGTTTATCTGATCGACAAATCTAGGTCGTTGAACGAGCGAAAATAATCTAATTTTTTAATTAGCCTTAAAAAAAAAGAAATAGAAACTGCGTAGTGGCCGCATGCCACATGGCACATGCCACACTTCAACTGAAATGGAATTTCACTTATGTAGTTATGCATAACTAATGAAACGAAACACTTAAAAACCCAATGAGACAATTTAAAATTAACAATCATTAATTTACTGTTTGACACAAATACGGGCCACTTCCTTAAACAACAATCGTTTATGTTATGACATAATATATGTCTGTCTGTCTCTAATTTGCAATACTTTTCCATCTTATTTGTCAATAGACAGACAGACCGACACACAGAGAGCCCTAACAATAATCAAAACAAACTACGCTTGCTCCACTTTTTTCGCACGCATTAAAATGAAATAGAGAAAAAAAAAAGAAAACATCAAACAACTGCGACGACTTGACTGCCAAATCACGCCCACAAACGCAATCTTTGCCAGCAGCAAACAAATTGAATTCGAAATAAAGACTAGAAGGCCAATCTAAGTTTGTTTGGGACCGAATGTTTTATACACTTTACAAAGCAGAGCTCAATGTTCATTAAATTCAGAAACAGAAATTACCATTGTATGGGCGTTCGGCATCTTAGATTTTATTGGTCTTTGTTGTAACTGTTCAAACTTGAACATGAGACCGACCACGATCCTTACGATGCGTTACATATGATATGCGTTATTGACAGCAAGCGGTTATCATAAATAGTCACTTAATTGGAAGATCACATCGACAACAATAGTAGCAAACCTGGGCTTAGAATCCGTAAACTAGTTTTCTGGAACCACAGTCGTGTAAGAAAGTTCCTAGTACGGGGTATATATCTCAGTCGCGCCTAGGGTCTTCTACAAGAAGGCTTAAGAATCTTGGAATTTAGTATATTAAGAGATTTTGGTAAATGAAAGAAAAAACGGTCTCACTAACTTGTCTTAGATTTATAGACTACAGGAAACAGGGCGGGAAGAAATCCATGTCTACGTTTGTTTAACTAAGTGCTAGTAGAGCGAGAAGTAGTCCACGACTCCGATTAATTCAACTTCTCAGTTTAGTTAACTGCGTGTTAGTGGAGCGGGAAGGGATCCACGTCTCCGGGATAATCAATGAACCTAAAGGTGCACATAAGTTCGAAAAAAAAACCGAATGTTATTCACTCAAATTGTTTCTTTATTAACGGTCTTTGCAGTTCTGTCATGAGGTACCTTCAGCCAGCTCATTGAAGCTAGGCCAAGACTGCTGAAGATGTAATTGATATTCATGAAATAGCGCTATACAGCTCAACCAGACTCCTTTGTGATGTTGTGCGTGTCTTGTTTTAAAAAAGTTATGAACAATATCATAACTTAATGACCTAGACCCTGCTAAAAAAAAGTCCTACGATTGATAATCAAAAAGGTCACTAAAACACAATCACATTGTGATACATTATTAACTTTTTTAAATCATCTTCCTTATAGGAAGATGACGAACAGTCCTCGAGATTCAACAATTTATCATAGGTAGCTGCTAAGTTTTCCCACTCTTGCAAGCACCTAATTCTTCAGTAGTCGTAACCATATGCATGTACACTCAAACAAAAAACGCTCTTGACTTTTTACTGTTTCGGTCTAAAATTTGGAAAATTCTATCTTTGAATTCAAATGGTTCTTAAAAAATTCAAAAACCGAAACCATATTCTTGATGCAAGAAAAAAAAGTTTAATATAAGATCGAAAGAACTCTTACTTTAAGTACAAATCGTTCTTACCTAACATAAAGTGGTCTAGATCAGCTTATATTAAGCTGTTAAAGTTCTCGAAAAAAATCTCTAATCGTCATTATCATATCCAAAACGTATTCGATATCAAGAATTTAGAGATTTTAAAAAAGGTTCTTGAATCAAGAAATTTTGTACTTATATTAAGAATTTTTAAGCTTATTAAAGCTTTGTAACTGAAAGTGATTGATTTAAGTATATAAATTTTTAATATTTTTCTTGATTAACTTGAACCTAAAATATTTTTTTTCTGGTTTAAGTCCATTGAGAACTTTTAAAGTGTTTTTCTCAAAATTGATTATTTTGAGTTATGAGTGATCGATATATTCAACAAATATTTGATATCGATATTTCGACATCCCTACTGCTGGTTCCAGGTGCATTGATGAATTGTTTTATACCAGCTTTCGGGTGGCACTTAACAAACTCAGTCCTCGGTTAATGAAAGGCCGTTTGCCTGATGAACGACCTCGGATTCTGATAAATTCTATCAGAACGGCGTGAGGTTTATTGTGTCTTCGCTAAGTAATTAGATGGACAAAAATACATTGACAAGGTTTGTCGGTTTAAAATGTTTTGATTGTTTATCAGTGGAGTATAGATTAATTGCCAATTTATTCAGTCTTACAGTACATAAAGTGAATTTATCTGATTTGTTTGATTAAATAAGTTAAATTTGATTTGTGTTCATTAATATTTTTGTGTAAGTTGTCCAGAATTAGGCAGTGCAAGCAAAAAAAAAAAGGTGGCATAAGAGTGTATTGCAACGGAAGGGAATTACCTTGAAGGGGATAGATTTAGATTAAAAAAATGCATCTTTTAATTTGATCTGATTTGAATTTGATTTGATTTGAAATCAGTTCTTAGGCTGAGAAACAAAATCTAGGGCATAGCCTATACTTGAATTTTCTTTAGATTTCCTTACATTTCTTTAAATAAATCATAAAATTTCAGCTTCAACTTCCTCATTCCTCGCATTGTCCCCGCTCCATTTTTGTCTGACCGTCGATTGCATTGTTTCTATCAAATGTCATGAGCAATGAAAACCCCCCCCGATTAAATTAATCAAAAAATCAACAACCACGAGGGAACAATACAAGCAATCGCACGGACTGGCATTTAATCAATCGCGGCTGCTCAGTCTTCAATCTTGACCCAGTGAAGCGGTGTCAAAAGAGCCACAGCTCAAGCTGTGGAAGGGCCACAATCGATGACAAACTTCAATCGAATTTAACACTCTTGATTTTTTTTTATTTACACGACATGAAAAGTTTGTCGTGTTTTGTTATTATTACTCGAGCACTTTTTTTCCGTTTGTTAATTTTCTTTATGGGTTTTGATTGTTTGTCATTGTTTTGTCTTTCGATTCTTATTGCTACATTTTGTTGATTGTTTTCTAATGGACAGTGAAAGCAGACACAGCAGCCAGCGAGGGATTGGGAATGGTTTTTTGTTTTTCACTAATAACTTTTCTTCTTTGGATTTGGTTGACATTTGATGCGACGAAAACTTTCGCCATGATTTATTGGCCCGGCTTGTTAGCCAGGTTTTGGATACTGCGGCATTAGTCTTCGGGGGGTATTTAAATGGTTTTTTTGTTTGTTGGTGTCATTAACCCTTTAGAGCATCTGGCAGTGGCATGCGTTGTCTTGCACCACACACTGGCTGTGATTGTAGCTGTCATGCCAATTTTAAACCCTCCACTAGCTATTCATTTAATTTCATTCCTTATATGCTGAATTTTGCCTTTTATAGCCGGCTTGCGAATCATTTGCTCGCCTGCGACTGCGGTCAAGGTTAACTATGCGATCTCTCGAGGCACCCTGTGGCAAATAACCTCCAGAGGCGTCCATCAATGTCAACTATGACAGAGCTTGTTGTAAGCATAATCTTAACATAATTCTATACTAATGCAATTGATGCAAGATTAACTGTATAAGAAGAATCGCAAGGAGGGGAGTCATATAAGTAAGTATTTAGGCGTCACATTATGGTCTCAAATCCCCAAAAGCTGGCCAAAAGTCGAAAAACCAATTTTTTTTAACTTTTAATGATTGAAATGGTTGTAGCGGTACATTCAGTTTGTATTCTGACCGTTAATAAGGAGGAAGCGGAAGCGTCCCCATCTGGCTCAGGTATGAATGTTGAATATGTTGTTTATACAATTCTACATAGCATAGCGAAAAATTAGCTGCGGATAGCGGCAGATTCAGTCTCGCTGAACAACTTTTCATTGAAGGAGAAGGTGGCTTTAGGTAATTTAATAAAAGAGAGAACTGTTCTGTGAAAGCTGCTCCATAAACAGCGGATTGGCAAATATTATTTGGGGAAGAAAGGTAAATATAATATTTATTGAGTTTAATTAGTCTATTCACAATTGTTTGTTTTTGCTGAAAAATCATTGCAACGCGGCTTGGGATTCGTTAAAGGAAAGCTTACGCTGCCGGATCGACAAGTAATTAGTGGAAGCGACTCAAGAAGGCAGCGATTTCTATTGGAAGTTAGCTCCACATTTGTTGCTTTGGCCGGTCTTTTGTAAAAAACTAAGCTAGCCCTTAGACAATAGCGGAAGACGGCGATTCCGTATGTCGAACGGATGAGCTGCACAACTTTTCAGTGATCCAAATTGGGACTTCATTGTCCCTGCAAGTCGTGGATTATAGCTTCAATATATGCCTTTCCATTATGAATACATAAAAACGAGATGCAATGGTCCAAACAGTTAATTAAAAAAAAAAAATAAAGGTTTCGATGGATCTAAGAACCATTTAATTATTTGCAATTTATTTTGCGTTTTACATCTACCTGTTCTTAGTACTTTACTGCAACCCTAGGTGCCTTCACTAATACAGCAAAAAGGGTTCAGTTCATTCTGGCAAGAAAGCTTGGTAAAGAGAGTAGGAAATCAATGTGGATAGAGCGAGTCGACCATATTCTCAAATGCATGTCGACTGTGTCAAATGTTCTCTCTAATACTCATTATCTATGGTATAAGATGGATGGTATTCAGACGAGACGAACAGACCGACAAACACTGCTTATCAGAAATAAGTCAGCTGTTCGCTCTCTGAATACATTTGAGTCAGCTGTTCGCTCTCACTTACGCTTTTTGAATACAAAGACCATTTGTAATTCTCAAGTTCGAACACCGCGCATACCGAATATCAATTGAATCAAAATGTCTGCATTTTAAAATCAAAATCGCATGGAGTTAATTCAAAATGTCTTTTATTTTTGATTATAAGGTAAAATTGTTCATTTTTAGGCAAAAACGGAAAATGTTGGTTCATAGGAGGTGATACAATTTGTTGCTTCCTTTGCATTTCAATACTTCTGAGTCAACCCCCTTTGCCGCATTCCATTTTCAAGCGGAATTGTTTGCTT